>CM061921.1:333119946-333468876 GCA_031002005.1 Vandiemenella viatica | reverse complement strand
TTTACAAAAAAAAATCTGAGTAAATCGAAGAATGCAGTTTGAGACTTCAAATTTGCTCAGTAATTATTTTTGAATACGTAGATTGATTAAAGCTACTTTCAGATTCATAACGTTAATAACTTGGGAAATATAAATTATTCATATTCTATTTTTGGTTTACAAATCTTATTTCACCCTTTTGAAATAGTAAACATGCCTTATTCGATATCAAATGAAAGAGTAGCCCAATAGGAGTAAAATAAAAGTTATTTCAGTTTCATAACTGTAAAATTGTAAAAGCATTAACTGGTTTAGGGAATCTAAGCAAATAATTTTTTTTACAGCGAAACTTTTAAAACTACGTTATTTTTATAAGGATTAAAATTTAAGTTTTTTAGAAGAGCTAGCTACTCTCAAATTTCAGAGCAATAGGAACATTTTATGTAGTCAAGGTCATGAATCTAATGTAAGTTTACAAGCGTGATATCTGATGAGATTACTAGACTGTTCTCATGGGAACCAGGAAGTCTTTGCGCTCCCACGGAAGTTTCTATACATAGTAGCCCAGAATTTTCCTCGCCCTCAGTCTGCTAGCCAGTATCACAGGATTAGTATGAGCGTAACCACGCTCCGTTTTGGCATGATGTAGGCTCTTCAAGTTTCAGTTAGAGCATTACTATATAGTTCTGAAGCAGCATTTTTCGCCATGTGGTAACTTAAGTGTTGGTCGTCGGCAAACAAGTAAAACTTTAGGGATGTGTGATGAGCTTTCATCTGCTTTCTTGTGTTAATTAATTGCACTTTGAACTGGCACTTTGAACTGGCTCGACCGGTTAATTGAATTTGCAATTTTTTGTTTGGAAACATTGTTTGATGCCAGTTCAGTTTTTAACTTTGCTAAACTTTGAACAATATATTGCTTATTTACCAGCAATAGACTTGTGAACATTGTTATCTATACCCTTTCCTGGCTTGGGGTTTAAATCAAGCAAGGTGGTGACCAATTTAATGTAGCAAAGCAAGAGCTGAAGTTAGCCTAGGCATGATAACGGTTAAAGTTGAAACAGAATGTTTTGCACAAACACCAGTGCAGATTTATGTCTCAAAAACCCTCTTGATTTTTCTATCCTTTGAAACTAATTTCCTGCCTCTGTCTTCATTATTTTAAAATTAAAATCCTACTTATGATTCCTCCATTTAATTAAATTTATGCTCAAACATTCTAGAGGATGCTGATTACAGCTAGTAGTAAAGGTCTAAATGTGGTTTCCGACATTAATTATTCATATAAAATTTTAGGTTTGCTCCTGTGAGAAACAAAGCTGCGCTGGGGTTGAGCACAGACTTCATAAGCTCAACTAGTCGCCAGGAAACGACTAAATCAAAGGTTCTGTTCTTTTTTTATGACTCGTGCACCCTAGGATGGTTAACTGATCGTGATGGTCGCCACCGAATTTTGATAACCTAAAATCCGGAAAAGGTCTGAAAACTACTCGAAGATAAAGTCAAGTTTCTAGGGTTCCAAAGTTTTATTCACAATTGCATAGTCAAATTATTCAGTTAACACTTGAGGCAAATCGAAACTTCCTTACCAAAAGATTACCGGTTATGAAGGACAAGCAGCAAGAGATCCCCAAATTTAAAAGTTACATTGCCTACCACGCTTCCAGTATGGTGTCGAACACACGCGGTATTCTCAACTTCCTGTGCACGATGATTTCGGATCACAGCCCGAACATCCACTCCCTAGGACACCCGACCAAATGTGCTACTTTATCCCATCAAAATCGGTGTTATAAGTGAACAGTTATCTGTATCAGTGTCGGTATCGTGTCCTCGGGGTGGGCCTATCTGATCTGCATTAGCCGATTCTAGACGAAGATACCGGAGTGGAACATCAAACTTAAAATGAGAAACTGATACTTTTGCTACTCTCCCCCTCTACTAATAATGACCTGAGGGGACATTATTTAACTAAATAACAGGCACCTTACACGCCCCCAGAAGATTGGACTTATTTTACAAAGAAAAATGAGGACATATCTTGAGAAAAAACTCCCTGTTGAATTTGGGAAAAAAAAGGATCTCTTCCTGCTTTCCTCATCTAACTCATTCATTCTCATTACTACTTATTATAATTCAAAATTTCAACTTCCTTTCATCCTTAACTTTACAAAGTTATTTCAAAACTCCACAAACTCTGACTCATTCTCAACTATGTTGGAATATCTTACAACTTGCAAAATTTTCATAAACAGTGTCTGAAGGACACATATTCGTCACCACAGTGTGTCCAAAAATCTTTAAATATCTCTGAAATTAACCCTTTAAATTACAAAATCTTTGAAGAAAACATCCATAATTAAAGTCGTGTACTA
The DNA here is from genome assembly GCA_031002005.1 of Vandiemenella viatica. Lineage (NCBI taxonomy): Eukaryota > Metazoa > Arthropoda > Insecta > Orthoptera > Morabidae > Vandiemenella > Vandiemenella viatica. The sequence continues at coordinate 333,466,519 of CM061921.1, read as the reverse complement.
TCCTTAGAACTAATCAAACATTAAATATACACTGCAAAAGATTTGAGTATGAAAATTACATGAAACCCCAAAAAATCTAAAATACACAAAAATACAAATATACAAGACAATATCAAACATAAGAAATGTACAAAATATGGTCTATAAAAGTGTACAAAAATCCTCTTTCGTGACAGAGTCAGAACAATGTGAGCAAAAGTTCCACCTCTCTAGGCGTTTGTTTCTTGTCTGAAAAATGTTTCTTTTGCACGAGTAAGTCTCTTTTTTCAATTTACTTTAATGTTCACAAGAAATACACATAAATTGCACATTGATTCCTCTATGTCCCCTTCCTAAAATGATAGATACCAAGTCCTGTCAAGGTCGTAGATCGCGCAGGCCTGAAAATTATATAAACCAATGCCTGGGAGCTGTTACTGCCGAGTAATGTTGCACAGTTCTCCCGGGTGGTCTGACACAGCAGTCCCACCATCGGGAATCGGCCAGTCAGCTAATCTGCGAACAATCCAAATCACACAACCACGAGGATTAGAGGCAATCCTAATGACTTAAGGCTAACATGTTACAATGGAAGTATAATTCAAAAGAACTTAAAATCTAACTAAATTAAACCTATACAAAATGAAGTTATCCTAAAACATAACATATAGGAAATTGAATTAAACAAATGAACTGATACACCAAAATCACAAATACAATATGGAAACAAGTTTCTTTCCAGCAGTGTACTGCTGTTATTAAATGTTAGTTCTGAATTACTTTCTTTGCGTATGGCAACAAAGTTGCCTGAAACCAGTACACTGGTTGACAAACAATATTTCAAAAGGGTATTCATACCTATGTACAAAATATGTACAACATATATGGTACAAAAATGAATTCTGACAGAAACATCAATTCCTAACCCTAACATCGAAATAGTACATTACATTCTATACAAAGATTCACTCTGTCTACTAATATTGCATTGCCAAGGTGGGAAACTGTTTCCTCATAGCACCTGTGGTGCCCAGAAGAAGTGCATTGAAGCACTAAACTATCTCCTGTGGTGTCACTCAAAGACTTATGTCATATAGAAAGAACTGGATATACAATAGGTGAATAATGTGAAGAACACTAAATCCAAAAAATATCAGAATCTTGCTGAAATTACAAAATATTGAAGAATTCCTACTCATTGTGAAGAATATCAAAAGGTGGACCATATGTCAATTGCCTCCATCATCTCGAAGTTTCACACAAAATTAGTTATGTCCTTCCGTTCACGCATCATGTCATCAAAATCTACTCCTCGTGGTATTTCAAAAACAGCTGAGCCGCAACATTGCAGTCACCCAGTTATCTACTGCTATTTTATCAACATAAGCTTCACTTCGAATTAGTATCAATCTTCAAGAATCCTATTTATCGTCACTTTATAAGTGCTTTATGCTAATACTAATAATTTATTGCAACCCAGATCCCTGCTGGTGGAGCAATAATAATTCTTTAAATGCTTGAATACTATTACACCCCAGATCTCTGCTGGTGGAGCAATAAGAATAGTAATCATAATAATAATGAATGCCTTCCTGCTTATCGTCTTCTACTGAATCATGCCGCAGGTGGTCAGAATCCCTTAATTTCTTCTACTTAACTGCCGCAGGTGGCGTAAAACACTTCAAAAATAGGATCAACTCATTAGCTTGTCACCTTTACATAGATTGACATCGACAATGTTTTACACAAACTATCTCAACTATTTGACTTTCAAAGTTAATATCAACTAGTGCACCCTCTGTGGACTGCCTAGCAGTTTCTAACATAAGCTTGTGAATATTGTCCCAGTGTAAGTGACAAATAATATTACTATAATACCCCTGAGCATAGACTTCCTTCCACTAAACATCACTTCACCAACAAAATCAACTTCAATATCAACATCGTGAATGACTTCAGCAAAAACACACAAAAATAAGGTTTTAGGTATAGAAACACCAGTAGACTATGGCAGTCCAATACACAAATTTTGGTAACACCACTCAAAAAAAAATTTGGTTTCACAGAAATATCCATAAAAATATCCTGGATTTACAAAAGTCACTTATTTTACCTATGGCAACCCAGTTAATCGAAACAGCATTACACTGATTGACCACGCTTAACACCTAGTACCAAAAAAAAATCTAAGCTAAATTACAAAAAATATTATACAGAGACAAATTGTATGTATTACAAACATTACACTAAAAGACAAGAATAAATGGGAAATAGAAATGCGTAAGTGATTATAACTTAATGTGAACCTAACCATGTGTAAACTAAATCTCGTTCAAAGTTGTATGTCCCCTCCTTCACAGGGAAGAGAGATGTGTAACCTATATGTACTTATCCTCTAAGGGCAGAAAAATGTGTAACCTCACTGTAAATCATTACGTAAGGTGTGTTAGGGGAAGAAGAGAAGGATGTGGAGGAGTTGGGTTAGTGGTGGTGGAAAAGGATTCGGGGAAGATGGCAGACCTAGCTGGCCGGGCTGGCTGTCACCAAAGGGTAGAATGGGAGAAACTGTCCCGGGTTTGGGAGGTGAAGTAGAGACAGTTACCGCTGGGGCCTCGTGGGCGCTAGACCACGTGTGCGAGATGCACTCCCCTGAGGTTTGTAAGTTAGGTGACTCCTATCCCCGCTCCCTCTTCAGGATGAAACGGTTTCAGCGCCGAAACATGATAGTGTCCTTTCAGCTTGTCTGTGTCAGATTCTGCTCCGGCTTCCACGATCTGTCCTACTTGGTCAGGATTGGAGAAGTGAGGTTGTGGGTGACTTGTGGTCAATCCTCCCCTTCCTCGTCCTCTACCAAAACCTCTATTACTCTGTCCATCTCGAGGTGGCATATGGTTCTGATTGTAAAAAAATGGGGGTGGTGGTGAATAATGCGAGGGTGGTGGTGCCCCATAAAAGTTGCCATAATTGTTTCTGTCCTCTGAGGGACGATCTCCTTTGCTCTGGTGCTGGTGACCTTGCGGAGCCTGCGTGTACTGAGAGTCTGTGAAACTCTCATGGTTGTTATTATGGGAGTGAGGATTACGGTGATGTTGGTTCCCTTTGCTGTTATAGTTATGATGCCTATTCTTATTGTGTGTGGGTGGACTCTGCATAGCGTTACGCATGCCTAACGCTAGGAGGGCTTCTTCAGCTTCAGTCACAGAACGAACCCTCATGATGGCAAAATTTTGTTGAATGTCCCTCGGTAACCGACCCAGGATATGTTGCACTAGGTCCTCTTCGGGTATCGGAACCGTAAGATGACATGTCTTAACCCTCTCATGAGCGAAAAAATCTAACAAAGTCATGCCTCCGCTGGGGTCATAAGGTGGGCCGGTAATTATACTAGTCTTAATGGCAAATTGAACGGCAGGTGACCAGTACCTATTAAGAAAGCAAGTGCGAAAGTGTTGGTAAGTTGCACAAGACTGTTTATAGTTAACCCCCCATGTACGCGAAGTACCGTCCAAGTGTTGGAAGACAAGTTCAATTTTCTCTTGTTCTGACAGCAGCTGAAATGTCCTATATGCTTCAAAACTTTGAATGAAGTCCACTGGGTGGATGGGTCCCCCTTCTGTAAAATGTTTGACATTGATTTTGGAGCTGCCCAAAAATGCAAGTTCCGGTAGGCCTAATTGATTAACCGGAACCCCTTGTTTAGTGAGCTGATCAACTCTATTTTGGCAACCTTGGAGGTCTGAGCATACTTGTTGTACCTGGGAATCTAATTTTGTTACTTTAGCATCTGTGTGTTGTTGTTTCTGTTCAATGGTGTCCACCTTCTTCTCTAACTGTCTTGAAATCTGTGTGTTTTGTTCTACCTGATCCTTTAAGGAATCAATTGTCCCGTCGACTTCACTAGCATGTTGTTGTAGTTTAGCAACTTGGTTATTACAAGTTTGTGCTGTTTCATTTAATCCAATTACGTTATCCTGTATCTTGTGAACCTCTCCATTGACCTTGTTTAGGTCTATTTGTAAGGTGGATTGTTTGGTTGCCAGAGTCTGTACTTCATTTGACACCAGCTGTACTGCCCTATCAAACTTCTGTTCAGTGTTTACTACCGTAGCGGAGATTGTAGTTCGGAAATTAGAAAAGTCTTCCTTTAATTTAGTAGAATTAGTTTCACAAGTTCTAAGAATAGACGTGCATTTACCCTCAAGACTAGAAATTTTTCCCGAGAGCCTTGAGTCTAATGTATCAATGCTGGTCTTACAATCAGCTGATACTTGCTGCAGTGTGTCATTAAACTTAGTGTAAAAGGCTTGTTGAGTTTCTCGAAAACTATCATGCATAACTGAAAATTCTCGTTTCTGTTCATCAAATTTCCTATCCTGTGTGTCAAATCTGTTGTTGATTATAGAGAATTCCTGTTGCTGTTTGTCAAATTTCTTGTTAATTGTAGAAAATTCTTGTTTTTGTTCATCAATCTTATTATTCTGCTGCCTTAAAAGGGCTAGTATCAGTCATATTGGTCCTCTAACTTTGGTTGCCCCACGGTTTCCATTCGCTGTGTACCTGTCTTTTCCGTCATCACGAAAGTGGTTTGCCCTCCTGCGGTGTTGAAACCCGCTAAGTCTCCTTCACTCGAAGTTTGAGAATATGACTGATTAATATCAGAGGTATGACGTACTGGGTTCCTAATGACATAATTATCCTGCAGGCCAGGGTTATGTGTTTGGGAAGATGACTGTGGTGAGGGTGCATTATCAAAGTCAGGTAAGACATCATGATTCCGCTGCTGGGTATCAGCCAATGGCATCGTGAAATAAGAAGGTGAGCCGAGTTGTTGTGATTGTGTGGCAGTATCTACTTGCTGCTCTAAGGTTGGGATAGTATCATTGCTATCCTCTGACTCCATTGGAGGGGTATTATGTCCCCGTAGAAGTACAAGTGAAGTAACTGTAGAAACAGCTGAACTAGTAGATGGTTCCGCAACCACTTGTGAAGCAAGTTGGTTATCTGTATCAACTGTTAGTTGCGAGTTAGCAGTATCAGTTTCAGCTGTATGTGAATTGTCCTGCATGTTCCTACTCTTAGATCTGGTGTGCATAGGACTCATATGGTTAGGTGAGGTAGAAAATACCGTAAGGTAATGATATACCCTAAAAATTAAGGAAAAAATTATGATGGTGGTTCTATGAGATACTAGCAAAAGGTAGATAACCTTAACCAAAAAATGAAGTAGTAACCTAATGCAGTTCTGTAAGCTACAACAAAAAATCCAAACAGCAGCTTGGTAAACTAACAGCTGTATGGGGAGTGAAGCTTTAAGTTCACCAAACATAAAACAAGGTTCAAAATTTCGCCACAATGCCAAAAAAAAATTCGTACAAGCATAAAATGTGAATACAGTGTAAATGCAATCACCATGTAGGTTGAAATATCGAAAATAAACAATACGGCACTATACCAAAATTCAGAATACAAAATTCTCCCAAGTTGACATTCCCGAAAATTCAACAAATAAAAAAAAAATAAAATTTTAAACGCTTTACATTCCGCAATACAATTCACAATAGGATTCAGTATGTCTGAGTAGAATTCACAAATGGTATACAATAACTAAAATAATTCCGTAAACTTTGTTCCAACAGAAATTCAAAAATCCAAATTTTCAAAAAAAAATATCTAAGTTTCATAAATGTAGATCCTTTAAGTGTTGGAGTCGAAGCTGAAAAAGGAACACTAAACTAGGAAAAAAAAGTTTCATTTGTACTTCGTTAACGAAGTTTGGTAAACACAAGCATAGATATTGACACTGCAGGTCAGAGACTATGAACTTCTGCAGACCATGTATAGACAAGGTCAAAATTATCTTTGGGTGTGAACATATATATGGTACCAAGGATATTCAAACAAGACAAAGTATTTATTCTTCGTGACCTTCAGACTTTGGTCAGCGGAAGTATAAACAAACGCACTTCTAATGCTAATCTTAACCTCAAAATCTCTCGTCACACGTGAAGAGCATATCAGAATAACCGTCAAAGTGATATGTCAGTAATTTTTAGACAAATAGTAAGCTCAGTAAATTCGAGCATATAGGTGAAGCCTATATAAACAGTCATCCTAAAGACGCACGAGTAATAGAAATGTTGGTTGCTGTGTCTAACGATTCTTTGATAAACTATGGTAACCGAAGAAAGTTGTGTCTTTGCAGAGCAAATCTGGAAGTATCCACAAAGAGAATAGAATATGATGTCCTTCGGCAGGAATACCGTGGCGCCACCACGGGTACTCTGAAGGACGCCGGTAACTCGTCGTTCACAAAGAAATATTGTTCTATATAAGTCACTAATAACTTATCTGTATTTGGCAGTCTTCTGTACAGTCAGCAGCTGGCGATGTTGCTGGTTTGGTCTGCCCCTGGACCCTCTGGAGTGGTAAACATGATGATGAAAGGCGGCATGGTCGGAGTCTGCGCTGTAAGCTAGCCAGGATGTTACTGTAGACGGCCGGCGGTCGATCCACGTGAAGATACGCATCCAAGGAACACTGAAGTTAGACACTCGAAGTAGAAGACTGCGCTGTTTTGCCGAAAGTTTCTCTTACTGCTGCCCTCCACACGTAAAAATTTCACGCCGTAGACTAGTCGCCATGTGAGAAACAAAGCTGCGCTGGGGTTGAGCACAGACTTCATAAGCTCAACTAGTCGCCAGGAAACGACTAAATCAAAGGTTCTGTTCTTTTTTTATGACTCGTGCACCTAGGATGGTTAACTGATCGTGATGGTCGCCACCGAATTTTGATAACCTAAAATCCGGAAAAGGTCTGAAAACTACTCGAAGATAAAGTCAAGTTTCTAGGGTTCCAGTATTTTATTCACAATTGCATAGTCAAATTAATCAGTTAACACTTGAGGCAAATCGAAACTTCCTTACCAAAAGATTACCGGTTATGAAGGACAAGCAGCAAGAGACCCCCAAATTTAAAAGTTACATGGCCTACCACGCTTCAAGTATGGTGTCGAACACACGCGGTTTTCTCAACTTCCTGTGCACGATGATTTCGGATCACAGCCCGAACATCCACTCCCAGGACACCCGACCAAAATGTGCCCTGAGACAACATGGCCTCCTCTATTTATTGCCGCGATGACGTGATTCCCCTGTGTACCAACTTATCAACAAAAATAAGCTCGCTAACTGGATTCCTTAACCTTCCCTACTATGTACCGACCTATAGCGCGAGTCCTGTATCAGTCCCATGATCCTCTTCGTTGCCGGTAATGTTTTGAAACGTAATTCATTGTTTTTGGTAATTTCTAAGATATTCAAGCTATCGTCAAGTAAAAATTATTTTTGGATTCTCTGAATTTTTTCCAACTCTTTAAACTATTCCTCAAGTCTGTATGTTCACTGTACGGTGTTTTAAAAATTATTTCCCAACCCTCATGTTTCAATCAGTACATTTAAACTTATAAATTCTATTGCTCCCCTGTTACTACTCCAATTTTGCTAAAAGGTACCTCAAAACGTTCCAAAGTGAGTGTAGTTTCCTGTGGTGTATAAATTATTACAGTGAAGATGGAGTTCTCTCCGTTATGAATTTTCAAAATGTTAACTTGTGTTGTGGCCTAGCTAATTTAATTTATTACTCGTTAAACCTTCCATATCTAGAGCTAAGAGTTACAAATTCTTAATTCTAGGGTGTTTTTACCCCTTAATCTACCCTTTGCAGTACTGAAAAGTGTCTAATATTATCAAAATACGGTCTGCAAATGTTTAACATGTGTGCTTATGGCGTTACCTTCTGATCCTTATTACGGCCTACTTTGGTAAGTTTTTCATCTAATTTATCTTTTAAAGTGTCTTGGATGTCTATTCCCACTAAATGTGCTACTTTATCCCATCAAAATCGGTGTTATAAGTGAACAGTTATCTGTATCAGTGTCGGTATCGTGTCCTCGGGGTGGGCCTATCTGATCTGCATTAGCCGATTCTAGACGAAGATACCGGAGTGGAACATCAAACTTAAAATGAGAAACTGATACTTTTGCTACTACTCTCCCCCTCTACTAATAATGACCTGAGGGGACATTATTTAACTAAATAACAGGCACCTTACAAACTGATCTATCTAACCTGGGCTAGCAACACTAAAACGGCTCTCGCAACCCTCGTCTTTGATAAAGCATACGATAGGGTCAACCATGAATTTCTGCTTGCAATAATACACCAAATGGGATTCAGCGATGCCCTCGTAGCAACAATAAGAAAATGTACGGGCAATACGAGGTCCAGCATTCAAATAAACGGACAAATCACGAAAGCAGTCCCAATAGGAAAAGGAATCATGCAGGGGTGCCCACTATTCATGACCCTATTCTGTATTTCCATGGAACCACTACTCCTACAGCTCCACAGCAGACTGACAGGCTTGACAATATTCGGCCACAAATTCGTTGTTCAAGCCTATGCCGACGACATAAACATAATAATGAGTAATAAGGAGGAAAAAACAGAAGCCCGCAAAACAGGATGATTCAGAATAACGTGGACAAAATGACATGGTAGATCTGTCACACAATAAGGATCAAAAATCGCATAGGAACAGAGGGTCGCAAAACGCCTGTAGAGGGCGCTAGAGCCACGAAAGGGCGTTGCGATACAAACACGAGCCACCACGATCACCAGACCTGTCTGCCTTGGGTTTTTTCTTGTGGGGATTTTTAAAAGTACTTGTGTATGAAACACCTGTTGAAATTCCGGAAGATTTCGTAGGAAAAATCGTTGCTGCAGCCGGATGTGTTCGAGATACACCTGGTATCTTTGAGAAGGTGCGCCGTTCCATGCAACGGAGATGCCGGGCTTGTCTCGATGCATCTGGCAAAAACTTTGAGCTTCTGCTGTAGGCTCAACATTTGGCTTGCATTAGTCGCATGTGAGTCAGTAATTATCAATAAAATGTTCTGTATTGGTTTTGTTTCTTCTCTTTGTGTCAGTATTATTTTAGACGCCCTGTAGCGGCTCCGGATCACAGTTGCGATCCTCTGTTCCTATGCGATTATTGATTCTTATTGTATGACTGATCTACCATGTCATTTCCGCAGCAAGCGGAGCCCAAATAAACCAAAACAAATCAAAAATACTTCTGTTAGGCAAGAAGAAGGTCAAAATTGACAACTAATGGATACAAACAACGACCAAATGCAAGGTTCTTGGAATCACCTTATCAACCAACTCGAACAGAATGGTAGCAATTAGCTGGAGAACTAACCTTAATGTAGTTAGAGCTTTGCTACAAGAAAACACAACAAGACCCCTTAACCTACTACAGAAAGTGAAACTAGTTAAATCCTACATACTAAGTAAGATTTACTACACGGAAAGTACAATACCAATCCCGCAGAATATAGCGCGTAAAATAGAAGCAGCGATATGCTGGTATATTTGGAGAGGGAAGGTTTTTCAAAGTGCCATTCAGCACCTGCCCTCTGCCTTTTAATAAGGGAGGACTGGGAGTAGTGGACGTCCATAAAAAATGCACGGAGCCAGTACCAAAGAATATTAGAAGATAGTGACAGCAGCCTCACGTAAATCCTTTTTTCCGTATTAAAGCCACCCTGTACTATGGCACCTGTCGATGTCAGCAATATCAGCAAAAACCTGCAACAAGTACGGACATATTACATTGAAATGAGCTACATCCACGATGTCAAAGAGAACGCGAATGACATCTACAAAGCCTTAGCGAACAACCGGACGCTAAGCGGAATAGAATCCAAGTTCCCGAAAAAAGAATGGAGGAAAATTTGATCTAACATACATAACAGAACCTTAGACCTAACAACCAAGTCACTCTGTTACCAAGTAGTAACGGGAACACTTAAAACAGGAGGAAAACTAAACAAAATCCACTTAAGCCCGACATCATCATGTCCAAGATGCAAACTAATCGATACAATTCAGCACCGGCTGACATGCGGCAAGAGAACAAACATATGACTAATGACTCGTGTCGTGTTTCTGTTCCAGATATAGTTAAATCCATGGACAAGTTGGGCCGAAAGTCGTATGAAGCCGCTCGGGAAAATTCGGTTTCATTGCAATTCTCAATTTGTAGTGTCGTGCCGCGTATCGATTGTGGGGAGGCCGTGTGGTGGAAGATCTTTAATTTGAATTGTAATTTGCAGGAGCTGTAGTCGCAGAAACTGGGGCTTCATTGACCTTCGACCGATGATAGCTGCCAGCTGGGACGCATTTGACAGGTCGGGCGTCCACTACACACCGAGAGTGGCGACCAAGGTGGCTGCTAAAATATGGAACCGTCTTGATATGAATTATTTTTTAGGAAAACCGTGAGGCCCGAGGATCCTTCAGTTCATCGAAGAGGATGTTCCGACTAACTAGAAGCTGGTCCTGGTAGTGATGGCGCGAATAATTTTAATATAACAGCTACAAATACTTCACCCGTTTTCCGTCAGAATGCGAATATGAAAAATGTGATTTTAGACTCCACAAATATACACAGCAGCTAAGGATAATGGTCCTAAATTGTCGGAGTATTAGAGGCAAAGTAGCAGATATCCATGCCACAGTTGCAAGTAATGATGTCGATATAATACTAGGAACCGAGAGCTGGTTGACACCGGAGGTTCAATCTAGCGAATTATTTGGCCCTCATTTCAATGTTTTTCGGAAGGACAGAACTGTCTCAATGGGCGGGGGTGTGTACGTGGCCGTAAACAAAACCATTAAGTGCTCTGTCGTCACTGAAACGGAAAATTTTTGCGAGTTAATATAGGTGAAGGTAAAAATTGACAAAATTTAAAATTCATAATCGGGTCATTTTATCGACCTCCGGATTCTGATTTGGTTAACGCGGAATACTTCAGAGAGTCGCTTAATAATATTTGCTAAAGATATCAAGGACATATATTGATCGTGGGTGGTGACTTTAACCAACCGTCGGATAAGTGGGACACATACACGTTCAGGTTGGGTGGAAGAGATAGGTTAGTAACCGAAACGTACCTAAAATCATTTGCAGAAAAATTTCTTGAACAGATGGTCGAAGAGCCAACGCGCTGCGACAATGATTCCTCGTCCATTCTGGATCTTTTTCTTATTAACAATCCTGATATTGTAGATACAGTTTGTACAGAAGACGGTATAAGTGATCACAAGGCGGTTGTGGTAACTTTAAAATCTAGTCTGAATTTGAAGCATGACAAAGAAAAACTCGTATTTTGCTTCGATAAGGCAAACGATGCGGGTATGGTTGATCACATTGCGAAAATTTTTGAAACGTACACGCTAAATACAAATGTTGAGGAACTTTGGTTTATTTTAAAACAACTAATATAGACCGGTTTAAATCAATTTGTTCCTAAGAACTGTATTATGGTCAGTAACAACTTCCCTTGGTTCAACAGGGCAATGAAACGTTTGCTCAGGAGGCAAAGGCGTTTACATGCCACGGTGAAGAAATCGGGGGACTCATCTAATCGCGCTAAATTAGTCCAGTTGCGATTGGAAGTGCGTAGGGCAATGCGCGATGCATTTCAAGAATTCCAAGCCAGTAATTTATCCGAAGATCTGATTGCTAATCCAAAAAAGTTCTGGTCGTATATCAATGTAATAAGAGGCTCTGGTAAGGTTATGCCGTCGCTGATTAAGGAAAATGGTTAATTATCTGAAACAAGCGTAGAGAAAGCAGAAATTTTGAATGATATATTTTAAAAAGAATTCACGATGGAAAACTCAGAGGAGATTCCGATATTTAACAATCGTACCGACAAAATTATGAATGATCTCTGTCGAGGGAATAACTAAACTGCTTATGAATGTAAAAACCAATAAGGCCCCCGGACCAGACGGTATTCCTACAAGATTCTACTCAAGGTACGCAAAGAAATTGCACCGTATTTGATGAAATTATATACCGTATCCTTGGATCAAGGAAAAATACCAGCCGAATGGAAGACCGCTATCGTATGTTCAGTGTTTAAAAATGTTAATGATCCTCAAAATTATAGGCCGATCGTATAACTTCAATATTTTGCAGGATTTTAGAATATATCATCTATTCAAATATCATGCGGTTCTCGGATTAAGGTGATCCTTTAAACCCAAATCAACATGGATTCAGAAAAGACCAAAGCTGCGAAACACAACTTGCACTTCTAATTCACGACTTGTGCCGATTTATAGATGAGCAATCCCAGGTTGATATAGTTCTATTTGTTTTTAAAAAAGCTTTCGAAACTGTGCCTCACACTAGGTTACTTAGGAAGCTTCGTGGTTATGGCATATCTAGACAAATATGGGACTGGGTTGCAGACTTTCTTAAGGGCAGAACACAGTGTGTAGTTCTCGACGGTGAACGTTCATCACTTACCGAAGTGAGGTCCGGGGTACCCCAGGGAAGTGTGATAGGGCCTCTGTTGTTTCTCATATACATTAATGATTTGTGCGACATAATATGGGGGATGAAAAGATTATTTGCCGATGATGCTATTATTTAACCTGAAATCAAAACCCAGGACGTCTGCGCTTTGTTACAAGATGATATTATGAAAATAATTGCGTGGTGTAAAAGATTGGCAGTTGGAGTTAAACGCTAGAAAGTGCCAAGTCATGCGTGTAAGTAAAAAGGTGACACCAGTTAACTATGAATATACAATCATTGATACTATCCTTAGAACGGTAGATTCCGCTAAATATCTAGGAGCAACTATTCGTAATAATTTGTCGTGGAATGAGCATATCGAGAATGTAATTGGGAAAGCAAATCGTATGCTCAGATTTCGAGGTCGTAATTTAAATCAGTGCACTTCGGAAGTTAAATCGATTGTATACAAGTCACTAGTGCGTCCTCACTTAGAATATTGTTGTTCTGTATGGGGTCCCCATCAATAGGGTTTACTGGAGGCGTTAGTCCAAAGAAGAGCCGCCCGATTCGTGATAGATATATATAGTTGGAGGGAAAGCGTAAGTGCGATGTTAAAGGAGTTAGATTGGGAAGACTTGGAACACCAAAGGCGTTGCTCTCGACAAAAGCTAATTGAAAAATTCACTACTGACGTATTTCGGAATGGCAGGAAGAAAATATTGCTACTAGCAATATTCATATCTCGGAATGACAACGGAAATAAGATAAGAGAAATCAGGGCCAGAATCGATTCATTTCTGTACTCATTTTTCCCACGAGCAATTAGGGAATGGAATAGAAATGATTTACCGGGCGAGTAAACATAAAATCCGACATGAGTAGTTTTCGCTAAAGCGCTCCGGCCATCCTGATCTGGGTTTTCCATGGTTTCCCCAGATCACTCCATGCGAATGCTGGGATGGTTCCTCACAATTGCCCATGGGCGCCTCCTGCCACATTCCGTATATCCCTTTCAAATTATCACCCTTTCGGATAGGTGCAATGCACCCTCCGCCACACACTTTTAGTGAATCGCGGAGTAATAATAATATGGCAATGGGTAAAAGAGAAACTCGCAGTGATAAACAGAACCAGCGCCAACACAATAGACCCAGAAAATTTACTGAAACCACAAAGCTGGCCATACCCAGAAACAATAAGAAATAGCACCATATGGATACTAGGCCAATACCTCAAATACGCAATTACAGAAAAAAAACCGACAATAGAAGAATTCTGGTATTAGTTAACAGAGAACCATCATAAAATGCAAAACATAAGAGACTACAAGGACCTCTTCCAAAAATTTTTAATCTCAGTGCTACCACTAAAATAACAAAAAAAAGTGATTAAGGCGCCTGACTGGAGATCAATAGTTCCCTGATTCGAATCCCTGTCTCAGTGGGGATTTTTATAGGCACTTAACCCGGCCTTCACCTCTGGCCTAGCTTGCTGTGTAATGTGAAGTACGCCAGCACGGTACCGTGCGTCCGGGCATCCAGATTTGGGTTTTCCATGGTTTCCCCAAATCACTCCAGGCAAATGCCGGGATGCTTCCTTCAAAAGGCCATGACCGAATTCCTTCCCATTCCTTGCCCCCATCCTTGCCCCCCTATCCTTTCCCGTCTCTAAAGACCTCGATGTTAAAAAGAGTAGTAAAAGCAGTTTAAAAAAAAAAAAAAAAAACGGTACCGTGGTTCGGATTCCACGTTAAACTGTAGTCCCCTACACAATCAGGATTGGCGGGCATGGTTAAGACGGCTTCGACAGGGGCGGAATGCGAAGCTAATAAAAAACCCTGTCACCAGGTCTTTACGACCACATAAAATTATTATTATAGCTCCATAAGTTTCTAACAGATGGCAATATGTTAATTTATCGACACAATATTTGGTTAACTAGGTTGTGTAACCATCCAGTAAATGGCGTTGTGTTTCGATTTCTTCATGCCAGGGCCGGATTAAGACAACGCGGGGTTCGTAGCTAACTGTGAAGAAGAGGCCCTTGACTTTTGCCGGGTGGGGAAGAGCTAAAAAAAAAAAAGGTCCCCCATCTAGTCTAGGTGCGGGCCCCCTAGTAGGCGCGAGGCCCGTAGGCATTTGCTACCTCCTGCTACGTGGTTAATCCGGTAATGCTTCATGTTACAGTCTATTCCACGCAGTATGTGCTTATGTTTACGACATAACCGAGTCTGATGAATTTTTCGTGTATTATCATTTTTATAAATGTGCTGTGTATCTATCTATACTAATATTATCATTGCGAAAGTAACTCTGTCCATTTGTCTCTCTGTCTGTTTGTTACGTTTCTTGGGCTAAACGGATAATCAGATCGTTTTGAAATTTTACGAGGAGATGCTATTTGGCTTTAGGATAGGACATAGCATACTTTTCTATATAAATAATACATGTTGTCACATAATTTTGAAAATTACTGAACGGCGATAGACAGACGCGTAAGATGTGTGGATCTCTCTACTATGTTTCCGTATAGTGGTCTGGTAGCTCAGTGGTTAACGTGCTTCATTATTGATGTTTGGAGCGAGGTCTCCGGTCCAAATCACCGTGGAAGCAAAGAATTTTTTAAAAATTGCTTTTGATCGTATGAAACACGCCTGGACTATCGGTTGTTCGGGTTGATGTTAAATTGTAGATATCACAAATTCAGGAGTGCAATGGCGAGGCAAATCGTAGGTAGTCTAGCAATGCTGTAGGTGTACCCTTTTTTAACGTTATATTGATCCCTCAGGGGTTATTACTCTCGCAGTCAGTGTATGTTTGATCTGCACTAATAATACCATAAATGTCTGTATCTTTTTGTTACGTTTTGACGACTAAATGGCTATACCGATATTGCTGGAATTTGACAAGCAAATACATTGTATCTGTACGAAGGACACAGGACATTTTATTCGGTATGAATAACAGTTGTAGTCACGAAATTTTGAGATCTTATCGAATGGTGACAGAGTGACGGATGTGTGTGTTATTCCGTAATGTTACGTCGGTTCCTCAAGCTGTGCTTCTCGCGCATTATGTTAGTGTATGATTTGTTAGTAGCTTTCGTTTAGAGACAAAACGTATCAGTTAGTATAGATGTCGATTTTCTCTGTACTATTACTTTGTGTTTGCTTAAATGTTTGGCACCAGTTTTTTTCCCTTCGTTTTTTTGACATGCCTTGCGGGCGTAAATTCGCTTAAGGTATAGCTCTAGCAGAGCACGAGCAGCTAAAGTAATTAGAACTCAAGAATCGGATGCTCATGCTGAATAAAGAAGAAAAGACCAAGCTGAAAAGTAACTGCCCTTAGTTAACCCCCCTCCCCCCCCCCCCCCCACATCTCCGCACCTTCGTTAGTTTTTCTGTTTTTAAATATGTTGGAAATTGATTCCCTTCAAGAGACAGGTTCGACGGTAGAATGATGTAGTGATGGCTTTCCTGTCATATTATGCCGACTCGGTGTTGTTTGGGACCAATCTTACGTTACCAACAGCTTTCTATATTCAATTCTGGCAACGAAATTCTTAATCCACGCGTACGAAGTCGCGGGTATCGCTAGTTACTTTTATAATTTTCCCCACATAAATTATATAAAACGTTTCTCTCGTCAACCTTCTAGAAATACTTCCAACCAATTAAATAATTTACTTTAGACGACATATTATGATACTTCAATATTTCTCACTAATTAAACTAACTGAAAAACCATATAAACATTCATTTTTCACAGAATTAATTTTTGCATCAACTATCCTAACCTTTCGTCTCGACCTTGAAAGTTGTTAATGCACAATTTACTACAGACAACGAAATTCTATTTTACAAGAATATACAATGAGTAAACGAAAGAAAAAATATAATATAGTTTAAATTATTTAGAAGAAAAGAATACGCAATAAATAAAAGAGTGGAAAAAGTTGTCATAACGTTGTACAGAGTGTACTGATTTAAAGGGAGTCTAGATGGAAAAATACGCAATTTGTAACTAAAAATACAAACCTCTTTGATACAAACTTAAACTGCTAGGTAGAGAACTTTTCCTCTTACCCTTGTATAATGTCATTTAAGTAAATTTAAATGAGTTGACTGGACATATGCAGATTTATTTTTATTGGTAATGTTAGTAAAATGTTCTTGTGATCTCTTGATTCGACGCAAATTATATCGTCAGTTATTAAAATTATCCAATCAACAATTAATGATGATGGCAACGGTGTGAATGAGGTTAATTACAAATTAAATAGTGGCACCTAGAATGAAGATGATTTTGTAATGGAATGAAATGGGATCAGCGGGACTTGTAAAACATTGAAAATAATTAATACCAGGGTGAGTCAATAAATAAGTCGCAAAAGTCCGTTTACCGTATAACATATTTAAATACCACATGTGTATTTTGCCAGCAGATGGCAGCATATGTATGCTCGTCGTCGAGGTTGGTCGACTTCAAGTGGGCACCTGGTCAGTCAGTTGCAGTCAGAAGAAGATGGTGGGTGTGTTGAAGGAGCGTACACGAGAGGAACAGCGTGTGGTTGTGTGAAGGACTGTCCACTGAAGAAGTTCGCAGCGAAATGCTGTAACAGCCCTAATACCTGAATTTTGAATAGCATTGTACTGTATGAAGTATTTGTAGTGAGCTAAGTTTGTTGAAAGTGATTTGATATGTTTGTTTTGTAATTTCTTGTAAATCAGTGTATATAGACTTTGTTTTAGGTAAGAAAATTATTCAAAGGCCATTTAATATGTTTAAGAACCGAATGATGCAAGAGAATTTCTTAAAAGTTTGTAATTCCATGTATTAATGTAAGTTACGATGTCTACAGGACAATTTTCTACCGTTTGAAAGGATTTCTGTAAATAATTTTGTATTTAAGTATCTATAATTACCATTTCTGATCATTTTGTAATGTTGTTAATTAATTTTGTATTAATTCCGATTGTTTTTAATATGTTAGATTGTTTGAGTGATTGTTAATGATCGAGAAATATCGGGCGGATGCCTTTGAAGAATTCTCGTAATTTCTATAAAGACTATATAAACAGATCGCCTGGACAGAGAAATTCATTCATGCATTCAGTTAGTAAGTCAGTTTAGTTGACAGTATTCAGTGTTACAGAGAGTTTCAAACATTCAGTTGAGTTTTGCGACTGTGCATCTCTGTATTGTACCTATACTAGTGAATATCGCTGACTTGTTGATTTGATCACAATAAAACAGACATCTTCAAACATAACCTGTTTGGTGGACTTTTTAATTAATTAACCAGTAAATTAAACCACTATAAGAACCCTAACAATGCGTCCCGTTTATGGTAAGAAATGCTTATCACGGAAAGCTCCATTCAATTGGATTCGGAATTTTAACACGTTAAGAAGATACATCTAAGATCAGAAGCGTTCTGGTCGTCCTGCGAAGGTGTTACTGAAAACCACTGTGTTATGTGTGGAACAAACCATAGGCAATGACAGGCGTGTGACGATTGGTGACGTAGCACGTGCTATAAGTTGTTCGCATGGAACTGCTCATAATCATCCATGAGCCGCTGAAGTTTCGCAAAGTATGTGCACAGTGGGTGCGCCACCATTTGTCTGAGAAATGAACAGAATGGGTCTGTCCTTGCAGCATCTTAATCGGTTCACTGAGGAAGAAGGGGATTTCATAGCGCGAATTGTTACAAGGGACGAGTCTTGGGCTCAGCACTTTCATCTTCCATAGAATGGAAACATCCCACATTTCCAACAAAGGGGAAAAAGAAGTTCAAGCGGTTACTCGTTGGATGCATCAACCAAAAGATTTTTTTACCACTGGCTTTAGAGGGCTTGTAAAGAAATGTAATAAGTGTCTGAACAAACAGGGTGAAGATGTAGAAAAGTGAAATAAATTTTAGGATGTTACTTGGAGTATTATTGCCTCTATCTTGTTGTGTAGTAGTGAAAATGCAATCTGAATTGAATTAGTAAATGAGCACCTCATACCTTCAACTGCAGTTGTTAATGAACTTAAAAGATAATATATATTTTAATGTAGCAGTTGTAAATGTATGAAACAATATATTAGCATCTCATATAATCAATCCATTACAAAATTTCAATTATTTAGTGCCAATTAATGACTTCACTAAAAAAAAAATTCTGTAACATTTATAGAAGAAAATTGTTGTTTATAATTACCTACTTACACAGGGCCACAAATATTTAATTTTATGTATTAATTGTTACACTAGTTAAACATTTTATTCGTCTCCTAAATGATGTAGTTAATTAATTAGCACAAAGCTAAATTTAATACTGGGTATGTCCAGGTGATGAAAAAAGAAGCTCTGTCATGTGATGAGAGCATATAAACCACACAGTAACCAAGACAAAGCATACAGTGAGAATACATGCAATAACAAAGTAAAATAACTAACAGTGGTGGTATAGCAAAACATTATCAAATACTTACTAGCACAAATTATACAGTAAAACCTATGGTTTCCAAACATTACCTGTATTGTCCAAATAAATAAACTGGCCTGTTAGTTGTAAATAGAAGTACTCTCTTTTAAGTGCCTGAGATGTAACACAACATAAAACATTCGTTTTACATAGCTCCAAATATAAGAGACTTGTTATGTGGGATGTGAAAGGTGTCAATTTTCAGTTAAACAATTGCATAGAAAAATAATACATTCACCAGAAGATGTACAGTCATAACATACATGGTGCACTAATTATGTCAACCACATTTACACAAACTACTGGAAATTATTTTGTAGAGACCTTAGAAATAGATTCTTCGACAGAATAGTCATTGCTACTATGTTTCACCAAATTTTATGTGGAGATTTTAATATTGTCTTTCTCAATCGCAGCAATGAGAGACTAGATCGGGAAGCCTTGATTTTGTCTTTTAACTTAAATGCATTTGTAAATTTCCCTACAAGAATACAAAATAATAGCAGGGCTGCAATTGATAATTTTTTATGGATATATCTTAGAACAGTAATTACAACATACTTCCAGTAATAAATTATAACTCCGATCATGATGCCCAGCTGTTATGTATCAAGTCCAAAAACACTGTTAAACAGATAAAGAAAAATTAGCTGTATAGAAGAAATATTAATGAAAACAATATAAAACATTTCATAGGGTTTTAAATAATAAATACTGGTCAGAAACTTACACTGCACAGGTTGTTAATGCAAAATAAGATTCCTTCCTTGACAAATTTCTAACACTTTTCGAAGGAAGTTAAAAAAAAAAAAAATTGTCAATACTTCAAACAGTGAACTGGGTAAGGGATGGATAGCCAAGAGTATTAGAGTATCTAGTATAACAAAAAGGGACCTTTACACGAAAGTAAGAGAATCAGATAACTATACACTGAAAGCACATTACAAACTTTAGTCTAAAATACTAACAAATGTAATAACAAAGGGCAAGAACAGGTATATATCAGCGAAAACAGACCCCGATTCGAGGGTCTGAACCAGAGACTGCGGCGTTTCTGTGATAATCATGGCTGCAGATTCCTAGATCTTCGCCCTGGGTTCAAGTCGTGCAGGGTTCCCTTGGATAGATCAGGTGTGCACTACACACGTGAATCGGCTACACTTCTCGCATAGGCCGTGTGGAGTGCATTGGGGGATTTTTTAGGCTGAGGGAGGAAGACCCAAAACTGGGATTACAGTTATGGGCAGCCCAATTAAATTCGACACCATATGTTAGGAATAGCTTAAATCAAACTAGGCCGTTAAAAGTACTCTTTTATTAAGTGTAGAAGTGATTGTAACAAGCAGCCTGAACTTCAAAGCGTTATCAGTAGTACAGAAGCATATATTATATTGGGTACTGAAAGCTGGTTAAAGCCGCATATTGTTATTATTATTATTACTCCAAGGTTCACTAAAAGTGTATGGCGGAGGGTGCATTGCACCTATCCGAAAGGATATTAGTTTGGAAGGGATATACAAGATAGAGGCGCCCAGGGGCTAATTTGAGGAACCATCCCAGCATTCACCTGGAGTGATCCGGGAAAACCATGGAAAACTCAGATCAGGAAGACCGGAGTGCTTTATTGAAAGCTACTCCTATCGGATTTTATGTTTACTCGCCCGGTAAATCATTTCTATTCAATTCCCTAATCGCTCGTGGGAAAAATGAGTACAGAAATGAATCGGTTCTGGCCCTGATTTCTCCTATCTTATTTCCGCTGTCATTTTCTTGCTGCCATTCCGAAATATGTCAGTAGTGAATTTTTCAATTAGCTTCTGTCGAGAGAAACGCCTTTGGTGTTCCAGGTCTACCCAATCTAGCTCCTTTAACATCGCACTGACGCTTTTCCTCCAACTATATATATCTATCACGAATCGGGCGGCTCTTATTTGGACTAACGCCTCCAGTAAACCCTATTGATGGGGACCCCATACAGAACAACAATATTCTAAGTGAGGACGCACTAGTGACTTGTATACAATCGATTTAACTTCCGAAGTGCACTGATTTAAATTACGACCTCGAAATCTGAGCATACGATTTGCTTTCCCAATTACATTCTCGATATGCTCATTCCACGACAAATTATTACGAATTGTTACCCCTAGGTATTTAGCGGAATCTACCGTTCTAAGGACAGTATCATTAATTGTATATTCATAGTTACTGGTGTCACCTTTTTACTTACACCCTTAACTTGGCACTTTCTAGCGTTTAACTCCAACTGCCAATCTTTAAACCACGCAATTATTTTCATAATATCGTCTTGTAACAAAGCGCAGTCGTCCTGGGTTTTGAATTCACGATAAATAATAGCATCATCGGCAAATAATCTTTTCATCCCCCATATTATGTCGCATAAATCATTAATGTATATGAGAAACAATAGAGGCCCTATCACGCTTCCCTGGGGTACCCCGGACCTCACTTCGGTAAGTGATGAACGTTCACCGTCGAGAACTACACACTGTGTTCTGCCATTCAGAAGGTCTGCAACCCAGTCCCATATTTGTCTAGATATGCCGTAACCACGAAGTTTCCTAAGTAACCTAGTGTGAGGCACAGTTTCGAAAGCTTTTTTAAATTCTAATAGAACTGAATCAACCTGGGATTGCTCATCTATAAACAGCACAAGTCGTGAATTAGAAGTGCAAGTTGTGTTTCGCAGCATCGGCCTTTTCTGAAGCCATGTTGATTGGGGTTTAAAAGCTCACCTTCATCCAAAAACCACATGACATTTGAATAGATGATGTGTTCTAAAATCCTGCTAAATATTGAGGTTAACGAGATCGGCCTATAATTTTGAGGATCATTAACATTCACATTTTTAAACACTGGATTTACGATAGCGGTCTTCCATTCGGCTGGTATTTTTCCTTGATCCAAGCACGTGGTATATAATTTCATCAAATACGGCGCAATTTCCGTTGCGTACCTAGAGTAGAATCTTGAATGAATACCGTCTGGTCCGGGAGCCTTATTGGTTTTTACATTCATAAGCAGCTCTACATCAAGAACGAGATCATTCATAATTTTGTAGGTACGATTGTTAAATATCGGAATCTCCTCTGAGTTTTCTATAGTGAAATCTTTTTTAAATATATTATTAAAAATTTCTGCTTTCTCTACGCTTGTTTCTGATAATTCCCCATTTTCCTTAATCAGCGACGGCATAATATTACCAGAGTCTCTTATTACTTTGATATACGACCAGAACTTTTTTGGATTAGTAATCAGATCTTCGGATAAATTCCTGGCTTGGAATTCTTTAAACGAATCGCGCATTGCCTTACGCACTTTCGCTCACAACTGGACTAATTTAGATGAGTCGCCAGAGTTCTTCACCGTGGCATGTAAACGCCTTTGCCTCCTGAGCAAACGTTTCACCTCCTTATTGAACCAAGGGAAGTTGTTACTGACCTTAATACACTTCTTAGGAACAAATTGATTTAAACCGGTCTATATTAGTTCTTTTAAGTTAAACCAAAGTTCCTCAACATTTGTATTTAGCGTGTACATTTCAAAAATGTTCGCAAAGTGATCAACCATACCCGCATCGTTTGCCTTACTAGTTTCTCTTCGTCATGCTTCAAATTCAGACTAGATTTTAAAGTTACAACAACCGTCTTGTGATCACTTATACCGTCTTCTGTACAAACTGTATGTACAATATCAGGATTGCTAGTAAGAAAAAAGTCCTAAATGGACAAATATTCTTTGTCGCACCGCGTTGGCTCTTCGACCATATATTCAAGAGATCTTTCTCCTAATGATTCTAGGAACGTTTCAGTTAATAACCTATCTCTTCCACCCAACCTGAACGTGTATGTGTCCCACTTAACCGACGGTAGGTTAAAGTCACCACACACGATGAATATATGTCCTTGAAATTTTTTGTAACTGTTATTAAGTTTGGCAGAAATTTTCAACGATAGCATGAACGGTTTTCCGAAAGAACAGGTTGCATTCCAACGGAGGTTGTGTTTTTATAGCTGTTAGTAAACACCTGTCACGTAGCGAAATTGATATCGATACGGTCTGTGAAATCCTATAGATTAGACTCAAGGTAGCTAGGGTCTTTCTATCACCCATCAGATGCAGACGTAACTATTGCTGAGGTCTTAAGGAATAATGTAAGTAATATAGTTAGTCAATTTCCGGATCATCTTTCCGTATATCGACTGGACTAATTACGTTCAGATTCCTGGTGGCAGGGAAAAAACAGCCTGTGAAATTATTCTTAACCTTTTTTCAGACACACATCTTGAGCAGATCGTCACTGAACCAACGTGGTGCTACAAAGGAAACGAAAACATTTTAGATATTCTCGTTACATATAGGCCTGAATTATGCACGGACATTTCTGCCACCATGGTAATAAGCGATCATAAAGTTGTAATTACTATCGTAAAATTAACAGCCGCGCGCAAAAAGAAAAAAGAAAGGATTGTTTACAGATTCGAAAAGACCCCAAAGGAACGTTTTAGAACGTGTTTGAGGGATAATTACCCTCCTTTCATAGAAGCAAATGGCTCGGTTGAAGATATGTGGCTTCGATACATGCGTATAGTCAGTGAAGGTATGCACTTATACGAACCGAAACAGGACGATCAGGGAAGAGAATGATGCCCTGAGGTACACACGTGAAGTTAAAATGTTACCTAAAAACAAAGGAAGATACGTGCACGCTCAAGAAGAACGACGTATAGGCGTCATTTAGAAAAGTTAGATGAGATAAGACGACATGTTAAGAATGCGATGCGCGAGGCCTTTAATGGCTTTCATTGTAAATCAATTTCCAAGAGCCTCAACGAAAACCCAAAGATTTTGGTCATGTGAAAAAAAAAAGTTTGTGGTATTGACAACAATAAGCCAGTTCTCCAACAAGACGGTTGGGAAGTTGATGACAGCCATGGCAAGGCTACCGTATTTAACACAGAATTTAAAAATTCTTTCACTGAAGAAAATATTCCCGCTTTTCCACCGAGTGTAGAATTTGAGATGGATCCGGTACAAATTGATAGTGTAGGTATTATTATGAAGCAATTAAAGCTCCTGAAGCGGGGAAAAGTGCTGGGTCCCGACGATGGGTACCGGAATGGGGGTGCAAGGTGGTGCACTTGCATCCCCTCCCCCCTGCTATAAAAGAAAATGCACAGAAAAAAATTAATAAACAAAAATTTTATTATTAAATTCACTGTTTGAGTAATAAATTAAGGCTCCTAGGATGTTGTCCAAATTCAACACCTTGTCAAATTCAGTGTCCTTAGTTATATAATATATTTTTAAAAAAACAGATGCACCTCCCATTAAGTAATCCTGCCGGCGCCCATGGTCCCGAACATATACCAGTAAGAGTATTTTACGAATTCGAGGAAGAAATAGAGCCATTTCTGACGGATATAATACGTAAATCTTTATGAGAGAGAAAAGTACCTTCTGACTGGAAGATAGCCCAAGTAACTCCTGTTTTCAAGAAAGGAGATCCGAGAGATATTAGGAATTATCGACCCATATATCTAACATCTGTTTGCAGTAGCATTCTGGAGCATTTCATATGCTTTAACATTATGAAGTTTCTAGAGGAAAACGAGTTACTTATACCGTACAACACGTATTTCGGAAGAACAGGTCGTCTGAAACACAATTGGACCTATTTTCGAATGACGTAATGAAAGTGGTTGACGATGGTTGACAAGTTGATGCAATTTTCGTGGATTTTCAGAAAGCTTTTCACTCTGTACCACACTACCGACTTTTGGCGAAGATTCGAACATACGGTATATCGGATCAGATTTGTGAATAGATACGCGATTTTCTAACTAGTCGGCCACAGTGTGTCGTTGTTGACTGGGAAGCCTCTTCTAAGCTAGATGTTACTTCGGGAGTTCCTCAAGGAAGTGCAACAGGGCCACTTCTTTTCCTAATTTTTGTAAGCGATCTCGGTGTCAACTTTAATTGCAGGTTGAGATTGTTTGTTGATGATGCAGTTATCTATCGGGAAGTAAGGTGCTCAGACGATTTCTTAGAAATTCATCGTGATCTGGATGTTATTTCGGAATGATGTCATAAATGGCAGCTACCACTTAACTTTAAAAAGGGCGAGGCAATGCAAATAAATTTGAAAAAGAATACATTTGTTCAGGAGTACAAAGTTCACAATTCAGTTGTAGACACGGCTGATTCCCTGAAGTATTTGTGAGTAATAGTACAAACCAACATAAAATGGGACTTGCACATAACTTCCGTCATAGGGAAATCTAATACTAGAATACGATTCATAAGTCATATTTTGAGAAGTTTTAATGCTCGTACAAAGTAAATAGCATACAAAACACTAGTGCGTCCGCATTTGGATTACGGTTATGGGATCCGTATCACAAGGGATTGATTGACACTATGGAGAAAGTGCAGAGGAGAGCCACTCCATTAGTGACTGCTAGTTACAGTCCTTATGAACATGTCTCAGAATTGATACATAAACAGGGCTGGGATCGTTTGGAAAACATATGACGTCGTTTTCGTTTGAATTTAATAGAGAATATTCGAAATTCTTTAATTTAAGAATGCAATGAAATATTTCTTCGGCCAACATATTTAGGTTAGAATAAAGATGCCGTACTGATATTTAGGTTAGAATTAAGATGCCATACTGATTCTTTTATGTATTCTTTCTTTCATAGTTCTGTTTGGGATTGGAATGCACAGAATTATGATTGGTGCTTAGAAATTAGCAATTAGCGATTCCAGCAATATTGATGTGTTTCCACTACATACATGAAACTATATTCTCTGTCTCTTTACTTAGATTCTACAAGATTTAAACAACAACATCAACATTTAGCTCTATTTTAAGTCATGTGAATTGATTCCATACTTCGCTGTTCTTTGGCGGTAGCATAATGAAATCCAAAACAAAAAAGCCTTTCTAGATTACGCAGCATGCAGGCACACATTTTATAAGTATAAATAAAAAGGTTATCAGTAATTAAAAAATTATTAATGGTAAATGCTAGAAAATAAAACAACTAGGAACTATGGCCGGTTTACGATTAATTACCCACACTATGTGGACGAAAAATGTATGAAGTAATATGTTGTGAATATGTTCTATTATTTCACAAATATGTGACATTTTGATTTGTATGTTGAATGGAAAAGCTTTGAATGAACTAAATAGTCATTGTAAATGTGTTAAAATTATTGAAATATCTATCATTTTAATTGAAGGACATTAATTGATAATTTTTGTATTTATGGTGTAATTTTGACAGTTTGCAATGTTTAATTTCACTTATGCTATGTTTGTAAACATTTCGTAACTTCATTTAAATATGTTTTAATTTGATTGATTTAGTTTTAAGAAGGTTTTTAAGTGATTCGCATTGTTCAGTGTGTAATATTCGAATAACTTCTGTAGGCGCCCAGAACTTTCGGTACTGGGTATATTCAGTTACGATAGTTGCAGCAGAGCGACCAGCTTTTACCCGAAATAATACTAACAGAGTCTGTGTCAGTTTGAGATTTAATATTTTTCGAAAAAGTCTGGTATATTTTTTCTAATGTGTTAATCTAGTGAAACAAAAGTAACATCGACAGCTGACCCATTTAAAAGCTGCTTATAATGTTTATTGAAAAGTTTAGGTATCCTTGTAGGTAGTTACAGCGATGCGAGTTTACGGCTCTCTAAATATTAAAATTCCAAAGCATAATTAATCCCAATTTAATGACATTGTGAGATTCCGTGACAGTACTCGGTTAATTGCAATATTTACTAAGTTACATAACGCAGTTAATTCTTATTAACCTCATAAAGGACTCTTCATCTTAAAACCTTACAATAAAACAGTAATACGGGGTTTTAATAACCTATTCTCATTTAATAGTTATTGTAATTATATACTATTATTCAGTGATTAGCAGTTATAATCCTATCTTTAAACGGAACTACAACAGAATAACACAGTTAATAACATTACGCCATTCATAAACAAATTTTGAAGTAAGTTCGGAATTTTAATGAACGTCTGATTGGATAAGAAAAAATAACACGGAGAATTAAATGCTCCAGCATCCCTCCACCCCTCAGCGTTTATGACTCAGGTCGCACATGACCCGTGGTTCTCGTTCAGTTCATCCATTCCAAAGCGTTCAATTCATTTCCTTTCTCACTACGCTGCCACAGATCGCGACCACGAGGACGTGTCCGACTTCACTCGGATTTACATCCATCACTAGTTTAATTAGTACGGAGAAACGTATCCATCAGAGCTTACCCATCGCTACGCTGGAACCGTCCTCGCATTAGTGAAGATCATCTCTTGATTGCCTGCGTGACAGCCTACACAGCTGATTAAGAGAACTGACTGAACCTTCGCAGTTCATTCATCAACTTCAATGAACAGACGCTAGCAGAATCGTGATGTTGGTAGTAGAAATAACAGTATTAGTTAAATGGTGGTAGAAATGGTTTTTGACAAAAAAAAAATTATAATTACAGCTTTTATATAAAATTATCTATCCCGGGTTTATATTTTATAAATTATTTTTCACTGATTAAATTCGAATATTTATATGCCTACCGTATATAAAAATTAGACATGTTATGCACGACCGTTTTTTAAAACTGCAGCAGCAGGAAGGAGACATGTGATTACAATTAAATTTATTCCACATATTAGGGACTTGAAAATACACAAATTATTAGAATTACAGAACTGTGCATGCACTTTGGAAATATAAAACTAAGACAGGACGGCAATCAGACAATTGTGGATAAGAAATGGAAAGAATTTACAAAAGATATCGTATTATTTGGAGAGGACAGTGATGGGTATAGTGAAGAAGTTGGGGTTCTGTGTTACGAAACTTTGGAGAGACCATTGCTAGAGTATTGTAGAATGGTATGGGTCTGACATTATGTGTATCATATATTAGGTAGGGAAGCTTCCATAGGATGGCAGCTCGATTATATATAGAAACTACTGTAGGATGCACTCAGAAACGAAATGATAAAAAAAAAAATTGTTACGCTGGCAGTCATTGGAAGATAGAAGGCTGGTGAAAAGTATTGTGGGCGTATACAAGAATCACTTTGGTGAAGAGGACTGGGTAAACAATGAGGGAAGATTTAGGAGCATCACGAGGAAGGAATGAGAGTACCATGACCACAATGTAGCACTTAATTTCAAGCATGAGGGGGTAGGAAGTTTTTATTTGTTTAATGGGTAGTCATTGACTGAAATAATTTATCCTTGGAGCTGATGAACAGTATTCCTCAAATGGTAAAGGATATTAAAATAAAAAATTTCGTGAATTTCCGTGCATAGTGAATTTTGTCACCGGTATATAAATACCATCACAATTAATAATAACAATAATAATAACCAAACTTCTACCTCTTGAAAATAATTTTACCTAACGTAATTAATTGTATCACTGCTTTATGTGAATTTAACAAACAAGTCTGCATAAAATAGATATTTTTAAAATAATTTTATTAAAATAAAATTCTTTTTTCATGTATTATGTATGTTATTTATTTCATCTAATCCATGGATTTTAGCTTTTCTGCCTGTTTTGACAAGTCAACCTTCATTTTCAGTCTAAGAGGTCCCATTATCATCCCTTATTCTACTGAAGTAGAACTTACCAAATAAGTAAAATATTGTAGGAAAACCTTTTACACGGTTGGATTTTAATTTACGCAATCTACACTAGTATCATTATCCTATCAATATTGCAGTATTTGTTAGTCTATTGCAGTTTAAATCGACACTGGCTGCAGAATGATCTGTGCCCTCTACAAACACTTAATTAGATTCATTCATTGACTTATTTAGCAGTTGGATTGTGTGTACTTTGAACATCTTCTTGTTTTATACTTAATATTTCTTTTATGAATTCTCTGTTTTGAGATTTATAAGAGATAAATATATGTTAACCTTTGCGGCGGGTCTTCTAATTGATAGAATCTCTCAAAACGAATTTTAAGGATTCCTATAACTACTTCTATTAACACACCATTTCATAAAACATATGTTGTATGAAACATTAAGTGTGTTCATTGTGTTCATTTCTTAAATATGATGTCATGCATGTGCTGCCCATCCACTTGAATGCAGATTTTCATCCTCTGTAGAAAATCATCAAAAACTCGGGTCAACATTTCTTCTCCAATCAAATTCACCTCTTCTGTAATTGCATCTTTCAGCTCTAAGAAAGTACGTGGCTTGTGAGCGTAAACACGAGCTTTCAAATATCCCCATAGTAAATAGTCACAGGGAGACAAATCCGGTGACCTTGGCGGCCACGGCACGTCACCAAAACGAGAAGTTAGCTTGCCAGGGAACATCTTCTTCACAACTCGCATCTATGCGCAGGAAATGTGTGCTATGGCCCCATCCTGTTGGAAGTAAAAAAAATTCTTGTTTATTCCTCGAGTCCGAAGTTCTGCTCTGAGAAATGTTTCCAACATGCGAACATAGCGTTCAGAGTTTACTGTCACTGTGACGCCATTTTCCTCGAAAAAGAACGGCCCAGTTATTCCAAAGCGGGCTACCAGACACCAAACTGTTACCTTTGGAGAGTGGAGAGGTTCTTCATGATTGTTACATGGATTTTCATTCGCCCAATATCGAAAGTTTTATTTGTTAACTGAGCCGTTTAAGTGGAAATGAGCTTCGTCGCTCATTAACAGTATTGCATTAGGATTATCACTAAGCAACACTTGCATACGCATTGCGAAGTCTTCTATTTGTTCATAGTCCGTCTCTTTCAGTTGCTTCACCACCTGTATTTTGTAGGGATGAAATTTCAAATCTAATCCTAAAATCTTTGTCACAGAATGGCGGCTCATGTTTAGCTCTCGTGCAATCTGCGTGCAGATCGACTCGGACTCCTGATTAAAGCAGTTTTCACTATGGTGATGTTATCAGGCGTTCTCATTGTTCTTGAAGGACTGGGTGACTTTTCCTTTGTTACTGTTCCTGTTGTTCTGAAAGCGTAAACCCATCTTAACAATGTGTTTCGGCTTGGAACTGTGTCATTCCGACCGATATTAAAGTGGCGTCGAAAGATACGCTGTGTTTTGATAATAGATTCACCATTTTTTAACAAAAACACGATGCTGTACTGACCACTGATTCATTATGTCTAAAATGTTAGGACACACTCAAAACAATGACATAACCTCAATCTCACCATCACGTGTAACAACAATGCAACAGCTGATCCAAATTCGTCCGGTTCCCGCAAGTCACCCTGTATATATATTCATTAAGAAAACTAGTGTTCTGAACATTTAATTCAGGGTCTCCTTTACTGCGAAAAGATCTCGAATAGAATTAAAATACATTGTGTTGGGTATAGAGAATTAGGGGATTTTCCAGTAGACTGGAGACCTTGAACACAAATTTCAAAGGGCTTGAGATTTTACCATTGCTGTATCATGAAATTTCTTGTATGGATTGTTTTGACGTCCTTCCTATCAGTCGTGCAGCAATTAAAAGCAATGTAAGAGTAGTATATCTTTCATAATTAGGCATTTGAAAGTCCTAAAAAATTTCAGAAGGTCACTGAAATTGCCTCAGTAGTAACACCTCATTAACAACTTCAATATATTAGCTGAATCTCTATCGCATGTTGTGAATGTTCCCAAAGCAGGTGTCATATATTTTTGAAAGGCTTTGACTATATTTGATTCATTGTCACAAATTGTCATCAAAATTTTTGATACTTTGAAATCATGCACATAACAGTCAGTTCAGGTACTTTATCGAGATCCTTTAAATCTCCTGTAAATAGGACACATTCAACCCAATAAACAGTCATAACCATACAGCTGCTATTGGATTAAGACTGTAACGGTCTGACCTCATTACCTGATTTTATTGCAATTATAATTTATTTTATTATTTTATTTTATTATCATGAAAGGTAGAACTTGCGTGAATACTTTATACGAGAAATCACAAATGGTTTTATTTCAATTAATCACATGAAATATATAACAAAATTAGTTAAAATTAATCAGTTGTCCTTTTGTGGGCGCCAGGGTATTTTATATAAAATACACAAAAATTAAACAGTAAACGAAGTCAACATTTTGACTTCACTTCTGAAAGAGATGTTTGCTCCGGGCTATGAGAGTTCTTATCTGCAGGGTCGTAGCTGGGCAATGCTATGAACTTGAAAGTCTAGCTAGCACAGTGTCCTTCATTGGCGATGTATAATTACCGAATGTACATGTCTGCCGCCACACATTGGATACGGTCTTCTCTGCTATGGACCAGTGTAGCACAGTTCCCCAGATGTCGTCCTTTGCCTGAGCTCATCTGCTCAAACAACATAGCGGGTGTCCGGATCCAGGCAGCAGCAACAGTCCCACTCACGAATAGACAGTCCAGAAATCACATCGTCCGAACGTGCTGGCCGGCCGGCATCGAATATCTCTTCCCTCGTTCGTCGTGCCACATGCAAAAAACAGAAACTTTCGCCGATCACCCTGTTTGTCTACCTGGCAAGCACAAATCTCCCCTCCATTAGGCACTCACTATTCTCCCCTCGCTAATTCTAGGAACCGGCCTGCTGGCATTCCTCAGATCTGCCGCTCCACACTTGTACAATGTACACTGCGCCCAAACGCCCACTAAAATATTCCACATTTTAAATAATAAACATATAGTTTATTAATGTAACTAGCGGTCACAAGACGCGTTCGTTACATATTCCCCCTGGTTCGGCAAATTTAAATAAACTAGTTTTATTTAAATTTTCACAATAAGAAATATACAAATTTTCCTTCCTCGTCCATTAATTTAGCAGTAATTATAAATCTGGTAACCTATTCTAACCTATTCCATCACAAGTTCCACCGACATGAATATTCAACCGAACATATGTCCCTTGGCTACTTTGTACATAGACTTTTCTTACTCCCATCCCTGATTGTGGGTAGATTTGTGCAAGCCTTAAATACATAATATAAACATTTCAAATGTAACCTTATAAGTAACAAATTATTGTAGTGATATAGATTTTCTAGCACAATAACATTTTATATCAAATTGAAAATTTTACTTACACACCATTCTTAATAAATATAGCGCAATACATCATAAGTTGTGATCATCATAGATATTCAACACATAGGATAACACAACCATAATCTCAATATATAATGAATAAATAAACCTGGTATAGAACATATCCTTATCTGAATAATAATAATAAAACTTTTAAGCAGTGAAGATCATCTATGAAGTGCAGGTTTGTCCAAAGCAATGCAAGATTGTTCCAAACATTTTGTTACTATGTCACCGCGAAGCAAAGTATTTGTAATGGATTTCCGCCACCATCCTTTTAGTATAAAAATGACAATTACATCCCCTTTTATCTCCGCTTGTTACAGACCTCGCGAGATTTTAAAATTAACATGATCTCGATCAAGTGTACGCGGATGCCGACCCAGTATACTTCCCGATTTCCCAAGACAACGTTATAAGTACATTTGCACCATGGCATAAAAGAATTTTGTTCATGGAATGCTGATTCGCGTAATTCCTTATGAACAAAACAAAATAAAATATGATCTACCTAGTACCTCGGAGATCCTTTTCTCTTGGCTACTTGGTGATTTGATATGCCACACAACATCTGCGAAGTTCCAGAAATTTATCTGTAAATGTACCCCAACGTATTAGAATCCTTCTGTCTGCCAGAAATCAACTCCCAAAATATTATCTAGGAAAGTTTTTATCCTTTTCCGGCACATGTATGCCCATCGTCACTATCAAGAGAAACAAGTTACACCAAATGATCCTCGCGTGACTGTACCAAAACTTTGTGATCATCAGAACACTCTTTAAAGTTTCGTGAATTATGGGGTTAAAGTCATTGGTTCCATCAGTGAATAAGTTACTGTTAACTGAGATTATCCTTTTCACCATGCATGGAATATATATATTATAATAAACTTTGCAAAATCTTTTTATTGGTGTATGATTGTGGACTGGTGCGTAATAATACTCGTTGCCCTACAGTGAAAGTTTGATTATGCTTTGGTCTTGCTATATCCGCATCATTCTCCTCATTCTCCTCATTCTCCTCATTCTCCATACCGCCATTTCGCCAAAATGTTAAATTACTAAGGCAAAACTGTGGAGAGCCGTCAGCATCCCCGGTGAAATCTCATTGTTTTAATTGGTCACCCTGCGATGTTTCGCGTGCGGCACCAACTCTCAATTCATTTTCACTTTCGTTCTGAATGTTATTGCCGGGATCGACGGTTAGAATAGCATTCACCTCCGGCGAACCCCCGCGTGTTTGCCCGTGACCATCCCCCTGACCTTCAGTCTTCCACGGTTTTTTATCGCTAGATTGGACTTGCTTCCAATTTTTACCTCCGTTGGGGTTACTAATGTTATTGAAACTTTGCCCGTTATTCTGATTATATGGCCGAAATTGTCCATTAGAATTAGAGCGATTGTGCTGCACATTTTCCGCGCACTGTTCACGGCTCGCTCGTTGTCCTATGGCATCTAGATTCCGCAGTGTTTCTAATAAATCAGTGATATTCTTTACATATACAGGCGAAATGTGTTCTTGAACCCTAGGACTGAAATGTGAACTTATTACATCAATGAACTCCGCGTCCGGCATCACTGTGTCAAAATAACGACTTTTTACGACTAACCGTTCCACATACCTTTCCATTGAATCACCAGGCTTAGGAACGTACTTTCCTTGGTAAAATCGCATCCTAGCTTGGTTTTCTGACCAGAAAGTACTCAAAAACAACTCCTTAAACTGTGCGTATGAGATGTCTGGAGTACACGCTACTTGTAACCATGAACGATCTTCTTCAAAAAATGACTGGCTAATGATTAAAAGTTTTGCCGACTCCGGAACAGCTTTAATTTGAAAGTATCTTTCAAGATCATCGAGGTAAGCTTTCGGGTTTATCCCCCCCTTGGAACCAAATCTAGGCAGCTTTAACTCGATATTTCCCGAAAATAGCTGAGCACAACTAGCTTGACATTGTTCATTGTTGCTAGCAGAGTTATTCCTTTCGGTTAGTTTCCGTTCCAAATTACGTAATTTTACCTCCGTTTCGGCAGCAAGGTTACGCTGTGATGTTTCTAGATTCTTATGACTTTCCTCCATTTCTCCCACGGAATTCTTAAGGTCTCCAACCTCGGATCTTATTTTACCTAAATTTTCTTCAACACCATCTTTTATTGAATGAGCAAACTCAGAAATCTGACCTAAATTTTCACTGTTTTCTGTGCGCATTTGTTCAATTGAACTTTTATTCGCTTCTACTTTACGGCAAATTTCATTGTTAGTCATCTCAAGTACATTGCAAGAAGACTTTATCTCCGTCTGGACTTTGCTTAAAAGAGTGATCTCAGGTCTAATTTCCTTTTTAAAATCATTTATTTCTCGGCCAATTTCTCCGCGAAAAGTAGCAAATTGCTCTTCAATTCTTTTGTGAGCCATTTCTTGTTTTCTTTCAAGATTCTCGATTTTACTACACATTTGCACTGAGAGTTCAGACAATTTTTCATTGGATTCTTGAAATTGTGTTGTAAATTGAGCAGATAATTGTGAAAATTTCTCCATTAATAAAGCCGCTATATCGTTCATCTGGTGTTGCTGAGTCTGCAATGCAGGAATCACCGAGACTTTTTTCGCACTCATGTTGGAGGTAGTCTGAAAATTATCCAAATTCTCCTGCCCTAATTCAGCGGGTGATTGAGTGGAATATGCTATTTCTGCAGGATTATTGTCTTCCCCGATATGATCCCTATTTGAATTAGTGGGTGCTGGCTCATGTGATAAATTTGACCCTTCCATGATTTCTTTCGACATGTTAATAATGGTACTGGATCTCAAGCGCATTACTTTAAAACTTCACGCTATTTTCAACTATTTCGTTGACACACAAGGAATGTTCCAATACACAACAACAAGGAAAAGAAATAAGGATTGCAAAACACACCATCAGAAAGGCTTTACACTAATCTGCAAATAAAATGCCTCAATAAAATCCGCGATTGCACAATAAAATCAAACCCCAAGAACATTCCACAGCACATTCTATAATTTCAATGGAAAAATTACAAGAAGAATATACTCCTCAAATACCTTCGCGGAAAAATGGTTTAAATACGAAAAGATTTTGTTACCTTGGACATATGGCTCGAAATCCACACAAATATTTCGACAACTACTAGCAATTGCCATAAAGAAAGCATCACAACAATTATCAACGCCGTAATGCAACAGAATTTGAGTGCGTTTGGACAAAACCCATTGCACATTCCCATGTCACACAAGATAATTATTATTTAACACACGCAATGCACACAAAATAAATTTATCTGATCTTATTGCAAAACCAACTTGCATCTAAGATCAACAAGTACAACATGAATTTATACATGCATTAACTACGCAAACTAATACGAACTACTTTCTATCTACAAAATAAGAAAGTTGCCAAGGACATAGTGCTGTCTTTCGTTCATAGCATAATTAATTTTTGCAATTAATAATCGAAAAGCCTCACGTTGGTTCGCCATTGTAACGGTCTGACCTCATTACCTGATTTTATTGCAATTATAATTTATTTTATTATTTTATTTTATTATCATGAAAGGTAGAACTTGCGTGAATACTTTATACGAGAAATCACAAATGGTTTTATTTCAATTAATCACATGAAATATATAACAAAATTAGTTAAAATTAATCAGTTGTCCTTTTGTGGGCGCCAGGGTATTTTATATAAAATACACAAAAATTAAACAGTAAACGAAGTCAACATTTTGACTTCACTTCTGAAAGAGATGTTTGCTCCGGGCTATGAGAGTTCTTATCTGCAGGGTCGTAGCTGGGCAATGCTATGAACTTGAAAGTCTAGCTAGCACAGTGTCCTTCATTGGCGATGTATAATTACCGAATGTACATGTCTGCCGCCACACATTGGATGACGGTCTTCTCTGCTATGGACCAGTGTAGCACAGTTCCCCAGATGTCGTCCTTTGCCTGAGCTCATCTGCTCAAACAACATAGCGGGTGTCCGGATCCAGGCAGCAGCAACAGTCCCACTCACGAATAGACAGTCCAGAAATCACATCGTCCGAACGTGCTGGCCGGCCGGCATCGAATATCTCTTCCCTCGTTCGTCGTGCCACATGCAAAACAGAAACTTTCGCCGATCACCCTGTTTGTCTACCTGGCAAGCACAAATCTCCCCTCCATTAGGCACTCACTATTCTCCCCTCGCTAATTCTAGGAACCGGCCTGCTGGCATTCCTCAGATCTGCCGCTCCACACTTGTACAATGTACACTGCGCCCAAACGCCCACTAAAATATTCCACATTTTAAATAATAAACATATAGTTTATTAATGTAACTAGCGGTCACAAGACGCGTTCGTTACAAGACCAAGTATCTGCATGCAAAATTAATCACTTTTAAAGCTAGGTTTGCATTTTCGTCGTATTCCATAAATTCTTGAGAATTTTTATTTTATCTCAAGTGCACAAACACACAAGTTTTGGTGGGTTTTATAATTTCTGAACAACACCGGCAATTAGAGCCCTAAATGAATCATTTTCTACAGTCCAAATTGCTGGCGAGTACAAAATTTATAATTAACTTGTCAAAATTAATTAAATTCTGTAAGGCAGTTTGCAAGAGTGGTATGTTTCTTTTTTTTCTCTCTCTCTATCAACAACACAGTTCCTCTTGTTTGCTTGTTGAAGTCTATTTTGCTCTACCTCCTCGAGCAGTCAGCATAATATTTTATCTGGAAAATAAATACGTATTATTTATCTTCTTACCTCAATTGTCTTCCTACCAACATATCTGAGTTAAATATAAACAAAAAAAAAAAAAACAAAATAAGTAGGTACTTTTTGTCACTTAACCCTCGGATCAGAATAACTTTTGGTACTGGTACTACAGAACGAGAATAGCAAATAAATATAATCTACTGAATTATTATTAAGTGGTTCAAAAAGCTTGTAGTGATCTTAACTTTTACTTTAATAGTTTTTTACATATCTTGCGAACTCACGTTTTTGATATCGCTGAAACAATCTTTCAATATAAATATTATGATTTGCCATCGCCCATGATAAAGAAAATTTTAATATTTGCTCCACACTAAAAATTTTTAATAAACATTTTACAAATTTGAATCTGATAAATAGACAAGAATTAACCTAACTTCTTCCAACAAAGGCCAATAAAGTACCAATCTAATTTTCAGTTAGGAACAAGTGAGATGTGTGTATTCTGGTGTGCAGTTGTAAATAAAAACTTATTTTTGATGTTTTACTTTCATTTTAGTAACTTGCATCACCAAGCGAACAGTACTGGCATAAAAATTACAAACACAACACACACGTCGGCAGCAACATCGTCAAATGAGTCAAAATTGAAAATTAATTTTTATTCGAATAACAGTCCAAGTTGTCATTCGACTTTTGTTCGGTAAGGCTGCCAGTAGGTTGAATAAGTTAATAAATCAATATTTGTGATATATACCGTCAATATAAAACAAAAATTATAAAATTACAAGAGAAATACTTTGCAATTATAAAATATAAATTACAATACAATACATTCATTTTCCATAGATCCCAATATAAAAGACTGGCTCTGTGGGATGTGGAAAGTTCTCAATTTACAGATAAAGAATTGTATAGCAAAATAATACATACACCAGAAGATGTACAGTCACAGTACACATGATACATTAAACAATTGCATAACAAAATAATACATACAACAGAAGATGTACAATCACAGCATACATGGTACATTAATTATGTCAACTACATTTACATAAGCTACTGGCAGTTATTTAGTAGATACTTTAAAATATATTCTTTGACAGAGTAGAAGGATTTGTCAATTAAAAATTCTTTCAATTTTTCCCTGAAATTATTCTTATCATCTGCTAGACGTTTACTATGTGTTGGGAGCTTGTTGAAGATACCTATCCTTGACTATCGGACCCCTTTTTGAACACATGACAACGACTTGAAATGCTTTTGAAGATCATTTTTACTTCTAGTGCCATAATTGTGTATTTTACTATTTGCTTCAAAAAATATATAATTTGCGTCTTCAAAGGACATTAATGTGTATATATACTCAACCAACAATGTTAAAATCACTAACTTCTTGAACAGCTCTCTACGTGAAGTTCTATTGCTGACCCCACACACAATTCTTATCACTCGCTTTTGGGTAGAATTGCCCCAGAATATTATTCCATATGATATTGAGATGTGAAAATAAGCAAAATAAAATAGCCACCTCATTCGGAGATTGCCTTTAGCTGAAATTGTACGAATTGCAAATGTGGCTGCATATAATCACTTTAGTAAGTCAGAAACATGTACCTTCCAATTTAAATTATGATCAACATACAAACCTAAAAATTTCACACACTCTACCTCTTGAATGGACTGGCCTTCAAATTGTATGTCTATATCTGGTGCTAAACTGTATCACGTACTGAATTGCATATACTGAGTTTTATCAAAGTTTAAAGACATGCCATTAGCTGTAAACCATTTATTAATAAGTTCAAAGACATTATATTCTGTAGACAAATATGGAGTATCTGCAATTCCTATGTTTGTGTCATCTGCAAATTGGACAAATTTTGAGTTTTTAGATGAAACACAAGGTAGATCATTTATATATATTAAAAACAATAGTGCCCGCAAAATAGCATCCTGAGGAACTCCTCATCTGATCAATTCCCACACAGAAAACAGTGGAACACTTAAGGTAACCTTAAAAATCTCCATTGACACTTTCTGATTTCTATTCAGAAGGTAAGAACTAAGCCATTTATTAACAATACCATCTATACCATAATACTTTAATTTCTGTATCAGATTATTATGATCTACACAATCAAATGCCTTAGATAAGTCACAAAAAATTCCCACAGGAATTAATTTATTCCTTCTAAAATATTGTCAGTGAATACAAATATAGATTGTTCTGTTGAATGACCCTTTTGAAAATCGGAGTTCATAAACTCTATAGTGCATTGCTTTCTCGAAAACTTTGGAGAAGGCTGTTAGTAATGAAATAGAATGGTAATTAGATACGGCTGACTTATCTCCACTTTTATAGAGTGGTTTAACTACAGCATACTTAAGCATTTCTTGAAAAGTACCGTCATTAACAGATAACTTAGTATATTACTTAATTCTGTCGAACATAGTTTAATTAATCAATTGGAAATCCCATCATAACCACTTGAGTATTTGCTTTTAAGGGACCTGATAATTTTTCTTATTTCTTCTGGAGATTCTATTTTTCTTGGAAGTGTGTATTGACGAAATCCATACTGTGTGTCACTGAGCTATTGACAGTCAATTTATCAGCAACAGATAAGAAATGTTTATTAAATATATCAGCAATTGAAAAATTAGATTCTACTGAATTTTCTTTGATAAAAAAGTTGTTACTTTGTTAGATTATTTTTTCCTATTTCCTTTTTTTACAATATCCCATATTGTCTTAATTTTATTTTCAGAATCATGAGTTTTATGTTTGTAGTACGTACTTTTAGATTCTTTAATAACTTTTCTAAGTATTCTGCAGTACTGTTTGTAGTGTGTTGTAACATTAGCATTCTGACTGTTCCTCGTGGCAATATATAACTTCCTTTTACAAATACATAGTGTTCTAATTCCCATAGTTATCCGTGGTTTATTGTTTTTTTCGAGAAGCACGACACTTTTTCAAAGGGGCAGCAACCTTCAAAGTAATTTAATTCCATGTTACCAAAAATGTTATATTTTTCTTTCATACCTTTTGCACTGCAAACATGTTCCCAGTTTGTGGTATTGAGGCACTTTCTAAAACAAGTAACTGACTCATCATTTATTACACACTGAAGTTTAAAAACGTTACTCTTAGAGCTAGTTCCTATTGAGCTGTTGATAGTTAATAACTGGGCATCGTTATCCGAAATTCCATTGATAGATTGCTTGATTGTATAACTGAATTTTGAGGTATCTAGGAAAACACTGTCTATAGCTGAGTGACTGTTATTCATTATTCTATTTGGAAAATTAACTACCTGAATTAAATTGAAAGAACTGAATAACTATTCCAACATGACTTTATAGGGTAAGTTATTTAAAAAAATCAACATTAAATTCCCACATACGACTGTGTTAACTTCTTTTCTGCTTATAAATGTTATTAAGAGTTCAAATTGGTTCAGAAAAATAGAAAAGCTTCTCCATGGTGCTCTGTATATAGTTACTATTGTCAAAATTTCATTATTGAAATTTAGCCATGTACCACAGGCTGCAAAATGTTGATCAAGACAATACTTGCTAATACTTATATCATCAAAACTATAACCATTTCTAATATAAGTGACAGCTCCTCCTTTCTCCAGGTTTCTTCTACAGTAATGAGAAGCTAAATTGAAGTCAGTTATATTTGACATAACTATTCTTGTAGTTATATGGTGTTCTGACAAACATAAGACATCAATTGGCAGCATTTAATTAGTGTATGTGAACTAGAAATTCATCCAATTTGTTTGATAACCCTCTGATATTCTGTTGTAATAAGTTAATCCCTACACAACTTTTGATTTTGGTATCTGAAAAATTAGTATTTTATAAACTAATTTCTGTTTAAACTCTCTGCCTAATGCTTGACCCTAATCTAAAAACTGAGTTGCCCTAACACGAATAACAACAGGAATCTTTTCATGAGAATTTGTGGCCCCAATTAAACGTGCTTCTATCAGATCAGAAAGAACCCCCTCTAGTATTAAGGTGTATGCAATGCCTAGTATAACCCCACCTATCAATACCATCTACAGGTACCAAGCTCATGCCAGATCCAATATGAGACATAAGAAGCCGTTCCAGTTCCAGATTCACTCGCCTCACAGCAGAGTTCATATGTGGCGATCATAGCGTCTCAGGACTGACATCATACTGACGCGAGTGTGGCACATTGCTTTTGTTATTTTTTCACGGTCATCACTGGTACTATAACTAACATTCCCTGCCCAAGCTATTTCCCGCTCCTCCCGCTATCACTACATGATCCTGTTCTGTGAAATCTTTACACAAAGAACCTGTACCTTCTACCACTTGAGCAAGACTATCACTAGGTTTGAAGAAGCTCATGACCTGGAAATATGATCCTAATTTTTCCTGCATCATTGGGCCCACACCCCATGACTACTACCTAGCAGCAAGACTTTTTTTCCCCCTAATCCCTGCCTACCAGACTTAACTGCACAGCTTTTCCTATAAATTTGCTGCTTTTTCCCTACACATACAGCTAAAGAAGGCTCATCCCTGTTTAGCTCTGGCAACAGGGCAAACCTATTTTACACCCCAACAACAATAGAATCTGAAGCCCTTCTTGTTCTGGTTGTCCTTTTTCCTGTTACCAGTTCCCAACCATCTCTGTTTCCCTCCCTCCGCAGCTTCTCCAACTCCTCTCCAAGCTCAAGGGCACTAGTCCTCACCTCCCGCTCCAATATCTTCCTGTTTTTGAAGCAATCTGTTCAGAACCATGGGAGAGCCTACTCAATTTCCCCATTTTCGACACCCCTACAATTTCCTTCTCAATGAATCCATTTCTCACACCCTTCGCAAAGAATTCCCGCCCTCACTAATCTACGGCAGTTTCCACACTTGTCACTCGTAATTACAAGAGACTAACAAAAACAAAGTACACAATGCGATAGAGAAAATTTGTTGAACTTAACCTCACAAAAAACTGCTAAATTAATTCACAAGTAAGCTATATCTAAAGAATCTACCAATGAGTACTTAAATAGACTTAAAACCGCCTATGGAAAAGATCACTAATAAAATGAGTACAAAGAACTAATGAAAACGATATTTACGCTCTATAACAAAAATCTGAACATAAGCCTAGTGTTCAAAAATGAAAAGAAACACATGCGAATCCCTGGGTGTTCACCAGCTGAACAGATCACAACACTAAATAACAAATAATTTTTTTTTTTTTTTTGCACGAATAAAAATATTCACAGTAGTTAAATGTATTAGAATTTAGAGTCTCAACCTACTATTACAACAAAAACTAACTATTAACTATATTTATTCATAATTTAAAAACTACACACGTTTGCGCGGTACGTGCTTCCAGCATATTCCAGAGATATGCTTGAAAAAGTATTTCAAATAAAATACAAAATGCTTTTTGTATGAAAGTATTTTAAATACAAATTGAAAATAGGTATTTTTCATTTTGTATTTGCATTTTAAGTACATGTATTTCAAAAAAGACTTATCTATTCATATAATGCCACTTTCAAATTTGCTACCAAAGAATCTACCTTAGTTTAGCACCAATGATATAATTGTTGATGTTTTATCATCTTTGGTATTCATTGTTTATCTTCGGTGACAACAAATACTCTTTGTATGATGTGATTTC
The DNA here is from genome assembly GCA_031002005.1 of Vandiemenella viatica. Taxonomy (NCBI): domain Eukaryota; kingdom Metazoa; phylum Arthropoda; class Insecta; order Orthoptera; family Morabidae; genus Vandiemenella; species Vandiemenella viatica. The sequence goes on along the minus strand of CM061921.1, from coordinate 333,424,154 downwards.
GAAATGAAAATGTGTTTGTGTATACCTGTTATCTGTCAAATTTGACAGCTGCTTGTATTTTTTATGAATATGTTGACAAATGTTTGCTGTGAAGGGGCGTTATAATGTCTTCGTTCTTTTTATACGTTGTTCGTCAGCTACTATAGTAGATTGTTTCGGTTTGTTTTGTATTCTTGTAAGTCTTTCGTAGTGAAATTGATAGGTTGTATGTTAAGATTTAGGAGTCATATCAAGCGATATGTGTTAGTGTGGCATATCTACACCGGCTTTATACATTGTTTTGTGTTATAAGTTTGTTTATTTCATGACATTTTATTTTTCTATGTTCTTTCCTATGAGTAACTCCTTCGCATTGGCAAATTTAAAAAAATTATGTCTGTGGATCAGTAATCAGGAGAATTAAACTTCTCTGTATATTGTGTTATGCAGATTTTCATGCAGAAAATCTGTAGCCGTGTAACTGTGTGGTTTTGGAAGGGTTACTGCAGAAATAATTTGTGAATAATTTTTTTAAAACACATCATTTTTAAAATGATTTACACACGGTGTTTAATTAAGTTCCAAAAATCTTCCCATGAATCTAATAATGAGCCATTAAACTTCATACATATTTATATATAAAGTATAAGAAGAGATTCTTAAAGAAATGTAAATCGTATTAGTCAGTACACTGCAATATGTTAAACTTGTTTGTAGTCATCTGTTTTAACCAAAGTAAAACAATACTGAAAATTGGAAATTTGCAACCTCTGTTTAAGATCCATATGGCAGCACCATGTCTGGTGTATGAATTTTTAGTTTATTACTATCTGTAGTTTATTAACATCTAATGAAGTGTCTTAGTTCAGTTATATTTATACTCCATATGATTGCACGCATAGGAGTTTTAAAAGTTAATAAATGAGTTTATTTTTTACATTTCAACTTACAGATAATTTAAACCAAAAAATTTTTGGGGGAGGGGAACTCAATCTATAGAAGTAGCATATTATTCATTTTATGTGTTGTTAGCACTAATTTCATGGGTCTACTGGAGATCGCGATTCCGCTACAACAACATAGAGTAATATCTTTGGAATACTGCTGCAGTCAGTCGCAAGACCTATTATTCTCAAGCAGTAATTCCGTTGTAATACAGCCTGGACCATTATTTTCAAGCACAAATTAGGTTGTAATACAGCCTGGACCAGCATGAAACAGTTAAATCTACTTTTTAGACTTTATAGTGGAATCTTGCATTTGACCACTGTAGTATTATGATGACAACTCGTGTCGGAATCGTGATCTCCAGTAATCCCAATTTCATTTTGTTTGCCAAAAAATTGTGCAAATCATGATTATAAAACCAAAACTAGAAATCACATTCATAAATATTTCAAGCATTTAACATTGGTGCAGAGAGGTGTAGGATATGTGGGCACACTTGTTTTTTTACATTTTACTGGATCATATTGAATCCCTTGTAGAAAATATACCAGACCTTAATAAAGAATGTCAGTTTTGAGACTACTGAGTGTGGTGGGCGAGCAGTGACACTCTAGCATCGTAATTCAATAGGACATGGGTTCGAATTCCCATCTGGCCACCCAAATTCAGTTTTCCATAATTTCCCGAAATCACATCTGCTAAATGTCAGGATGATACCTTCATGAATCCTTACCTTCTTACACATTTGTCATGGCCACACATCTTTTTTTTTTTATAGAAAAACAACATCTACTTTGAAGTATGTTGGTTTCCTTCTAGGATGTTGCACTTTGTGCAAGTTTTGAAAGAGCAACAAGTACTCCTGTACTACTCCTTACTCCATTGCTTCCAGAAGTGAACTGCCAAATAGTACTGCAATCTAAACTCCTTTACAGTTGGGCTTCTTGTGTGTTCCAGTTCAGCAGGTACTATTTTGAGTCATCCTTTGGCCAGAGAGTGAGACAGGGCAACTACATAGTTGTTTTCTTGCTTCAGAGGTCTGGAAATCAGCGTGGCTTCGATGCTGGTCGGTACAATCTGTGCCTTTTGCAAGTGGTGTTCAGTGCAGCCAACCATTCATTTCTACCATTCTCCCACCGAGCTGCATGTGGCACAATGAATTTCCACACGATTCCTTGCTGGGCAAGATGCTGATGAGTTTTCTTTGCTGATATTGTTGCTCCCTATAAGTAGATTTAATGGCAAGAGTGATGGAAGTGTTTTCACCCATGTCCTAGTCTTGGGGGAAGGATGTCATCTCTATCAATTCCTCTGCAACAGGTATCTTGAAACTACACTGAGCTCGGGGGGTGAGCAGTAAGGTTCAGGGCTCGCATTTTGGAGGATGCTGGTTTGAATCCCCATCTGGCCATCCACATTTGGGTTTTCTACTGTTTACTTTAATCACTCCAGTTGAATGCTGGGATGGTTCCTTGAAAAAGGAAAAAAGGAGGGGGGAGGGTTTGAACCACATCTAATGACCTCGATGTTGATGAGGAGAAAGGCAAAAACAAGTTCTTCATAAGGCAATGGCATAGTTCCTTTCAGTTTCTTGTCCCCATATATTTACTGCCTCTAATAACCTCGACATCCACAAGGTGTAAAGCCACAAGAAAAAAATTGAAACAATGTTTTCACAGTGATTGAAACTGGAGTTGCTAAATATAGTAGGTTATAAAGTGTGGCCATGGTCTGCAGCAAGTGTCTATTCATTGTGTATTCACTGTCTTATCATCAATCTTAAGATTTCTTGGTTGATAAAGAATGCATCAGTTGTGTTCAAATCAATACTTGAGTGTCTACATTGATTACTTGCTCCATGGACATCAAAATTCCTCTTAATTGTGGCGAATTTGAGACCCACTTGGCCATGGTAAACTGAATTCTCCTTATAAGGGAAGTGAGCTCATAGTATGAGAGTGCTTCTACTTTGTGTTGAGCACTTGTGGCAGAGTCATCGACATATGTGCTCTTGTCCAAAAGAGTTACAGTGTGAGGAAATATCTCCTTGTGATGTTTAGCGAGTTAATGAAGCATAGCAGCAAGCAAGAAGGAGCCGAAAGTCACGTGAAACAGTAGGTCGTTGCAGCATCTGTGGTTTCCTGGTGATCATCATTAACTATTTGATACCAGAGGCACCTAGTTAAGTCTGTATCCCTTTGATCTCGAATGAGTTGTAAGAGCACTTGACTAACATATCCAAAAATTGCTACAGGAGACCTTCTGCATTTGGGTAGAACAGACAAGGTTTCTGGTGTAAGATTTGGTACATACCAATACAATAGCTGAGTAAAGATGCATCAAAGATAATTATCCACTTTTGCTGTTTCCACATTTTTGCATTTTCACCAAGTGATGGGGCAAGTGATAACATTCATCAGAGTTTTCTGCAAATTCCAAATTACTGTTCCTTGTCTAGGTCAGTATATGCATGAGTTAAAAATCCTTCACATCTTCGTGTATATCAACTTGCTTATGCAGTGACTGAAACCTTCTTTCTGCATTGTGTTGATTGTTTGGTATGTTAATGTCATCTTTTCCTGCAAGAGAGACCTTTGTTCAACGATTATAGCAGAAGTTTGAAATCTCTGGAGGATCTCCAAATCACTTCCGCTCATTGGCCGTTCTCAATATGGTGTAATTCCTATGATATCTAAATCCCAGAAATGACCCATGTCATTATCTGTTAATGTAACTTATTTTAACCATATGTGGCAGACCTTTATGTTGCTTACTTTGCTGCCAGATTTGTTGGCACTTAATACCCAGTTGAATGAGTGGTTAAGGCATCTGAAAAGAGATTGAAAGGTCCCTGGTTTGAATCCCTGTCTCGACGGGGATTTTAGAAGGCCCTTAACCTGACTTTCACCTCTGGCACTGCTTTCTGTGTAATGTGAAGAATGCCAGAACACTTCCATGGTTCAGATTCCAAGTCCCCTCTACCTGGTTGGATTACTGGCTTATGCTAGTGCGGCCGCGACAAGAGTGCACATGCGCAGCAAATTGAAAAAATCTTTTCACTTGATGGCTGGACCCTTTGGGGATACCCAAGGCAATAATGCTATAAACATTTAATTTAACGCAGTTGAATTTTGGTGAAGAAAGTACTACAGAACTTGATAGACAAACAGATGGGTGATCTATCTTGTTTAGGGCCAGTGAATCAGAGTTTTCTTATAAATGACAGACATTGGATGTCCTGTGGCACTTCTGGATGTGACAAATAGATGTTTCCACTTTTAAATCCAATGATCTTCACTATCATATTAGTCCATATTCCTTCTGAATCAGACAAATTTGTAAGTTCTTAGGGCTTGATGACTCAAATTCATTAATATATAGATCTCTGTGACTGACATCATTTAGCTTGAGATGATCTACTAGTTTTGTACTGGCAAATATTGACTGGTAGCCTGTGTCAAATAGACAGTTGAGTATCTGTGCAAAGCCCTTTTGGACCAGTATACAAACGCAGTCTGGAGCTATGTAAACTGAGGCAATTCCATGTGTTTGGTTAGCATTTAACACTCTGGCCTCACATTCGGGAGGATGCAGGTTCGAATCCCTGTCGGCATCCAGATTTGGGTTTTCCGTGGTTTCCAAAATCACTCCAGGCGAATACCGCGATGCTTCAGTCAAAAGGCCATGGCCTAATTCCTTCCCGTTACTTGTCCCCAGTCCCATCCTGCCTCTAATGATTTCAACATCGACAAGGTGTAAACCCATAAGAAAAAAATCCGTGTTGATCTTCCCATTGTTACCTACTATCCACCTCTGCTCATAGATACGTGATGTGTCTTTTTGCTCTTGGCTCTTGCATATTTATTCCTTTTACTGCATATTTTTATGCTGTGTCCTCAGTTTAGGCACAAGAAACATTTCTTCCTTCTCATGTATCTCCTTGCAGCTTTTAGTTACTTGAGTCGTTCATTTACATCGGAAATTTTAGTTCAATCTTGCCCCTGGTGCCCTTGATATTTGCACAAGATACAAAATGCTAATGCTTCATTAGGCTTTCTTCTTTAACTGTCCTACTTTCTGTCTGTTTTGAAGGGTAGAAGGAAGCATTCCTGAGTTGCAGTCTCCTCTTATCTTGCATGTCTTCATGACACCCTCCACCAAGTCTTTTAGAAATTCCACCAGCATTGTGGTTTGGCTTTCAGTAACCCTTTGTGTCTTGGAGTAGATAATCCAGTGACAGATGATGTCCACAGGAAAGGCACGTAAAATCTCTATGACTAAGTGAATTTTAAATTAGGTTCATGGTTAGTTTTGCAAAATTGTGTATATATAAATAAAATTAAAATTTTAGTTGAGAAAAATTACTGTGAGCGTGAGAATTTTTTAAAAAATGTTCATATAAAGTATTTGAATGAGATTCATTTTATCTTACCTATCTTTTTTATTATTATTATTATTATTATCTTTCATTCCTCTGGCTGAAGAGCAGTGGCTCTTTTCGGCCATCGGATCAGGATTATTTTATAATTTATTTATTTGATTCATCTTAATACATTAATTTTTATTTGGGGCTTCAAACATATAAATTTTTGGTTCTATATGGGGTTGTGGTTCTGTGGACTCAAGAGTCCTTATTTGTTGGTATCCTCTAATGGATCATGATGCTTATTAGTTGCGTCAATAGTTGAACGACTATGGCGAGCGTCGGCTGTTCTTGTAACTTGTACCCTGAGTGGGCTGGCCAGTCGCTGTTTGCCGCGCTCCTCTTCTTGCTGGTTCCGTCTTGGGGGCGGGCGCGCGGCCTAGGTGCGCATGCTGGCAGTGTCTGCTCACTCCCTTCTGCGCGTCCCAGTTCGCGCCGGCTTGGCGGGGGTGATCCGGTGGGTAGGGGGTTCTGGTACCGCCCTTCCTCTGTTTGCTGCAGCAGGTTGAATGTGGTGCGGAAGAGTTTTCTTTTCCCTTGGCGCTTTTCTTGGCTGCTGCGGGGCGGTTCCTCTTCTTTCCCTGTTGCACCTTCCTTTTTGGTCTGGCTGGGCAGCGCGTCGCACATGATGCATGGGGCCCTGAGCAGTTCGTGCATGTTGGTGTAGCATCTCGAGGCTGTCTGCATTTCTTGAAATTGTGCGTGCCAGCGCAACGGACGCAACGCTCCTCCGTGTTGCATTCTGTGGCCCTGCGTCCCCAGGCTTGACAGTGGAAGCACTGAGAAGGTCTTGCTGCTCTCTTCTTCCCCTTCTGCCTCTTGTCTGCTGCTTGTTCTTGCTCTTGCGTGGCTTGGGGATTTGAGGTCAGCCTGGGGTTGTAGAGGATGCCATTGTCTTGTAAAGCCTTGATGGTGGCAGCCATGTCTGCCGGCTGTACGAAGATGGCATTCCATTTTTTGTCGCTCCCTTCGACGGCGGGCCCTTCCTCGGTGTTTGGGTTGAGGTGGCTGGGCGAGCCCTGACTTGGTGGGTTCACTTCTCTTGCTGCCATCTCAGCTACTTCCGTTAGTCTCCTCTCATGTGACACAGGCGGTTTGCTAGGAGGGAAGACCGTCGGAGTAAGCTCTTCTTCCACTTCCGTCGAGGTCAGGTCTGTCCATTCCAGGCTGTCGTCGAGCTTGGAGGGATCTAGTAGCTTGAAACTGAAGGACATATCTGGGATTTCTTGATATGTGCCTTCTGAGGGCTCTTGAGGGGTACTCGACTTGGAGTACCTTATGTCTTCCAACAAACCTTGCTTTGACGAACTTTGCTTTTTCAAATGGGGTGACGACACCGCATGGTGCTATGCTGCTTCGGTGTCTGTCGTTACTTGTGCCAGTTTTGCAGCTTCTTCCTCCTTCTTGTGACGTTGCTTCGCGAAGTATTCTTCGGCGTCCGCTTGGGTTATACGGCACCTCCTGGAGCCGTCGCTTGGCGGGGACGGTATGCCGGACGAGACTTGGCGTCGCTGGTACTCATCTCCCCAAGCCATGCAGAACGGTTTTGGCACGCCACTTGCAGGATAGCAGCATCCCTCTTGCGCAGGATAGCTGCTAGTAGCCGACTTGCCCCTTCCACTGAGCGATGCAGAGTGACTGCCCGAGCTGTCCACAACTAGGTCACCGCCATGTGCGGGGACAGCTTCGTGGAGGGGGGACCTTTTTTGTATATGCAAGAGCTATACAGAAAGTAACTTTTATGTTTTGAAATAAATAAAAAACAAAAAAAGAAACAAATAAGAAATAGAAATTTTACTCTATATACCTATTTGAAAGGGACAATATTAAACTATTTTTCTACTTATTCGCCATTTAAATTGAGGCACTTATCATAATGATATACAAGATTTTCAATTCTGTCTCTGTAGAAATATGCCGCCTTAGATTTCAACTACTGGTTTGCATGGGCATGACATTCTGTGTCACTGTCAAAGCACTGTGTTGCAAGCCAGATCTTCATCACTGGAAAAAAGTGGTAATCTCTCGGTGCCAGATTCGGGCTGTAAGGTGGGTGATCAAACATCTCCTATCCAAGAGCTGCCAAGTACAGTTAGCCATGTGTGGATGTGCATTGTCATGAAAATCAGTCACTTTTTGCTCAGTTTTCAGTGACACTTGTTTTGTATCGTTTACCAAGTAGTTTTGTCAGTGTTTCATAATATCTTTCTGAGTTAATTGTTGCACCACAGTCAAGAAAATCAACCAAAAGCATTCTCTCAGCACCTCAAACCACAGCTGCCATAATCTTTCTAGCTGACAACATTTGCAAACAGTTTACTGGTTTTCTGAGAGAACTCGTGTTCCCCCATTGCATTCTGGATAGCCCTCATATTTTTGACAGCAAACCATAGGTGCTGAATAGTTAAATAGAATTACAAATTAGTATAGGGAAATAAACCACCGCTTACCTCAAATGATGGCAGAACAGTGTGGACATATGGAACAGACATGAACACAACTAACACTGCAATTATCAGGTTATTAGCAGTATAAAATAGTGGAGGGTGAAGGCTGTAGGTTACTGCATTAAATAGTGACCGCTGAGCAAGGCAAATGGAGTGGATAAGTTCAAACAGAGAGTGGGGTTTGTCAATTAAAGAGAAGACCGGAGCGTTGCTAAATTATTAAATATTTAAACACATCCGATACCCACTGCCTATAAGCATTTTTTCTCTCATTATTATCATGTATATATTTTAGTTGAAAACTCTGTTAAGATTTAATATGTTAGATAATTTGTTCAGTATGTCTTTATGCTCACTGTAGCATAGGCATGATCATAATTAGTATCCAGTATATTTCTTTTTACAGACATTAAATTGTAAATAGAAACTAAACTCAGAAAAATGATGTCTGTACTAAAACGTTTGGCTGGAAAATCAGAAAGTGGAGGGTCCAGTTCACGACCTGGACATCAGGCAATGTCACACAGTCTACAGCGGAAATTTGCAAAAGGAGTACAATATAATAGTAAGTTTCATTTTCTGTTTGATTGGTGTAAAAATAGTTTCTAATTATTTTTGTTACAAAATCTTGTCAGCAATTAAATTTCCAGGACATTGCCCAGATTATTCTGACATTCAGGAGTGTTAAGTATGTACTATGTGAAGTGTAGTAGCCGTAATATATGAATAATAGAAGTAGGTATAGCTTAGTATAACTGATTACTATAAGCTTTTGAGTGCAAGTGGTTGGTATGAATCTGAATTTAGTTTCAGCTGGTATCATAACACAAGCTTTTTCAACCGAAAAGCCATTGCTGGGAAGTACGATAAAAGTATTCTCTTTCTTTCTGTAAATGCAAACACCTTATGTTTCCTAACACAACTTTTGGAAATGTCAGATATGTATACCTCTCATCCTCAGTGTGTTCATTTACTGTGCCTCAGATTCTAATATTGTCAGCTGAGAGTGAAGCAACACTGTGGCAATATAAGCTTAGTAGGTCAGTCTCTGCAATTTGTGTGTTTAAGTGATGTGCCAGCAGGCATTAAGAGAGAAATCAGTCACCGCGTAATGCAACAGTACAGACCAGCATTGAGGCATCGGATCTCAGGCTCCAACCCAGGGTAAATCTAGATCTCCCAGGCCTGACTGTGCTGCTTCACTTTCTGCTCAAACCACACTAGACATTACCTCATTGGGTGCATACAAGTGATGGTCATAAAGTGGTATATTAATTAAGAGGTAGCAGTTATGGGAAAAAACTGCTATAGAGTGAGGCAATGGCTTGTATAATGGTGTAAGCTTCATAGTATCAGTAGACAGAGCCACAATAGAATGTGCCAAGGAATAACATAGAAATAGTTAAAAGCCAAATATGAAATGTATGAGCAAGAAAAGTAATAGAAATAGATAATTCAAAAAGTTGATTAGCTCCTGGAAAACGGAGAAATCACTCGTTTCAGGATGAAAGATCACATGTTTGGTAAACGTTCCAAAAGTAAGTAGCAATGGAAAAAGTTGAGTTAGAGGTCAGGTATAAGACACCTCATGTTCAGCAGTATAAAAAGCAGTAGCATATCTCATAGTTTAGCAGTACAAAGCAAAATGCAGAGAGGTTTGGGAAAAAAAAAAAAACCCTTATTTCCAGCAATATACAGTGTGAAAAAAGGCCAGGCCTTTGGGTAGAGGTTCCCACAAAAGGTGTTTTGAAATATATATAAGAAAATGATGCAACTAGTTGGCAAAAGATGGGGTGCTACAATTCGAAATAATAGCATGTAACAACTGTGGTATTCATCTTGTTCAGAGATTTTGTATATACAATTCTTTATATAAAATGTGTCCCACCATTTCTTCTGATGGTATCAGTTTTTGGTCTTCCTTTATTATATGTATCACTTACGAGAGAAGTATGACTACATTTAAATTCAGCTACCTCTTTATTCACTGTTGAAAATGAAGGAGCAGGCAACATTTAAACTTCTTTCAAGTTTGAATGAATTTCTGTTGGTGGTAAAGAATCCAAAACAAAGAGTGCATTTATTTTAAAAAGCCTTTAAAAAAAACTCCTTCACAGATTAAGCTGAAACTAGACGTTTGTTACTGTGACGTGGACCAACACACCAAAAAATACAATGATAGCAATGTCATCTCTGTGCTAAGCCGAGAACCTGATACCTTATCCTTGTGTGGTGGCTAGCTTCTTTATGGCTAGGGAACACTTTTGTATTTGTAGTTGCTGCTTTGTGTAAAAAAAAATTATCTTGACATTTGATTGGCCTCTCTGCAGTCATCCAGATATTTTCCCTCTTGAGATTTTCGTTTTTATTGTAGTGTGTCTGACAGATCATTTCACGATTTTGGCCATGTTGCCAGTTGGTTTTGATTATCAAGTTTTTTGTTAGAGCACTGATGACCAAATAATCAAATTGCCACCAACTCCCAATAACAATAGTGCAGTATCTCTGCCAAGTGCCACTTGATAAATTTAACTTGTTTCTATGCCTGATTATGCATGGGAAATAAGTATGAAAAGATCATATCATAATCTCTCTTACTTTGTCACTCCCAACATTACAACAATTAAAACATTTTCCAGAAGACAGCTTTTTCAGTTCTATAACGAAAGTTATTTGGCAATGTAATAATTGAGGTATAGCTATTGGGCAATAGTATGATGTTGGATAGTAATGGAACATTTGTCTTAGGAATTTCCCTCTAAAAATGTAATTCACAATTCTTTACATGATTGCCACCATGTTATATACCCAGAAATATTCTTGAAAACAAAAGGGATTATTAAAATAACAAATCAGGGGCACAGTTTTCTAATGGCAGCTCACATATTTATTTACACAGGAAAAAAAATATAAAGAGAATAAAGACAGCAGCAAAGGCCAAAGAGAAAATAAACATATAAGTTTGTGTGTGTTCATTTGTTTCTTTGCTACCATCTCTTCTGCTTCCTTTCTGTCCTCAGTATTATTAAACTTATCTGTTAGTTCCATTGAGTGACAGATATAGTGAGCCACTGTATATAAACCTTAGTGAATATTTCCAAGGATTTACTGGTCGTGCAACAGCAATAATAAATTTTTGCTTTAAAAATACTTCATTCACACCCAGTCGCTAGGCTAGCTGTAGTTCAATTTTTGAATTCCTAAACTATTTAAAAATTTTATAACTTTCTATAATATTTATATCTTTAGTTTAGCATGGTTGCTTCTTTAAATGTGAATAATTCAATTATTTCAGTGGCATTTATTTATTTTTCACAGTTTACATTGGTTCCAAACATCAAATAAATTTCACTCATGATTTAAATGTGTAGTACTTCGTGCCTATACTTTGTTGATGTGACAAATAATACTATTTTAGGTTACAGAAACAGAAATGCTTTGCACACATGTGAATAAGTTTTCTTGCAATACATGTTTCTTGTTCTCCATCATCTTGGAGACTGAGCTATGTTTAGTGGTTAATCAAGGGGTTTGGGGATCTTCTCTTCTATTTATAATAACCAAAGCAGATCATTGAATTAACATAAACTGAATAGTAAAATATGGACAAAGTAAAATGAATTAATTAACTGCATATTCTGAAGCAACTGTTGCAAAACAAGTATGTGGTAGTGCTTTAGTAAATCAGTTCTAGCAAAGTGTCCAGGCTCATTTTACTGCTCGCCAGAACTTGCTATATCCAGCAAAGTTTTGTAAGTTAGCAATAATGCAAACATGTGTCTGATTGAACATGTTAACATACACATTTAAAATACGAAGTGAACAAAAAAATATAAATACAGCAAATTACATCAAATGCTTTGATAATAATGATGGTCACTTCACATGTTATTTAAAAGAAAATCGTTGAAAAAAATCCACACAAACAAACAAATGTCAATTATGTGTACAGGAAAAAATTACAAGAAAATTATTTGTAGCAAATAAGCACATGAATCAATGATACCAACCATATGTTCAAAAACAAATAAACAATCACATACACATTAATAAATGCCACCAGTGAATTATTTAACACTATTACCTTCACTGAAAAATAAGTATTTAAAAATTTGCACAAAAGTTTAAGAAAAATAAAACTTTCATAATGCATAAAATCTTCTCGAGCTTTCCACAAGATTAGTGCATCAGTAAAAATACAAAGCGACATTTCGGAGCCTACCTCTGGCTCCATCTTCCGGCGAAATATTGGATGGATGAATTTCACTAGATTTCAAGTAATTGAAGCCTGTTTATGATGTTTATGAAAAATTGTTATTAGTACTGTACTTCTGTTGTCACCTCCATTTTATTGGGTAAAGATAGGATAGCTTACGACTCCAACAAAAGATTTTGTGGCAATGCCAAACATTCCTTTCTGTTCCCGTAAATCTGCATAGAAATCTTAATTTGAAATTCTTTGAAAGCTGTGTAATTAATCATGTGTCTTTCAGTCTATTATTGAAACTGTTTGGCACAATGGAGTAAGCCCCCAGACTTAAGTTCATAGTTACACCAATGGCTCTTCTTATCAAAAGTTCTCTTCTTCAGAAAAAAAATTAATTTTAACCCTTCTGTTTATGTGATTTTCTTTACTTCATCAATCTGGAACAAATACACAATCCTGTCAGCACATAATCACATTGGTTTCCAGTTTCTTTCCTTTATATGTGTCTAAAACTATTCTATTGTGGTTTTTTTTTTTCTGAAGTGATTTTCGGCATTACCAAACCAGCTAATTAGACTATGAAATCAAAATGTTGGAACAGCAGCTTTATTTATTAGAAATATGTGCAGAAAAATTAATCTTCTCTTGGAGATGTATTGTGCAAATGTGTACAAATATGTAAAACACCTCCAACAGGTATGCATCAAATTTTTGAAGATCCGTGGGGATGACTGGGACACGCTATCACCTTTTGTGCTCTTTGTATAACAGTCTTCTCTCCCTGCTAGAAGAATGAATGAAATTGATCAATCATTCGTACTGCAATTGCTACCGAGCGTGGTGGGTGAGTGGTTAACGCTCTGGCCTCGCATTCGGGAGGACGCCGGTTCGAATCCCCGTCCGGGCATCCAGATTTGGGATTTCCATGGTTTCCCAAATCACTCCAGGCAAATGCAGGGATGCTTCCTTCAAAAGGCCATGGCCGAATTCCTTCCCATTCCTTGCCCCCCCCCCCATCCTTTCCCATCTCTAAAGACCTCGCTGTTGAGAGACGTTAAGCAGTTAAAAAAATGCAATTGCTGATAACATTTTCACAGAAGAAAATTAATTACATATGCACATATCAGTTCCAGTAAAAATGTTTTGTCACACTACAGTACTCAGTTACTTAAAAACATAGTGCAAACAAAATAATGTTCAGAAATAGGTCCATGATAATTGACTTATTCAGAACCTTAAGTACTTAAGATTGGAAATATGTCTAGGAAGTTTTGTGTATAAATTGGCAATACACTAAAGTGTCAAGTCATGGGATACCTCCTAATAACATTTGACCCTCTTTTGCTCAGCTAAATGCAGCAATCTGACATGGCATTGACTCAACAAATTGTTGGAAGTCCCCTGTAGAAATATTCAGCCATGTTTCCTCTGCAGCCATCCATAATTGTGAAAGTGTTTCCAGTGCAGGACGTTGTGTATGAAATGACTTTCCGATCATGTCCTACTAAGTTTGACTGGATTAATATCTGCTGATCTAGGTGACCAGATCATTCACTGGAATTTTCCAAAATGTTCCTGAAACCAATCGATTTTAGTCCAGTGATATGGCACATTGTCTTTTCGAAGAAGTCCATCATTATTTGGGAACATGAAGGCCACAAAGGGCTGCTAATGGTCTCCAAGTAGCAGACCAGAACCATTTCCAATTAATGGTTAGTTCAGTTTGACTTGAGGTCCCATTCTGTGCCATGTAACGACAGGCCATACCAGGATGGAGTCACCACCAGCTCTTAAAGTACCTTCCTGATAACCTGTATCTATGGCCTCATAGAATCTGCCCCACGCTCAAACACTACCATCAGCTCTTACCAACTGGAATCATGAGTCATCTGACCATGCAATCATTTTCCAGCTATCTAGGGTTCAACTGATATGTTCATGATCCCAGGAAAGACCCTGGAGCTGTTAACATTTTATTTTCAAAGGCACTTACATTGTTCTTCTGCTACCATATCTCATCAATGCCAAATGTTGATGCACTGTCTGTAGGGACATATCTGTAAACGTCCCACATTGAGTGTTGCTGACACCTCGAACCAGACATTACTGGTCTCAGTCATCATGTACACATGATCAGCCACTGTGCTGTCTGTCCCTGGCCAGAAATTTCATATTCATGGTACACTTTTGATACTGTGGATCAAGGAATGTTGAATTCTCAATTATTTTCGAAATGGGATGCCCCTTGTGTCTAGTGCCAACTACTACCCTGGATTCAAAGTCTGTTAATTAATGTTTTACAATCATAATAATGCCAGAGATCATTTCACACATTTCATAAAATTACAAATGAAAGCTCTGACACTGTGTAGCATGTTTATATATTTCATCCATGTTCCCATCTAGATATTTGCATCTTCCTATCCCAGTTTTACTCGTTTTGTTGTATATTATCATTTCAAGGAGGAATAACTCTGACATCTATAATTAGGTTTACTTGTTTTAAAAGTAGCTAACTTTTTTCCTTTTCAGTATGTGTAGTATGCTGCATGAAATGGGAATATTAGTGAAGAAGTGAGCCATCCACTATACTGGAAATTTAGTATGATGAAGGACGACTTCAGGATGCACTCTGTAAAAACAAGTTGCTTTGTCAGGCTTAACATTCTTGATAACATCTGTGATAACTCATTGAGACTGGTGGTGAGCGACACCACTATTGCCTCGCATTCAGGAAGATGTGGGTTCGAATCCCAGTCCCGGCATGCAGATTTCAGTTTTCGCTGGTTCCCAAAATCACTCGAGGTGAATGCCAGGATGGGTACTTCAAAAGGCCATGGCAGATGTTGATGTATTCATCTTATTTACTTAGGAGACTCCATACTCTCCTACTCTGGTGTTGTTCTTCACTGTGATCATTCTACCGAGGAATTTATTCCTTTCTCAAACCACACAGTACATTTTTTTTCCAAAACGAATTGTTATATTTCCAAACATAATGGTAAGTTCAGAAATGTTATTTGTTGTAAAATGATCCATTGAGATCCATTCTTAGCTGAATTTCATATTCATGTTGCTGTACTATTACTATTACTCCACGATTCACTAAAAGTGTGTGGCGTAGGGTGCATTGCACCTATCCGGGAAGGTAATGGTTTGGAAGGGATATACGGGATATGGCAGGAGGTGCCCATGGGATACTGTGAGGAACCATCCCAGCATTCGCATGGAGCGATCTGGGGAAACCATGGAAAACCCAAATCAGGATGTCCGGAGTACTTAATTGAAAGCTATTCCTGTCGGATTTTATGTTTAGTCGCCCGGTAAATCCTTTCTATTCCACTCCCTAATCGCTCGTGGAAAAAATGAGTACATGAATGAATCGGTTCTGGCCCTGATTTCTCTTATCTTATTTTCGCGTTCATTCCGGGATATGAATGTTGCTGGTAGCAATATTTGTTAACTGTCATTCCAAAATACGTCAGTTGAGAATTTTCCAATTAGCTTCTGTCGAGAGCAACGCCTTAGGCTGTGGTTACACTGCAAGCGAATTCGCGCGAACAATCCTTCGCGCGAAATCGCGCTATTTCGCGCGAAGGAGAAGTGGTTACAGTGCAAGCGCATTCGCGCGAACGTAGTCGCCGGAAGAAGTGGTCACGCGATTCAAAACGGTTTTTAGAAGCTAAGTATAATTTATCATATCATACTCGACTGCCGAAAATTCAAGAATATGGGTATTCAAGAAGAATTTTATTTTTCTGAAAATTCATTTTTGAAACTCTTTGCATCTGAAAAGAGGAAGAGGAAATTCTGGATTAATTAAATATTCTTGAATCACCATTTGAGTGAATATTGTAAACTTTTCGATGAATTAAATAACCAGCCAATAAAGTTTTATGAATATTATCTTATGACACATACTCATATATATTGAATGCAATAGAGGAAGAAATAACAAGGCAGTGTTACTTCAGACAATGTATTTCACCATCTGAAAAACTGTCAAATTTTCAGAGGAAAAGTAATTCCAAAACGCGGGTGACTAATAGGTCTACCAATATGGCATATGATGTACGAGAAACTCTTAAAGTGTATTTTAATAGTGATGTTGGTGCCATACCACAACAGTATAATATTTAATGTGAGTTGTATTAATACTTTACTATGCATTTAGACAAGATACTGCATGTAACAATAAAAGAAGTTTACATAAAAATCGCTAACTTACTGCCAACATTTAAATCAGCTGCTTTCTTCCCATAACTTCCTTGATTTATCACGGTTATGATTAGGGTTGCCACCCGTACTTAATAATAAAGTATTGTACGTTATTTCTGGTAACTGTACTCTATACTTTGTGATAGCAATAAAGTACGCGAAAATAGTTTATTTCGCATGACTTGATTTCTCTGGGATTTAAAAAAGTTTGGTCGTAAGAGTTTTGCGTAAAATAGTTCGTTATCTATTGGTGCCGAATCGATAAGTCCCCAGCGACATTAGAATGCTCATTTTTAATAATTTTTGAACGCAACCCAACCTCAAATGTCAACATTATCAATGTCATTGTCGTGTCAAAACTTTGTTTTGTTTTGTGTAAAGCTGTTTGAGAGCAATAAGAATACGATTTATCGGTTTTATAGATTTATGATATAGTAAATCATGGACAAGGACAACATCAGTAAACAAAGTACTCCATGTACACCTACAAAACGTAATTTTGACAGTGAACGGATGAAGTAGATAATGAATATATTACGCTGAATTTTTTTATTATTATTAATTTGCAAAGCCTTAGAGTACCTAAATGAATGGTTCGATTTTAATGACACAAACTGCTTATTTATACTTGGCAATATAAACTTAAAGAGCAATGCTGAATTTGATATTGTTAACATAATAGAAAATTTAAAACTGCAAAAACTTAATATAGATATGGATTATCTTTATGGAGAAATAGCTTTATTAAAAAAACTTTATGATCAGGTATATAGTTCTAAAGGTTTTCCGGAATTATCTACCGCACAAAAATATCAGCAAGTATTTAATAAGACTATGGTAATTTTGCAAACTTGTATAAAGCAATTTCATTTTTACTGTCTATTCCCGCCATTCACAGAGAGTTTTCTGTATTGAATTGCAAATGGTGAGACTAAAGAAACACAGCGTCTCCGAATCTGATAAAAAACGAATTGCTTATTTACTTTAACTTAAATATAGACTGTTAAGATGCTGTGCAATTGTTTAGCAGTGATATTAATTTGATAAAACTTGCGAAAAGAAATAAAAATATATTTTTAAACATAATAATAAACAAAAATAAATTGTACTTTATTTTGCCACTGTGTACTTTTCTTTCCTTACCTTTAATAACCACTGTACTTTATTTTCAGTAAAAAAAGGTGGCAACCCTAGTTATGATATCCTTTATGATCCTGATCCCACAATATTCTTCTTTCAAACACCAAACATATCATTTTTTCACAATCCAGGGGTGCATCCAGGGGGGGGCTAGGGGGCTCAACCCCCCCCCCAAAAGTATCTGGGTCCACCCACGACATTGTAATTTTGAGACTTTTTTAAATTTTTTTTAGCTCTACGGTTTCGAGGCCCGAGGAGGCTATAAAGACCCATGGCCAACTCAAGCCCCCCCAAAACCAAAATCCAAGGCAAGCCCTCTAAATCAAAATTCACTCAAGCCAAGGCCCCCCCCCCCCGCCCACCCAACCAAAATCCTGGATCCGCCACTGTCACAATCCATAATAATACGTAAAACAACTGAAATAACCAAAGGATGGATTCACGCGAAATAAAACCTTTTCCAACTATACGGAGTCTACAGCACTTGCCTCAGCCTACAATGGAATCGCTCCATTCGCGCGAAAAAAACAAACCCGTTTGAACTTCCAGCGACAACAAGCGATTCGCTCGACCAATTCGCTTTTACTTTAACCACCTGCCTTTGTTTGTATGTGTTTGTTTATAATAGCGATTTCGCGCGAAGGATTGTTCGCGCGAATTAGCTTGCAGTGTAACCACAGCCTTAGGTGCTCCAGGTCTTCCCAACCTAACTCCTTCAACATCGCACTTACGCTTTCCTCCAACTATATATACCTGTCACGAATCGGGCGACTCTTCTTTGGACCATCTCTAATGCCTCCATTAATTCCTTTTGATGGGGACCCCATACAGAGCAACAATATTCTAAGTGAGGCCGCACTAGTGACTTGTATACAATCGATTTAACGTCCGGAGTGCATTGTTTTAAATTATGACCTAGAAATCGAAGCATACGATTTGCTTTCCCAATTACATTCTCGATATGCTCATTCCATGACAAATAATTACGAATTGTTACCCCTAGGTATTTAGCGGAATCTACAGTTCCAAGGACAGTGCCATTAATAGTATATTCAAAGATAAATGGTGTCACCTTTTTACTTACACGCATGACTTGGCACTTTTTAGCATTTAACTCCAACTGCCAATCATTACACCACGCAATTATTTTCATAATATCGTCTTGTAACAAAGCTTAGTCATCCTGGGTTGTGATTTCACGATAAATAATAGCATCATCGGCAAATAATCTTTTCATCCCCCTTATTATGTCGCACAAATCATTAATGTATATGAAAAACAACAGAGGCACTATCACGCTTCCCTGAGGAACCCCGGACCTCACTTCAGTAAGTGATGAATGCTCACCGTCGAGAACTACACACTGTGTTCTGCCCTCCATAAAGTCTGCAACCCAGTCACATATTTGTCTAGATATGCCGTAGCCACGAAGTTTCCTAAGTAACCTAGTGTGAGGCACAGTGTCGAAAGCTTTTTTAAAGTCTAATAGAACTAAATCAACCTGGGATTGCTCATCTATAATACAGCTCAAGTCGTGAATTAAAAGAGCAAGTTGTTTTTCGCAGCATCAGCCTTTTCTGAATCCATGTTGATTTGGGTTTAAAAGCTCACCTTCATCCAAAAACCACATGACATTTGAATAGATGATGTGTTCTAAAATCCTGCAAAATATTGAGGTTAACGAAATCGGCCTATAATTTTGAGAACCATTAACATTCCCATTTTTAAACACTGGACTTACGATGGCGGTCTTCCATTCGGCTGGTATTTTTCCTTGATCCAAGGAGGCGGTATATAATTTCATCAAATACGGCGCAATTTCCTTTGCGTATCGAGAGTAGAATCTTGTAGGAATACCGTCTGATCCAGGAGCCTTATTGGGATTTACATTCACAAGCAGTTTAGTTATTCCCTCGACATCGAGAACGAGATCATTCATAATTTTGTTGATACTATTGTTAAATATCGGAATCTCCTCCGAGTTTTCTGTCGTGAAAGCTTTTTTAAATACATTATTCAAAATTTCTGCTTTCTCGACGCTAGTTTCTGATAATTCCCCATTTTCATTAATCAACGACGGCATGACCTTACGTGAGCCTCTTATTAATTTGACATATGACCAGAACTTTTTTGGATTAGTAATCAGATCTTCGGAAAAATTTCTGACTTGGAATTCTCTAAACGCATCACGCATTGCCTTTACGCACTTCCGCTCACAACTGGACTTATTTAGCACGATTAGACGAGTCCCCCGACTTCTTTACCGTGGCATGTAAACGCCTTTGCTTCCTGAGCAACTGTTTCACTTCCCTGTTGAACCACGGGAAGTTCTTACTAACCTTAATAAACTTTGTGGGAACAAATTGATTTAAGCCGGTCCATATTATTTAAAAAAAAAAATCAAACCAAAGTTCCTCAACATTTGTATTTAGCGTGTACGTTTCAAAAATTTTCACCAAATGATTGATCATAAATGCATCATTTGCCTTATCAAAACAATATACGAGTTTGTTTTTATCATGCTTCAAATTCAGCCTAGATTTTAAAGTTACCAGATCAGTACTGGAAATTTTTCCTCCTTGGTTAAGTTGGTCTAAATTGAATTATGAGTTCCCTGGATAGCAACTGTGTCAACTTCATTTTCTGCCAATATTGCATGGAGATTCGGGCATTTAGCTCTACTGATACCTTAAATACCAGTTTTTCTCAAACTTTTCTTTTTCACTGTGACCCTGTGATAAAACATTATTTGGTTGGTAATATGATTTCTATGCACTTAAAAAAAATACTTTTACTATAAGTCTTATATGAATTTGTTACAAAAAAAATACAAAAATTAAATATAAATGAGATAAAGTTATTTATGGGAAATGTGAAACTGTTCTTTGCTAACTAAAAACTTCACATTTGGTGGAAAACATGGTCAGGTTCGGCTTCTAATCTGTTTCTGTATTTATTTGCTTATCTGGTTTCACACTTACAAAAGACACAAGACATTTTTCAACTATTTCTGCTTAAACCAGATACTCTGGATGTCATGACATGACATTCGTTGTATATTTGTTTGAGTGATGTGTCATTCAATAGTTCAACTATAGATGCAGCTTCCGAGTTCAGTAATTCAGTTTTGGATTCTACATTATTTGTAAATGGATTCCTCATCCATTCTTTGTTACTTTGTCAGATCAGTATCCAGCCATAGCAAACGTTTTTTGGCATGTTCTGAGGAGGGGCAACATGGCATTCCTTTTTTTGTATCCCAGTACCGGCTTGCAACCCACCAATAGGGAAATACTGTTCAATACCAAGGTGGCAAATTCTGACGTGAAGTCCAAGTCTCCTGTGTAGTTGATCCTTAGTTGGACCGATATTGTTTAAACATTTGTGACGTTGTATCTGTTGATCAGTAGATCTGAGGATTGTCTGATCACTAGCTGTGCTAGCTTATTTAGCATTACCCACAAGGAAAGAAAGTAGCTTTCTGATTCTCTGTTGTTAAACGAATTTGTACATTCTAATTTGAAAGCGATGACTGTAATACTAGCTATTTGATCACAAGCACAATGACTGCCATATTTTGTTAGATTTTATTAGATTTTATTATAGAGGACTGGAATGTTACTCCTTTTAATGAAGTAGAAAGATTATATTCTCTGACGCATTTTGTCTGCTTTCTTAGAAATTTCAATATATTTGGTTGGCAATTTTCATCCAAAACATTTGTTGAAATTATATGTTTTCACTTTTGCTGCTTAAATAATTGGTTATAATTTAAGTAATTGTTTCTGACTGTTACAGTGAAAATCATTATTAAAGGTGACCGCAATGTTGGAAAAACTTGCCTTTTCAACCGGCTTCAGGGCCTAAAATTTGTTGAAGAATACATCCCAACTAATGAGATTCAGGTACACTTTTATCTAAATTCTTGTGCAATTATTGCTTTTGAAAACAGTTTAATTGAAAGTATGCAGAAATCTTTGCACAATAATACTGATGGAATGAAACATCGTCACTATCTTTAACTGTCCCATTCTTGCAGATTGCTTTTATTGACAGTAAATATTTGCTATCGTTGATCTGTGTACAGAAAGATGTAAGCAGTAACAGTCTCACAAGGACTACAGATTTCAAACATATTGGGTTTCTTGTGGTGCTTGGTAATGAATTTAATGACCTGGTTCTCTAATATGGGAAGATCTTATTTTCAAATATTGCTAGAAGATAACCTATAGCAGACAAAAAAAATTAAGGAAGAGCTCATAAAGTAATTTCATAAGTATTTAGTAGGAAAGTGAAGAGAATCTGGTATATGCATTGCTAATAGATCATTCTTTTAAACATGTAAATCAATTAAAATAGACAATTAGCAATTTATTTTCATTATAATAGCTTCAGGTAAAGATATTTTGATACTATGATCAGAAATTGGTTACAGAAGAAAATGTATATTTAAAATGTGTGGATGGAGACTTTCCTGGCATACTGATGCAATATAATCTTCTAAGGTGTCCAGCCATATGGTGTCGTATAAACACAACATTTTGACAGCTGGCTCTGCTGTCTTCACCAGGTGTCATATAGCTTCAGGGGTTGCAGACTGGCTGTCACCACCTAGACTGGCTTAGCTCCATATTGCACTTCCTTATATACACTCAGAAATCATGCATAAAATCTAGGCTCACCACATTGCCCACTTCCCGGCTGCCCGAATATGCTAGCAGTCAGTGATGCTGGCAGTCAATGATGTTGGTAGTCAGCAATGCTGGCAGGCCCATTCTGATAAGAGCTGGCTTAATCTGCATCCTGCTGCGGTGCCCAAGTGCCATCATTTGCACCTTTAACCCCCTGTTGTGAAGATCTACCTTGTTCTTGTCAGAGATCCCTAATGATTGGCCTCCAGGCTTCACTTGGGTATAGCTCGCTGTCCCTGTTGATATTGTTATCATTCAGCTGATTTTTCAACGCCACACTTATGACTGAGTCCCAGAAGG
The DNA here is from genome assembly GCA_031002005.1 of Vandiemenella viatica. NCBI lineage: Eukaryota > Metazoa > Arthropoda > Insecta > Orthoptera > Morabidae > Vandiemenella > Vandiemenella viatica. The sequence goes on along the minus strand of CM061921.1, from coordinate 333,401,801 downwards.
AAGAGGCCCTGACAAGCACCAAAATTTTATTGAACTCCATCAAGATGACTTAGGCTTCAGAATGCCTGGGATTTATTCCATTCTATGTGAATGCGGCAAAGTCTAAATCTGTCAGCCCATCAGAATGATCAAAGAGGGCATTACTAAGCATAAACAACACCTGAGGCTGATGCAATTGAAAAGTCTGTGATAGCCCAGCATGCCTTTGACAAAGAGTACAGGATAGAGTTTTTATAAAATGGTGGTGCTGGCCATTGCCTCTTCCTTCTGGGACTTGGTCAAAAGCATAGGTGTTGGAAATCCGGCTGAATGATAACAACATGAATAGGGACAGCAAGCCCTAACTGAGTGAAGCCTGGAGGCCAGTCACTAGGGATTTTCAATAAAAATGAGGCAGACTCTGACAACAGCACATAAAATGTGCAAATGACTCCACTCAGGCACTGCAGCAGGCTGCAAAATAAGCCAGCACTTACGACCAATCAGAACGGGCTTGCCAGCATCGTGACTGCCAGCATACTGGGCGGCCAGGGAGCAGGCATCTTGGTGAGCCTAGATTTTGCATGCCATTGCGTGCCTGAGTGTATATAAGGATGTATAATATGAGGCTAAGCCAGTCTAGACGGTGACAGACGGCATATAGCACATGAAGCTATCTGACACCTGATGAAGACAGCAGTGCTATATGTCAAAATGTTTTGTTTATACAACACCATCCAGCTGGACACCCCAGAAGATTATATTGTGTATTTAAAATATCTTTCAAATACAAATGTAAATATTTAAATTTATTATTTGTCTGGAAATTGTTGTGTACAAATCTTAATGTTGTGTGGTCTGATAGCTCAGTTGTTAAGTCACTAGCTTTCAAAATTCGTGGTCCCAGGTTCAAATCCCACTGTGGCCAGGAATTTTTAAGAGGTTCGTTTGGGTATGAAACATTCCAGGACATTCTGTCGCTCAGATATCACGCTGAACTATAAGCCTAGCCACAACAGAGGCAAAATATGTTGTAAATCAAAACTATAAGAATATACGAATTTACTTTAGCCTCAATGTTTATTAATAAACAATGCTATAGTCAAGAACCAAGTAAGTAAATACGATATTGGATGTTCAAATCAGGGTCAGTTAAGTGCAGAGAAAGTAAACATTTTTTGAAAAAAAATCTAAAAAAGTACCATACTATTAATTCTAAGATGTCGGTATCATTTGGCACAAAAAGATAACACACATACACTTTTTAATTATGTGTTAGGTAAATTTTGTAATATTTGAATATCCTTATAATTGTGTGGGAAGTAAAAAACTCTGTTATTTTCCCTCCTTTTTGTGTGTTTCAAAAAATTCTTTGGTACATTTATACACAGACGGAAAAAAAAAATCCCAACACCAAGAAAGACTTGTGTTAGATAAACGAAATTTGGTAGGCGTGTTTATACATCTGAAAGATGACATCGATTCAAATTTCGCGCTTCGCGCATAAGTGTGGCGCTAGTAGCGCTACTCAGAGCTTGCAAATCAGGTTTGCTTTAAATACGCGCTGTAAAGTTTGTGAACGTTATTTACCGCTGAGATTTGACATAGTGAGTTGATGTTAGCCAAGAATGCCTTTAAGAAGACGAAGAAGCCATTATCAACAGCTCACCGAGTTTGAACGAGGTCGTGTAATAGGGCTACGAGAAGGTGGATTTTCTTTTCGCGATATTGCAGAAAGACTTGGCCGGAATGTATCCACTGTGCATGATTGTTGGGTGCAGTGGTCAAGGGATGGTACTGCCTCAAGAAGACCGGGTTCCGGGAGGCCACGTGGCACTACTGAGAGGGAAGACCGCCGTATTCGGCGTACAGCTGTGGCGCATCGTACTGCGTCTGCGGCAGAAATTCGAGCTGCAGTTGGTACCACAGTGACACAACGAACTGTTAGAAATCGGTTACTTCAAGGACAGCTCCGAGCCAGGCGCCCTGTAGCGTGCATTCCACTGACTACAAGCCATCGCCGTTTGCGACTCCAGTGGTGTCAAGCCAGAGCTCATTGGAGGACGGAGTGGAGATCTGTTGTGTTTTCTGATGAAAGCAGGTTCTGCCTTGGTGCCAGTGATGGCCGAGTGTTGGTCAGAAGGAGGCCAGGGGAACGCCTGCAACCAAACTGTCTGCGGCCTAGACACACTGGACCTACACCTGGAGTCATGGTCTGGGGAGCAATTTCCTATGACAGCAGGAGCACTCTTGTGGTTATACCAAACACACTGACTGCAAATTTGTACGTCAGTCTGGTAATTCAACCTGTAGTGCTGCCATTCATGAACAGCATTCAAGGGGGAGTTTTTCAACAGGATAACGCTCGCCCTCATACCGCTGTTGTCTCGCAACGTGCTCTACAGAGTGTCGACATGTTACCTTGGCCTGCGAGATCACCAGATCTGTCTCCAATTGAACACGTATGGGATATCATTGGACGACAACTCCAGCATCATCCACAGCCAGCACTGACCGTCCCAGTATTGACAGCACAAGTACAACAAGCGTGGAACTCCATACCACAAAGTGACATTCGAAACCTGTATGACACAATGCATTCACGTTTGCAGGCTTGCATTCAAAATTCTGGAGGTTACACCGGCTATTAATTTAACAGTATTTCACATTTGAAATGCATTTTCTTGAGCTTAAATTAACCTGTGATCTTGAAAATTTAATCAATTAAACATGTTAACTTGACAAATGCATTGTCCAAATTTCATTACTCTACAATAATTTTTTCTTGGTGTTGGGATTTTTTTTTCCGTCTGTGTATGTGATTGGTTTGTCATTTGCTTCATACACAGAAATATGCATACAAAGTAGACAAGTACAAAATATTTGTATATATTGTTTTAGTTACTGCAGTTTCATGTAAGTTACATTATTTGTAGAAAAAGTTGACGCTATCCCATACAAAATAACCCTTTTAAAAGATACAGCTTTAGACTTTTTGGATTTATTATTTTTTTCTTAATAGTTTGTGGGGGTTTCTTTTATAATTTATCTTCTTCGCAGAAGTTAGTATTTAGACATTTACTTCCAGTTTCTTTTATAAGTGGAGATTGTTATTGGAGCTTGTGAAATGGATAGGTTGGGAGCTGTCTGCAGTCAATTGATATATGTTATTTCCTGTGTGCATTATACAGTTAAAAATCTTACAGGATGGCTCTGTCAGAATACCTAATTTAAAAAAAATATATCCATCAAATACATTCTTTTTGTAACTTTTTGTATTATTCTGATCAACATCTTTATTTATAATGTAAGGGTAAAGTTTATATTTAATTTCTTTCTTTTGTATAAATCCCAAAAAATCTATTCATAATATGCTAATCTAGGGCAGTCATCAGCACAAATAGTAGCTAGGATTCCAAAAGGCATAGCAATAGTTAATTTCCTTCATAACACCATTATATGTTTTTTTCTGTATCCTATTTTATGATTCATTATCATTCACTTAACCTTAGCAATGGAGATAGTAGTTTCATAATTTTGTTGTGGGTTTATTCATTCAAACCTGCTAATAGAATGGATTTTGATAGTATTTGACGATGGATGCTGTAAGACCTAGATGTGCACTGCGGTAGGTGCAAAGGCTTTGTCTTAACTCTGACCGTGTATAAGCCTTGGATATCTAGAGTTATGACTTTATAATACCATGGTCGTCACTTAGCTTTATTTTAACCAAAAGCTAAGGAAAGGTAATAGGTAAATGATGTTTAAAAGTCTGTTGTTGAAATCACTATATTCTTGTGATCTTACAAGTCAATAACTGAATAGGCTATTAGACAAAGTCATGGAAGAAAGTTTGTAAATTCGATTAACCGTTCAAGCCAAACCACACCCCATAGTTTACAGTATCACTTTCTAGTTGGAGAAATCTAATAAAAGTGAGTCACACACTCTAATTGTTCCACTGGTTGGTTAACTCAATACATCCCGAGGCCTCACTTGGCGAAATACTACCGTAACGCAACATTATAATAAAATTGTATGATCTAAGCTGCATGTTAATGAGCCTACATGTTTTCAAAAACTAGCTGACTGCTACTGCTCGAGCCTACATCTTGTTGCAAGCACTGCTTCTCGAAGACCCTTGGCGACTGACTGCGCTTGCTGCTGCTGCGAATCAGGAAAGTTCTGGTACTCACGGAGTGTGGGAAAATGCCAAACTTCCATTTCACATGGGTAGTTTCTGGAAGGCTAATCCTATATCAAATTGCATGTCTAAAAGGTTTCATCATCAAATTTGACTTTGACAACTAAAGTAATCCTATCTCTCTGAAATTTTACAAATTGCTAGATCTTATAATAAACATCAACTTTAGTTATTATAAAAAATTTCGTAACTCTAATAGTTTAACCGAAAATAAATAATTTAGACACGAACTTTCTGAATACTACTCCAGGCGAATGCTGAAAACTGATGCAATGCAAAATACTATCCCAACAACTGTAAAACTCTGCTTTCTAGCTTAAATAAACATAGATACTGACTTTAGAAATAAAATATAATATTATACAATCTAACTCACGGTTCTGAGAATAAAAATTTTGTCACGCAGTTACTAAATTTAACAGATACCTGACAATGCATTATGTATGTATAATTTCTGGTGTTGCTTTACATATTGATTACCACATTATAATTGGAACAACTTGAACTTAATAGCTTCTTCTTCTACTTGTGACAGTTGTAGATGCTTTATTTCAACATAGGTTTTCCAATATTTGGTCTAATTCTATTTATCTTCTTTAACTGCTCCTTCTTTTTTTCAACTAAATGATCATCAAGTATCTTCAATCGATAACACCTACAGACACTTTTGTTAACCACACAACTGTTATTCTTTTCTCTGTAGGATGCATCTACTTTCTTGGCATTTATGTACGCAGTACATTCTCTGGAGTTAAAAAAAAAAAAGAGGGAAGAGATTTAATTTCTCTCAGTGTAGTCCAGAGTCAGTAAAAGATGTTTGTAGGTTTCATTGTAACTTTAATTTGGATAAAATTTGTGTTAAAAGCTAGATACATCAGGTCCCTCTTCCTATTATTCTTGTTTCTCAAAATTTTGTTTCATTATACAGTAGAGGTATATAGTTCATTTATACACACTCTTTGGCTCGAAATTTGGATCAATCACATAGCAGCCTTAAAGACAGGCCAGCTTCTTTTGAAAATTTGGAAAGGGCAGACAACATTTTCTTTTTCAGGAAGCAAAATCTGTATGAGTGTTATTACTGCATAAATTTATAAAAAAATCTGTAATAATCCTATTTGAAAAATGTCAAGATATGCTTTGTACAATGTCTAGTCAAGATGAACATATCTTTGCAATTATCCATAAGTTTCAGAATTATGCTATGCTTGCTCATTAATTTCATGTCATTGCTCAGACAAAGCTATGTTAACAAATGATGATTATAAGGTAAATCATCTCTCTTGTTTCAATTTCTCTCATTGGAATAAATAACTAGTTTTTGATTCTGAAATATGCTTAAAATCATTTTTGATTCTCTGCACTTCAGGTTGCAAGTATCCAGTGGAACTACAAAGCAACAGATGATGTTGTAAAAGTAGAAGTTTGGGATGTTGTCGATAAAGGAAAGAAAAAGACACGATTTGATGGTTTGAAACTTGATAATACTCAGTTAGAAATTCCTGAAGAACCAGCACTGGATGCTGAATTCTTAGACGTTTATAAAGGAACTAATGGAGTGATATTGCTTATGGATATAACAAAAAATTGGTGAGAAAACAACATTTGTAATAATACACTTTTTTCTGCATTTTAGTTATGTTGGGAAGATGAAAAAATACATTTTTGTCTGCTTCATTTAGGATCCTTACTGACAGTATTCATAAAAATGAGGCTAGGGTGTCAATTTTTTTCATTAATTTACTTAGAGGACTAAGACACATCATATATTATATACCAAGTTCTTGTTCTAATGTTATGTTTTAGGACATTTGATTATGTGCAGAGAGAATTACCCAAAATACCAAATCATATTCCTGTTCTGGTGCTGGCTAATCATTGTGACATGGCTCATCATCGCACAGTTACTCCTGACCACATTGCATACTATATTGATGAGTTCAAAAGGTAAATGACTATATTTATAGTTTATTAATGTACATTCAATCACTGTTTTTAATACCAGTGTGAAACCATCAGATTTGACATGGATTGTATATTTTCATTCCATACTTCATTGTGTCATCTCATTTTGGACAAATTAAGCTAAAGAAATATGCTCTCAGAACTATATGTGTAAAAAGCCCATTAACATTGCACCAAAGTCTGTGTAAAAATTTTAGGTATTCTTATAATCCCAGCATATTATATATACTCCCTATTGTCTTTTAAAGTAGAAAATATAACATCCACCATAATAAAAAATCACTGTCAATTGTACAGAAGGAGATAAAATTTTCTGCACCCTTTTTTATGGTGTGCCCTGCCTAAAGCATTGGAATCTTCTCTACATAAACATGACAGCTTAATACCAGTTAGTTCAGGACAACAAAAGCTTTTTCAGTAAGTAGCTGGAAACTCTTGTAGTGAAATTTCTTTTGTGTATTCAGGATCATCAAGGTAACAGAAAACAAAGTCAGCCTGATCTAAAGGATATAACTAAAATACTTTTAAAGGTTCAACAATTTGAGATTACAAATACATTAAACGTAATAACTGAGTGACAAAATTAGTCGTAGTCTGGTTCTTGTCCCACATTTCTACCCCAGCCTTGAAGCCATTAACTGTGTTCACTGGAGAGGGTGATGGGGAGGATGTATCACAGAAGTGAAAGAATTGGGCTAGAAAACCTTGTTTGGATATGGTGATGTGGTAGGGGACTTTCATTTTGGATATCAAATACAGGACCTGGAAGGGGTGCATAGGAGAGCAGCTAAATTTGATTGTGGAGATTATTTCAGAATACAACGAGTAATAATATAATAAAGGAGACAGTATGGAAACCATTAAAAGACAGGAGGAGGTAGAAGAGAGTGCTGGAACTGTGCGTTGGATTGATATTTGTAGAAGAATTGGCAGTGCTATGTGTAAGGTAAAAGAAGGTCACCATCACAATCTGGCATTTAATTTCAGGTATTAGGGAATGGTATAATTTTTATGTGGGTAATGGAGTCAAGGATCGGAATAAGTTATCAAGGAAAGTGAAGAAAAAATTGTCAAAAACACTGAAAGAATTTAAAAATAAAATTCATTAAGTGCGAAAGTAGGTGGGTGGACAAATTGCACTCAAAGAATTGAAGATAACCAGAAATGGGAAAATTGGTGTGTATGGAATTTCCATGAGGGAATATCCTCCATCACAATTAAATTAAATTGAGTAAGTAATGACATAAGCCCTGAATGGAAATAATTGTATTATTATAATTGTCTGCGAACACATCCTCAAGTAACTGAGGACGTGGGTTGTAAGGGTATGTAGAAATGAAGAGGTTAGCACAGGATAGCAAGGGATGGAGGATTGCATCAAACCAGTCGAAAGACTGATGACAGAAGAAAAAAAAAATGTCTGCAGCATGTGAGAAATTATCTAGGAAGAAGAAACGTAGGATATGAACTGATGAAATAGCCCAATGCATCAAAACTAAGAAAGAAGCTTACCTAAGATATGTAAGTAATAAGACAGATGAATATAAAATAGATTATAGAACAAGTACAGTATCTCAAAGAGCAGTGAGAAAACTAATACATCAAAAATGGAGCAAAGGAGTCAATGAAACTGAAGCAAATTCGAGTGAAAATAAGAATAAAACATTCATAACAATGAGGTTTCTTGGTAAAAATGATAAAGTTTAAGTAAATGTAAATGCTATGCAAATAGAAGGATAGGACAAAAAACTTTAGCCAGGAGATACACAAATTAGCACAACTGTAATGGTGCTTGACCCACATATAGATCCAAGAACAATGGAGGAACTGCTACAAGTCTTGAAAGACTGTAATAACAATATATCATCAGGAACAAAGAATATAAATTTGTAATTACTGAAATATCCATTAGACCTTCTATTCCAAAGAATATTTATAAATATATGTTGTATAACACTCTACATAGAGGATTGGTATGATGCTTTAATCATACCAATTTTTAAGAAAGGAGACAGAAATGTATGTGAGAACTACCAACCCATTAGCGTACTATATCGAGTTATAACCTGTATGCTAAAACTCTGCCAAGACAACAGCATGTCAGACCATATGTTCATAAATAAAAAAAATGTGATTTTTGGAATGAAAGAACATTTGTGAAGTTTTCAGCACGACACAGCTAATATACTGAACATGGTGAGTGATCGGTAATGCTCTGGCCTCACATTCAGGAGGACATGGGGTTGAATCCCTGTCCATGCTTTCCCTAAATCACTCTAGCCAAATGCCGGGATGGTTCCTTCAAAAGGAGAGGTTGCCTCCACTACAGTCTGTTTTTCTTTTCTTTCTGAATGATTTTTTGTATGTAATAGTCACATCTTGGAAAAAGTATATCTGGTTTAAGTATTGTTAGCAGCTACAGTTACTACTATATTTTGGTGTGGCATTAATGCTGTTACACCTTTTATTCTAGCACTTCCTAACACTGTTCTCTAGCTTTTGTAAACCAAACTCTTGCAAGGTTGTGGCACATTAACAGACTTTTAAGCTATTACATCTCATATACATTTAACTATCTTTGCTTCAGTAGATTTATTTAGAATCTATGAAAAATATTTAAAGCTGTTATAACTACTGTAAAGTGTTTTCTGAAATAGATTTTTTATGAATAAAAATTCTACAACAATACTTAAAAGAGTTGCATAAAATTTCACTCATGTTCGCTGCTTTATACTTTCTTATTATTTATTTATTTCTATTTATTTTATTTGTGTCTTTTGGTATGAACCTTCCATTAATAATGCTTATTTAATCATCAACATCATCTTTTTTACAGACTTTTTCCACTTTTGCAGGACAGCCTTACCACTTCCTCTTCCCAGAGGCACGTGCTTATTTTCAAAGCATATTTATCAAACTATCAGCTTGCTAGGGCTGACATAGTCTTTTGGAAAGCAGATTTGTTGCCATCTGTCTGTGAAATTTGTAACTATGCTCTGTGTGTGGTAAGTGTATTTTTTATTTGTGTATTGTGTAGTTTATGAGGCAGAGATTGGGGACCTTCCCAGCATTTTCGTTGATGAGCAGAAAACTGTCTAAAAACTGCAATCAGGATGGCTGTTACATGGGGACCAGGACTCATACCTGGCCCTGTTATATCTCCCCAATCCAACTTGGTGGCGCCTTAACGTTCGCAGCCACACTAGTGCAGGCACACTCTTATTTAAGTTGGTCGTAAATGAAATCTGGCATTCTAATGAACATAAACAACCATGACCGGTATCATGCTAGAGTAAGAAATCTTCACGTGAGCTGCTGTATGTAGTTAAATTTCGAGAAAATAGTTAATTTTCTGAATCTGTGTGATAATTTCAAACTGGTTCATGGTCTCCTTCATCTTCCAGTGTAGCCATGTGCATTAAAGCAACTGGAGAGGTTTAATGGGACCAGCTTCATATCCTGGATCTGGCATACCATCTGTCCTGATTACAGTGTTTTGGTAGTTTCCCATAATCACATAGGCAAATGCTGGGACAATTCTATACCTCCACCTCAGGGATTGCACATTTCACAAAAAAAAATATACGTTTATCATGCAGAACATTTTACAAACAAATGATGACTCTTCCTCTATTGAGATATAGCTCATAGTGGAGGTAGAAGTAGTGATCATCAGTGCCACATTTAAGCGTAGGCTAGCTAGGCTCATTTAAAACTCTACCTCTAGGTGACCTAACCCCATGGTGTCTTCTGGCCATAAAAAGCCATACAAACGAAGAAAAAGAATAGTCATGGAATCAGCTTCTTCCAAAGATTGTAAAGCACATTACAAATACTACAGATACAGTATGCTGTTAACATCATTTCCAGCAAACTCGAGTGAACTCAGAAGCACCTGATCTCGGGAGCTTAAATAGGTGGTACCGAACTTTCAAAACAACATTATAAGTACTGCCCAACACATCTGGGCCACTAACAACCACTTCAATCATTGAAAATAGCACATAAACAATCAGAATCATCACAAAATTACTTATCGTTATGAAGAAACATTTTAAATGAAAATAGAGACTATTTACAGTCATTTAAACATAGAACTGACAAATTTAAACAATTTGATATAGCCAAAACCATACTTAAGGCACTATGGCTTACACAAAATTCACCACAGCTGAAGGCAGGAGAGCTGTGGTGCACAAAAAAGAAAAAGAAAGAACAAGGCAAACTCAATATTTCAGTTTAAATCTTTAATTCTTGCAGAGAAATAGAGCAGCTATTTGGCAAGGGAGAAGTGCACACAGCAAGGCTCACCACATGACTGGCTTGGTCTTGGTGAACAGGGTGAGAGTGTGTGTGTGTGTGTGTGGGGGGGGGGTAATATTATTTTTAGTGAACTATCAATAACTCCAGGAAAACTTTATCACTGGCAGTTGCAGAGTACTCAAATCAATATTTGTTATATGTTATTTAATTATATAAGTTGCCACTAAAATTATTTCCCATGTTCATGATAAGCTTGATCAGACTTCGCTGCATTTAACTGTGGCACATCACTTTGTAGCAGGTTGAAGAACATAATTATTTGTAGTAGATTTTTTATTTTGTTTTTTTTTATGTTATTGATGGAGAATATTCTACCACACAAAATATAATATATGGAGGCAGGAAGGAAAAAATTAGATGTTTTCAGGTCATCCTTGATTATGGTTCAGATAATAAGGAGAAGTCTTTATGGTCAAATCATGTTTTATAACATTTATGAAGTTCTTCTAGCATGGCAATTAATATTCCTAAATCCTCTCTTCAGGATCCTGCAAAGCAGTGGATTACATTGTAGCACAGAATATTTTGCATTTTTTGAAAAAAAATAACAAAGTATAATTGTTTTTCTTTCCTTCATCATATTAATGCTTTATAGGTAGTTGAAACAATAATATGATTTGTTTTAATTACTTTCTTTTTAAAAAATCCTGCTTCTATTTGGACAATATTCAAAAAGCACTTGTGTTAAAAAAATGTTTTCAGATTTTACAAGTATCAGTGTTGTATTTTCTGTTATTACCAAACATTTGCCTTTGTGTAACCCATAAATTTGATGCAATTATCTCATATAGCCTATATATTTTTCTGATCAAATGGAATATATGTTTCATATTTTCACAAAACAAAATAAAAAAATAACATTTTCCAGACCACCAGGCTCAGCCCAAATAAGATATGCTGAATCTTCCATGAGGAATGGATTTGGTCTCAGGTTCCTTCATAAATTCTTGAACTTGCCATTTTTGCAATTGCAACATGAGACACTTCTGGCCCAGCTTGCTACCAATGAAGAAGAGACAAGGCTGACAAGTCATGAATTAGACCTTTTCCTTGAAAGTGATGATGCTGACTACAACAAGTAAGCTGTTTTACTTTTTCTTTTTGTTTTTTATTTGGCCACCAGCGCCAAATGGCCCTATACAGCTATCAGCTATTTATACAGATAATTGGCATAGTACAAATGAGTAAAGCATTGTACATGTAAATAAATCTTTTACAGGATAATTATACATAAATCAAGGATTTTACATCAGCTGGGATATTTCTCAAATAAATACATTCATGTTTATAAAATCAAGAATTAGAGTGACAAGTAAATAAAGCCTTCTATACCAACAGTAGAGGGTACATGGCACTTGGTGCACAAACAATAATTACAGCATAATTAAAATGTAAATGAGATTCTTATCTACACATTAACATTACTTTCTATATAAAACTGATTATGTTTATCCACATACAGAAATTAAAACATTAAAAAAAACGACTTGTTTACCTAAATCTTAAGATTAGTTGTTTTTATAAATCTCGCTAACAATTTATATATAACACAATTGTTGTCTTGCAACAGACAAGAAATACTTGTTGGAAAGGGTATTTCGAAATTGTTTAGGTCTCTCAAGAATTTAGGCGTATGAGCATTATATTTTGGATAAGAAAAAAATATATGGTTTATATCACCTACTTCGGAATTGCAGTATTCACAGATATCTGAATTTATGATGGTTAGGCAGTCTAGGTGGTGTGCAAATACAGTAGTCTCGCTTATCCGACGCATACGAGCTGCGGGAATGTCGGATTACCTGGAATGTCGGTTAATAGGGAAAGAAGAAACAACAAATTCGTAAATGGTTGCTGGTATCTTATTATTGATAAAGCTGATACAGTACAGAAATTACTTTCACTGTGCAATACAATTAAAAAGCATAAAAAGAGGTGATATATATTCAACTTCGTTTAAAAAAGTTTGTAATATACTTTTGCTTGCCTGCCGAGTGTCTTTTTCTTGCCGCCATGTCACGCCTTCTCTGTAGAAATAACACTTCAGTGCTGGAGGTTTCTTCTTGTTACTCCATGTATTTCAGTGCTGTTTCAAGGGCTTTGAATCCTTCATTGTGTGTTATTTTGGCACCACCTTTAACAACTATGTTTTCTTCCTCTTCTGTTTCCTAAATAAATGGTACGCTGGGAAGGAAAATTGATTTACAGTGTGTGTGTGTCTTATGAGTCGGATAACACGGAATGTCGGATAAGTGAAGTCGGTTAAGCGAGACTCTACTGTATACCATGATTAAAACATATTCTGATTATCATGGTAATAACCCCTCTAGGTTCCGAGGAGTTGGGAAACCAGGGAAGGGTAGGAATTCGGGGCTGGATGTTGCCATAATATTTCCCCCTTGTTTTTTACTGATGTCCCATTCATTCTGCCATTTGTTCAATAACTTGATTTTTATTTGTGGCAGATAGTCCATGTATGGTAACCGTGTTTGGACGGTGACACCTATTCTAGCTGCTTTCTTTGCCAGCTCGTCTACATTTTCGCTATAGACAACCCCTGCATGCACCTTCATCCATAGAAAATTGATTACCCTGTTTCTTCTTGAGCATTCTACTTACCTTTTGTACTATATTTACTATAATCTGGTTAGTTCTCTTGCCCCAATATTTGGTTTTGTATAGAGTTCAACACGCTCTTAGAGTACTGAGATGTTTAGACACTTCGTCTCTGCTAGTGTTGAGTAGTAATTGACTGCCTCTAAAATAGCTATTGCTTCTGCAGTGTATATAGATGTAGTTGTTGGTAGTTTATACAGGGTGTTACAAAAAGGTACGGCCAAACTTTCAGGAAACATTCTTCACACACAAACAAAGAAAATATGTTATGTGGACATGTGTCCGGAAACGCTTACTTTCCATGTTAGAGCTCATTTTAGTTTTGTTCCCATGGCCCCCACGCTCTCCTGACCTCAACCCTCTTGACTTCCATTTATGGGGGCATTTGAAATCCCTTGTCTACGCAACCCTGGTACCAAATGTAGAGACTCTTCGTGCTCGTATTGTGGACGGCTGTGATACAATACGCCATTCTCCAGGGCTGCATCAGCGCATCAGGGATTCCATGCGACGGAGGGTGGATGCATGTATCCTCGCTAACAGAGGACATTTTGAACATTTCCTGTAACAAAGTGTTTGAAGTCACGCTGGTACGTTCTGTTGCTGTGTATTTCCATTCCATGTTTAATGTGATTTGAAAAGAAGTAATAAAATGAGCTCTAACATGGAAAGTAAGCGTTTCCGGACACATGTCCACATAACATATTTTCTTTGTTTGTGTGTGAGGAATGTTTCCTGAAAGTTTGGCCATACCTTTTTGTAACACCCTGTATATTCCTTGATATCTCCTTGCAGGGGCCTGGTACGCAAGTGCCAGGTACAGGTTTGGTGAACCCTCAGTGCCCGAGCTGGAAACTTGTGAGTGCCGCAAGTTTCCCACACCGTAAACTCCTATCATGCTTCAACGACCACCGTAGGGCGTGGTGGTGCAACGTTGTGTGCCTAGGAGAACAGGGATCTTGGCTTAATCGCCCGTATCACTGAGGATGGTACAAACCTCTGTAAAAAAAAAAAAAAAAAAAAAAAAAAAACCCTCAACCTCAAGGTCAGACACGTGCTAAGGAGGGGAATGACAGATCACTCACTAGCGTGCAATCTCAGGGGCACATGCACACCCCTGTTGTATCAGCATTTCTTCCTATTTTTGGTTATACTCGTGGGACCAAAATTCAGCCTCAAAAAACCCTGCGGTACGGGTGTGGCGGAGGCTAATCTAAATACACCCAGTACAAAGAAGTGGGCAAGGGTTGAAAGCCCTCCACCAGACAAAGTAGACTGTAACAGCAAGGATTATCAAATTGATAATGCCTTTGTGATAATGATAAGGGTGGAGGGATCTTTTGAAAAGATCTCTACATTTTATATCCAAAAAGGGTTAGAGGGTATTGCGGGTACCCTCAAATCAGTCAAAAAGCTGAGGAATGGGACACTGCTTTTGGAAACATCCACCCATAAGCAGGCTGTCCTACTCCTTAAGTGTGAGAAGCTCGGGGAGTCCGCAGTAAAGTGCAAACTCCACAAAACTCTTAACTCGAGTAAAGGTGTGGTCACATGCCACGACCTAATCGATATTGATACCGAGGAACTCCTTAAGGAGTGGTCAACAGAACATGTGGTCAAGGTTAGGCAGATCAAACGAACGTTTAACGGCTTGAGAAGACTGCCACCTTCGTCCTGACGTTCGACACTCCAACTTTGCCGAAAGCCATCAAGGCTGGCTATTTGAACCTGAATATCCATCCATATGTCCCAGACCCTATGTGCTGTTTTAAGTGCCAATGGTTCGGGCATACAACAGTGACGTGTTAGGGCAACTCCACCTGTGGGAAATATGGAAAGGCTGCACACAAGACAGGCAGTAGTTGTACCATCCCACAGGTGTGTGTCAACTGCTCCGGGTCTCACCCAGCCTAGAGCAGGGAGTGTCAAGTGTATCTCAAGGAAAGTAAGATACAGGAGTTGAAAACTAAAAAACGACTACCTTATGGCGAAGCGAAGAAGAGGTTTAAGGCGCTTGTGCCGCCTGTCTTCACTACTAGCTTCGCCAAAACCTTTTCAACTCCTGTCAGGGAGGAAAGCGTTGCTACACAGATGTCCTTTTCAGACATGAGCACAAGTACAACATGCTCATGTCAATGCAATTGTGGCGCCAAAGCCACAAAGATCATAACACCTAGGACCACGGACGTTGGTAGCAACACGTCTGCAACCTCGACCGGCAAGACAGTAGGTTCAGCAGTCCCACCAGCAGAAGCACAGCCATCCGCTACAGTAGCTACAGCCATGGTTCCCTCGGCTACAATATTAGGAACAAGCACACAAGAAGCTGTAACAACGCCATCAGCTAGTAGCGAATGGCAAACAGTGCAGAAGGTTCGGGGTCCGAAGTTTAAACACACGGACCGCACTATGTTCGTGAAGTCCCCTCCCAGATCCCCAACAGGCAGGGAGAAGAAGGGGAAAAGGCCTTGGCAAAAGAAAGGTTCGCAATCCAATGCCTTAACAGACCGGGAATCAGTCTTCGGAACCTGAAGACGTTCAAATGCTGGTGGACAAACCTGGTCCCGTTCCTCAGCAGTCACTGGACGATGACCCACCCGACCCGGGGTGGGTGAGGCTGAATAGCTGAGATGGCTCCCATACTGCAGTGGAACCTGAATGGTTTTCAGGCTCACAAAGAGGAAGTAGAACTCTTAGTATGGTCTAAACCTTTGTGTTTGTGTCTGGAAGAGACACATTTTAGACCGACACACATCCGATGCTGAGAGGCTACAACCTATACAGGAAAGATGATACCGAGGGTGATCGAGCGAAGTGGGGAGTGGCGATGTTTGTCCGAAACACCGTCCATTCTGAACCCGTTGCTCTCACCTCCTCATTACAAGCACTACCCGGTGAAAATACACGGTCCATTCCAACTGACCATATGCTCTCTCTGTCTGCCACCCAGTCTGTCTGTCACCTACGATGACCTGGTTGGCATTATAAGACAACTCACTCAGGCCCTTTCTCCTTTTGGAAAATTTTAACGCCCATTGTGCGTTGTGGGGTTCCGCCATTGACTGCCCTAGGGGTCGGGTGGTTGGTAGATTGATAGAGCAGGAGGAAATTTGTATCCTAAATACAGGACAAATGACTCATTTCACCACTGCTTCCTGCACGTCTTCTGCCATTGACCTGTCTTTGTGGTCCCCTTCGATTGTGGACTCCGTGCATTGGGAGGTGGATCGCGACCTTCATGGAAGCGACTACTTCCCTATATGGATTCATGTAGAGTTTGAGCGTCGAGGAGGCAATAAGCGACGCAAATGGAACGTTAGCAAAGCCGATTGGATTCTATATCATCGATTACTATGTCTCTGGCCTCGCCAAGATATCATGGGGATGGTGACTCACTTCACGGATGCGATTCACCAGGCGGCTGACGTTTCTATGCCGAAATGCTCCGGAACACTGCGAAGAACACCCATTCCCTGGTGGAATGACGAATATTGTTCAGCTATTCAGGGACGCAGGAGGGCGTTGCGCTGATTTAAGATGCAACAAACTGCTGACAACTTAGCAGCTTGCTGTATTGCAAGAGCTAAGGCGCATCGTGTTGTTAAGGAGAGTAAGAAAAGGTCATGGCAGAACTTTGTGATCACTATTAATCGTTCCACAACATTGTCGAAAATATGGGAGTCCATCCGCCGTATATCTGGAAGGTACTCCCGCCCACCAGTATCTGGATTACTGGATCCTGGACATGTAGTCACTGACGAACGAAGCATAGCACAGCTGAAGGCAGAGAATTTCACTGCCATAACTTCGTCTGCCGGTTTTTATCCTCGGCTCCAGCAATGAAGGATTGCTGCTGAGAGGCGTGTACTCTGTTTCAGTTCGTTGGATACAGAGGCCTACAACAGGCCATTTACATTTTGGGAGCTCGAGTCGGCATTGAACAGCACAAAAGACACTGCACCAGGGCCTGATCTGATCCAGTACCAGATGCTGAGGCATCTTAATGATGATGCTAAAGAGTACCTTCTGGATATTTTTAACTGTATATAGACCGAGGGATACTTCCCCGACTCGTGAAAAGAAGCAACGCTCATCCCTATTTTAAAACCTGGGAAGGATAAGTTGTTGCCAGGTAGTTATTGTAGCATCGCCCTTACAAGCTGCGTGGGGAAGACGCTGCAGAGGATGGTGAATCATCGCCTCGTCTGGTGTCTAGAATCCCAAAACCTTCTGAGTCACTTTCAGAGTGGATTCAGGAAGTTCTGTTCCAGCTTGGACAACCTGATCCTGCTGGAAGCGGCCATACAGGATGCATTCATCCCCAGGCAACACCTAGTGGGTGTATTTTTCGACATAGAAAAGGCCTTTGATACTACCTGGCAGCATGTTATTTTAAAGCAGTTACATGAATGGGGATTTCAGGGAAATCTCCCCCATTTTTTTAAATCGTTTTTATCAGGTACAGAGTTGGCAGTGAAGTATCTGATCTTTTTATTCAGGAAAACGGTGTTCCTCAAGGATCAGTTTTAAGTGTGACTCTTTTCGCGATTGCTATTAATAGCATTGCAGCCATAATAAGGAGTCCTATAGGGTACTCCTTATATGTGGATGATTGTTTAATTTTTTGTGCATCGTCCAGCCTGAGAAGCGTGGAGCGGCAGCTGCAACTCATGCTGAACAGGCTGGATGAATGGTCAGTAGACACCGGTTTTAGTTTCTCTGCCGAGAAAACCCGGTGTGTTCTTTATACTCATAGCAGAAGCCTTTTACCAGAACCCTTGAGGAATACCATTTTACATTTTACTAAAAAATTCGGTTTCTGGGTCTCATTTTAGACAACAGGTTAACTTGGCTACCACATCTCAAAGATGTGAAAGCCAGAGCCTCAAAAGCTCAAAATGTTTTAAAATGTCTGTGTGGCAGGTAATGGGGTGCTGACCGCTCCTGCCTGCTACAATTTTACAGAGCCTTTGTACGGTCACGGTTGGAATACAGTTGTATCATGTATGGTTAGGCATGGGAAAGCTATCTCCGTATATTGGATAGTGTCCACCATGCTGGAATTCGGCTCGCCACGGGTGCATATCGCACCAGCCCTATTGTCAGCATTTGTGCTGACTCGGACGAGACGCCGCTTACCATCCGCTGGCGACTCCTCATGGTGCGACACTACCTGCACGTTGCCATAACACCTGGCAGTCCCATGTACAATATAGTTATACATCCCAACTTCGAGCGGCTCTATACCAACCAGCATAGAGCCACCAAACTGTTCAGCTACCGTACAAAGGCTATTTTAGAACAATAGAGATTTGAGTTTCCCTCTTTTTATCACTAGGGTTGGAGTAAATCTCCTCCCTGACTTTTAAAGAGTCCCAGAATAATTTTAGAACTGTCCCGGCATAACAAACTGTTAACCGCTGACAGTGTTTTTATTAATATTTTTACAGATATTTTAAATCAATATCACACTTTTACCCTGGTATATACAGATGGGTCTAAGCAGGCTAATGGAGTTGGCTACTCCGTCGTGTTCCCTTGATCAGCTTACAAATACAAGCTTAATAGCAGGTGCAGCATTTACACTGTGGAATGTTACTGCCCTGTTGAAGTGGCTCCAGCATATGAAGGTAAGCCGCAGTATGAAGTACATCATATGCTGTGATTCCCTCAGCTGTATTCAGGCGTTATCAACCATGTACCCAGCAGACCGTCTAGTCCAGGACATCCAGGACGCCCTCCTTTCCCTCGAATCTTGTGGAAATGAGGTTTTATTCTGCTGGGTAACGGGCCATGTGGGAATCAGGGGAATGAGGCAGCTGATGTAGCAGCCAAGTTAGCCTGCGACAAGGTCAGAACTGACTTTGGTCCGGTCCCAAAGTCAGACCTTGCCTCAGCGGCGAAGAGATTTGTTTTTGATTCTTGGCAGAGGCAGTGGCTGGAAGTAGAGCATAATAAGCTCCGGCTGGTCAAACCGACCATTCAGCCGTGGAGCAGTTCCTTCCAGCGGGCGAGAGGGATGAAGTTCTCCTTACTCGCCTCCGTATAGGGCACTGTCCTCTGACTCATGGTTTCCTTCTCCACCAAGAGGACCCTCCAGAATGTGATGCTTGTGGCGTACCTATGACCGTGCGCCACATTTTAAGTGAATGTGTGATATTTTTAGATTTAAGGGCAAATGTTGGCCTAGCCAACGATCTTTCCCTTATTTTAAACGATGACAGTGATAACATGGCTAAGGTTTTAAACTTTTGTAGCTTGGCCAATCTTGTCCCAAAAATTTTGGGCAGATCGGCCTAGGTTTTAGATTGGATTGTTGGGATATTACAACCATCAATCCAAAACCATTGTTATGTTTTAAATTTTACCATATATCTGTCCAGCCCTTATACAGCCAGATATGTAGTTCATTCTTTTGATTTGGTTGGCCCTTAAACAGCCAACCTTTCAATTTTTTCATTTTTATTCTTGATGTCCATTACACAACCATGATTCCTGTATTATTTTTTATATTGCTGTCTGTGTGGCCGACCTCTCTACAGTTGCCCATGCAGACGGCATTTCAGTTCGTTTTTTAGAATCCTATTTTATTCTGCTGTCTGTATGGCCGACCCCTTTACAGTCAGCCACACAGGAAGCAATTGTATTTTATGCCACGTTGTCATTTTTGGTATTAGTTAGGGCACTAATGACCATGCTGTTGACGTGCCCTTAAGCCATAAAAACAACAACCTTGATACCAAGTGCGGGGGCAGAAAAAGGCACATCCTACGTCAACTTCTGGGGTAGTTTTAGATCCATCCGTATAGATATGCACGGTGTTACTCCAGTTTTCTGCAAGATACCTCTTTGCTAACAGATTGAAATTTAAGTATTGCTTATCCTCAAGAGTCATATAAAATACCGGTAGTTGAATCATACTGAAGATGGAATGGTATTCGTATGGTGGAAATTGCTTTATTGGAATTATTTTGTCTGTTTGTTCTTCCCACTCCGTGTAGCTATAGTAGACCTCTGGGAGCCACAAACCGAGCGTGGTGGTGTAACGGCTAGCGTTCTGGCCTTGCATTCGGGAGGACGGCGGTTCGAATCCCCATCCATGGCATCCAGATTTGGGTTTTCCATGGTTTCCCCAAATCACTCCAGGTGAATGCTGGGATGCTTCCTTCAAAAGGCCATGGCCGAATTCCTTCCCATTCCTAGCCCCCATCCTTTCCCGTCTCTAAAGACCTAGTTGTTATAGGAGACGTTAAGCAGTTAAAAAAAATAAAAAAAAATGGGAGCCACAATCTTCCTCTATTATTCCACCAGCTACTCAGCTCTTTACATTTAAGAATAGTTGGGTAGTTCCGGTATGCTAGCCTCTCAATAATGAATTTGTCCGATCGCCATTGTCTTCTAATGTGCAGAGGCATCTCCCGGGCTTCCACCAATAGAGCATTGGTGGGAGTAGATCTCATAGCCCCGAAACAGGTGCGAATATAACTATATTGTAGCTTGTCTAACCTGGACAGGATTCCGGAGCTTGCACTGCTGTACAGAATGCATCCATAGTCAATTTTGGATCTAATTAGCACTCTGTAGTTCATCAAAAGCATACTGGGATTTGCACCCCGTGTCAGAGATCGAATAATATTCTGATCTTGATTACAAGAGTTGATTTTTTTTTTAATCTGTTTAAAGTCTCTCTAACAGCGAGGTCTTTTAGAGACGGGGAAGGATGGGGCAAGGAATGGGAAGGAATTCGGCCATGGCCTTTTGAATGAAGCATCCCGGCATTTGCCTGGAGTGATTTGGGAAACCATGGAAAACCCAAATCTGGATGCCCGGACGGGGATTCGAACCGTGTTGATTTTTTTTTCTGTGTTGAAATTTGAAGTCCATTTGATTTCAGCCATTTGTCTATTTCTATCATGGTTGCAGATAGGTTATTTAAAGCCATCTCCAATGAGACTGCCAAAGAGTATATACAGATGTCATCTGCATACTGAAGGATTCGGCTGTTATGACATATTTCTCTTTCCAGATCCCACGTATAGAGGATATATAGTAGCGGGCCGAGTATGGCACCTTGGGGTAATCCAGAAGAAAGTATTCTTTGTCCTATCATTTGGTCCCCATACTGCACGAAAACCATTCTTTCCAACAGTAATTTGCTTATGCCATATATAAAAACCTCTGACAATCCCAGTCTACTTATTTTTTTTAATAGAACAGGAATTTGTACATTGTCGTAAGCTGAGTGGATATCTAAAACAAGGAGACCGTAAAGTATCTCCTTTTGAAAGAGGTAAAGATGTCCGTTATTAGTATACTTAGATTATCCATTATTCCTCTCCCTTTACGAAAACCAAATTGAGACTTAGGCATCAAATCATTAGATTCCAGCCACCATTCGATACAATTCTTAACAAGTTTCTTGAGGGTCTTCCCCACACACGACGATAGTGCAATTGGTCTATACGGGGAATGGTGTAAAGGATTTTTACCAGGTTTTAAAACTGGGAGTATTATCTCGGTTTTCCATTCTTTTATTAAGCAATTCCTTGTCAATATTTCTTTAAATGTGCTAAGAAATAAATCCAGTGCTTTTGAAGGAAGATTTTTTAGCTTTGCATAATGGATGTTGTCTATTCCTGGGGATGTATTCTTGGTTGTTGCGAGTATGTTTTTTAATTCCAGGATGATGAAGGGTGTCATGATAGGGTATGAGTAATCTTCAGCTTCAGGACATTTCCAAGGGGTGTTCAAACAAGAGGATGGTGCTATTCAGTCAACGAAGTCTTCCAGCCAGGCTGGATCAGTGTCGAAGGGTTCATCTACACTTAATTTTTTTAAAGATCTGCCTTTCTTCCAAACATTGGAAAGATTGGAGTCTTTATTTAGGCTGTTGCAGTATTTTACCCATTCCTCCTTTTTTCTATGTTTTAAGAACTTTTTTGTCCAAGCATCCTAACGTTTAAACTCCATGAATTGTTCAAGAGTCTGCTCTTTCTGATATCTATTCAGCGCTAGCCTGCGTTTCGTCACCGCTTTCGAACACTCTGTATTCCACCAGAAGACTTAGGTTTTTTTATAGAAACCAGATGTTTTACGGTGAGGGATTGACTTGACAGCAGCTTACTGATTGCTGAGATCAGAGCATCATATCTTTCGCTTACAGTCAAATTAGGATCCAGCTTGTCTAGTTCCTCTGAAATAACAGAACCGTAAGTTGACCACAAGGCTTCCTGGATTTTCCATTGACTATTGGAATAGTATCTTATTGGCAATCTTGTTTCAATACCAACACTTATGTGTATTGGGAAATTGTCTGAACCCAGTGAATACCTTTTAATCTCCCAATTATGTATTTTGTGGAAATTTGGTGACGCTATCAATACGTCCACTGCAGATGGACATCTCGAAGGAGCTGGAATCATCATAGGGGAGCCATCATATAGTATTATAAGAGAGTTATCTTCTATAGAATTACACAGTGAGCGACCGTCAGCATCTGAAATTTTGTTACCCCACACAGAATGATGTGAATTAAAATCTCCACAGATCAGAAAGAGGGAACGAAAAGAAGACCACTAGTGATTCCATTCATTTTTACTGAGTTTAATTCTTAGAGGTTTATGTAAAGACATTATAGAAAATGTACCCATGGGGGTTTTAATTTCAGCTGCTACTGCCTGCAGTTCTTTTACTTCCGAATTTAACTGAATTTGCTGACAACAGGTATTTGCTCTTATCAATAAAGCCACACCTCCATTGCTGTTATCTCTGTCATTCCTTAATACGTTGTATCCCCTGAAATGAGTGGGAATATGAGGCTTGAACCATGTTTCACTAATAGCGGTTACAGATGTGTCCAAATCAGACAGTTCTTTCAAAAGGCATTCTCTGTTAGCTATTGCAGACCAAGCATTCCACTGAAGAATTTTAAATGCCATTGGATGAGGAAAGAATTTTAAATAACATTTTTCTTATTTCATCAGGATCTGGGTTTTCATTTGACCGTGAGCTGTCCACAACAATCAGAATGAGGCTAATAATCTTGTCTATGGTGGAGTCCCCAATTTGATTTTTACCTTTGTTCTCACTATGAAGCCGAGGAGGGTAAGGATTGTTGGGAATAGGTTTCCCCGGCAAACCACAAGAATCAATTTCATATCGGTAGCCTGTGTATCTGTTAGATGAAGTGAGTTGACTAATATTTGATGGTTGCCTCTGACCATTAGTTCCTCTCTCCATACTTATCCAGCATGAGGGTATTGTTTGATAAGTCCACGGAACATTAAAAAGAGGTTCTAAGGGTTTTATATT
This sequence comes from Vandiemenella viatica, assembly GCA_031002005.1. Taxonomy (NCBI): domain Eukaryota; kingdom Metazoa; phylum Arthropoda; class Insecta; order Orthoptera; family Morabidae; genus Vandiemenella; species Vandiemenella viatica. The sequence goes on along the minus strand of CM061921.1, from coordinate 333,378,403 downwards.
TCTGATACTTGGAAAGCGCCTGTGCTGATGTTCTATACTTCCGTCTACAGGCATATTTCCATCAGACAGTGGAGGGAATTCCATTATATTTTTTACCGCAGGTGGGAAATATGATTGTGGAGGATGACTGGAAGAAGTTTTAGATACAGAATTCACATAATAAGACCTTTTCTTCAATTGACCTTCAACATCTTTAAAGGAAATGTTATGTATAGTAGCCTGTTCACAGACCCTTTGTCTGAATAAATACTCAGGACAGGTCCAATCCGTAGCCACATGCTGACCTTTACAGTTTACACAAATTGTTTCATTGGATTGACACTGCTGAAGAGAGTGAGAACCTCTACATCTACCGCAATGCTGGCTGCTTCTACACTGTGTACTAATATGATCGAATTGAAGGCATTTATAACATTGTTTGACAGACAGAACATAAGGGCTACCTTCACATCTCATGCCATATAAGTAAACAAATTGAGGGACTTGTTGACTGTCAGAAGTTGGTATATATGTTTGTAGTTTCACAGTTGATGATGGATTATCTCGTACCACACGCTTTGTTAGTCTTTTAACATTAGTTACGTTAACTGAAGATTCAATATCAGCCATAATCTCTGCTTCCTTTAAGCTAACGTCTACTCCTCGAATAACACCCTGCTTTTTAACTAGAAATGTAGGAATGTAAGCTTCTAAATTTCTGCTTATAAATACAGCAGACTGAACTAACTTATTAGCTACCAAAGGGCTGTCTACTTCAATTTTAATTCTATTCTTCCCTGCAGAATTGATGTTTACATCATGGCCTTTTATTTCAGGGATATTGATATGTACAAACCTACCAATACTCATTGGGTGTAAATTACCAAGGTTACGATCTCTACTCTCAACATACATATAATAAGGACCCGAATCAGATAGCTTGAAATAATTTGCTGGTCTTGGAAACACTGGTTGCTTACTTGTAGGTGGTGTTGACTCTGTCTGCTTGGCCGACGCTTGTCGAGGGACTGCAATAACAGGAGAAAGTGTTTCAGTCTCTGAGGCTTCCATGGTCCGGGTGGCATCATCTTCAACTAGTAATATTTTCACTGCTGCTTCCAATGTAGTTTCACAGACTCGTTTTCTAGTCATTCTTTTGGTGTTGTCTACTTCCGATATATCATCATCTGCAATGTCCATGACTGCCGGAACATCAACAGGCTGATTTGCTGCGACGAGGACATCTCCAGCTGCAAGGCTAACATTCACTGTTTCATCACCCAGTGAAAAGTCTGGGCTACCCCCTCCTTCCCAATATATTCCACTGGACATAGTGGAATATGGATATAAATTTACGTCGATGAGAAACTACCAGAAGCAAAAAGAATGTCACAAAATGATTCACAATTATAAATATTTAAAGTTAGTGCTGCAGTTGACTATGTGGGGGCAAACTTTCCCCTGCGACAAACAAACAAAGTTACACTGACAAACAACGTAACCTCACTTGAGGAAAACTGCCTTTTTTTTTTACTTAATTTTTTCACTAGGCACAGATAACCTATTAGCTTTTTTAATCATTAAATTTTGATTTTGCTAGAGTAGATTGCAGTTTTTTTTTTTTTTTTTTTTTTTTTTTTTTTTTTACAATACTAGTAGTTAACTATTTTCTAATACTTAGCTCCCCCCAGTCCCAAAGTTATGCAAGGTTATTTTATCATTATAGTCTTGATAAATATGAGATTGGTTAACAGAATCTGTGTTCGGACTGATATATACATTTGCCCTCTGCTCATGTTGTGCTGTAAGAATTAAATCCTAACTATACTATATTTTGACCAGTAGTGGCTCGTGGTTTTTATACTGGGGAAGGCTACAAATCTTTTACCCCTGCAGTCAAAGTCTCGATCGTGAGAGTCCTACTGAAGCTTGTGTTCCAATTTTTTTCCCAGTAAATTGCAAACCGATTTCATATTGCACTTTCAGAGTGCTGGAAAGCTGCAGCTATTCTCAAATACAAAAATATAACTCACAAGAGTTCAAGCTCAACCGCACAACACACTCACAAAAAGTAACATTCGAATAACACACTTTCTAGTGCAAACACCTTTAGCAACTTACAAGGGGACGTTTTCAGTGTGGAAATCGCAATCGCGAGAAACCAGAGTTGACGTACTATTTACCAGGCTTGTTCATTCTGCAATCGTAATTTCCGCACTGAAAACCTCTCCTAGTTAGATAATGAAACATTTTGCATGCTTATTTCGTCTAATCATTCAACAGATTCTCACTAGATGGTGAAACTTACATGACCGTAGTCTAGTGCACTCTAGCGGAATGTTTACAAACTGTACTGCCAACGCCCGAAACATAAAAGTATATTTTACATTGTCAAAACATAAATATTTAACGTTAATTAATGATGCATGAAAACATAAACTGGAGATACAGAGACAGGGATTTGAGAGTGGAAGTTCAACCACTCTGTTTTTTTCCTACATTGTAACTAGCGTTACAAGAAAATCATGATGGGTTGGTACAACTGCTGTAGGCTCTACAAGCTGAGCCTACTACAAACCCATAAGAGCTATACTCCGTAAAAGCCACGCCCCCCAATCCTCTGCTACATGCAATATAACGGCGTTCCAAAGGTGCAGCCTTAAAAATACTACCCGTTTTAGAAACATTATTTTATATCAACAGTTCTAAAAATATTGACTGTCAGTGTTTAAAAGTGTGTGGAAAATTCTCGGAATGCTTCCTGTTAATTTAAATTCTGTATTACTGTATTTAAAAACATATTTTAATATACCTTTGGGGCAGCTCCGCCTCTGAGCCTTTAACGATGAGCCGCTACTGATTTTGTCCATGATTTGCACACATGTACCAAATAATTTTTTAGGATTTTTTTGGTCAACTTTTAAATTACCATAATTAATTTACTTTCATTTGCTATTAATTATGTGATGACTGAATGTAGTTTCCTCATTTTAGCACTCACTGTGTAAGGGGCAAAACCAGTATACTGGGGTGGAGTATAGGTTTTGTCACCTTAACTGAATCTTGACTTGTTGAAAGTTACTCGGAATTTGCATTAATAAATTTAAGTGACCACGTGTCCGCCTGGATGCTTCAACTGTAAAGCTTATTGGCCACCACAAAGCTTATTTGAACCAAAAGCTGAGGAAAGGTTACTGTCCACTACTAAAGCATGTAGAAATCCACCTTGATGAAAAATTTGAAGTTTATTGTAAAGTCACATTTTGAAAAATAGCATTTACAGTTGAGTAGGCAATCGAACAAAACATTTCCAAAAATTACAAGTCGTAAAGAGGAATAAATTCCCAACTAACCCGTTTAGAAAATTTATCGGTCCATAGTCTATGCAAATATTAGTCACTGGTGAGAAAAAGTCAACATGGCGGTGAGTCGACCATGCTGCCTTTCAAAGTTTAACCCAACCGGAACTCATGCTGGTCTAACCGACAAGCACACAACGACACGACAAAACACACTCGCGCAGGTTTACTACACACAAGGTTCCCGGATAAAGCCAAAGAAAAAAGACAAACAGACGGCCTGGGTCGCTACCTATATACCCCCAGCCACATGATATGTGTATTCTACTGCTTACCAAAAAATAGTCTAAAAAGATGTGATTATTGATTATGTTCAAAATTTAATCGTGTGTAGCCTGGCTTTTAAGGTTTATAAAAAGTATTTAGCAAAAATTCTAAAATAACTTTCTTGTAAATGAATTAAGTGTGTGTGCGCAATGGTAATTAGTTTCCGAAAAGCAGTTAGTGAACCCCCAATTTCTAACTTATTTGTGTAACTTTTTAGTCATCCCGCTGGATTACAAATTATCATGTTAAAATTACTGTCAACGTGTTCTGTGTTTGCTCCTGATTTCAAAGGTGTAAATTTTATTATTTTCACTGGTGTATTAGCAAAGTTATCTGTTTACCAAAAATCAGGTTTGAAACAGTCGAGACACCATAACATAAAAATCTGTTTCTAGTTAGTAATTATTCAAGTGTTGTTTATACCGAAAAATTGATATTGGCTGAATTTTCTTTGAGTTTTATTACGTATTTTAACAGTGGTTTTGTTTACGGAAGTGGCGTAGTTTAATCGCAATTTAATTTCGAAACTACCATGTTTTTGTTTACGACGAAATAACTTTAAAATTGATTTAATATTATCTCTACTGCATGGAATGTTTTTAAACTTTAATATGTTATACTAGATTTTTCGTTCTTTCAGGAAATTTAATTTTTAGTTCGAGAAATTATTGAAAACATGTGATTAAAAATGTTGAAAGTGCAAGTGTTTAAAAATTTTATTTAATCTATTTACACAGCGTGAAACTACAGAATTTTAGTGATTTCAACTTTCTTTCTGATTATTATTATCGTAAAATTATTTTACTGCTTCGAAAAGTGTTGAGAATTAGTGGAATTATCACGTAACAAAAATCGACTGTTTACTAATAGGGTAATATTGGATAACCCTATTCCAGGTTAGTATAAAAGTGATTTACTCTTATAAATTGTTTATTTAAGGCCTATATTGTGTGTTGAGTGACTTTACTGTTTTTAAACCAGCTTATTTATTGAGTTAGCTTGTGGTATCGGCTTCTGCATGAAACGTTTCTCTCATATCCTGTAGTTACAAACTGAAAATATTAATGTTTACTGGGAAGCTTACTCCCTCCCTTATGCTCTATAACAACGAAAGCCAGAATTTACCCAAATTCTAAGGTGCTTACAACTGTCTGAATGTGTGGCAGTGTGCCTGCCAAGTCAAGTCAATGGTAACACAGCCCACCTTTTTTTAAAAATCAATTTGGTCCATTTTTGTACCTTAATGCCTTCAATCTGGATGATACTATATGCCTCACATGCTTCAAATTTCTTTTCCGCATAGGTATCTGCAAAGCTTAGCAAACACATTAAATTTTGTTTCGTTCCTGATCTTAGTTTGGAATTTATTCATACGCAAATTTAATTGATTTTGTCACTCACTCACTCACGATTGTCAAAACTCTAAAGTACTTCCAATAGTTGTAGGAAGCTGAAATTGTGTACACAGCTAAGGTTTAACGGAAAATCAAAGAAGAGTCTAAAATTGGCGAATTTCCATGAATATACCACTTATCTACCCCAAACACAAAATTTCTTTCTACCCTAATATATTTACATGCCACATATTTTTTGTTAAAAATTAAGATTACTAAGCTTAAGTAATCTGTTAAATTTTACTTCGTTCTTTTATGTAATTTAGTAAAATTCAGTGTTTTTAATTAACTACGACACTCTGTCATCATAATTCACAGTACTTTCTGTGGTCCTAGAAACAATTATTTTAATACACATAGAATCATGTTGTTTTACCCCCAAATCATAAGCAAAGTCCAATATTGGTGATTTTCTCCATGTTTATCTAATGGAATCCCTAAATGTGAAACATTCTGACACATATTTGTATGTTAAATGCTTTGCTCTGAATGATGCTGTATGTCTGAAATTTCTGTTAGACATATAGATCAGCAAGTTTAAGTAACACATTAAATTTTACTTTGTTCCTATCTTAGTTTGGAAGTTATTGGTAAACCATCTATTCAGATGATGGTAGTATTGCAGGCACACACAATTGCCTTCATTCACCCTGATCGAATCAGACACAAATCCATTATTTAAATGAGTGAGCAAATTTTTGAGGCATTTTTGAGAGCATTCAGTCTTTGAAATGAGATATTGGCAGGAATATTTGGAAATGCAGCTAAAAAACCAGTTGTTAATGTGTGTAACTTAGACATAAAAGTAAGATGACTTGGAACAACTTATAAATCTACAAAAGAAATAAATTCCCACACAAACAATTTGTGTAAAAAAAGGTGAAAATCTTGTGGCTGTTTACTGATAAAAAGGTATGAAATTTTCTTCTTACTCAAGTCTGTAGTCTACAGTGTGTATTCACTTCACTTTCTAAAACAGAATGGCATCTTTCAGTATTATGGTTTGTTTATTTAAAAAATAAAATAAATAAATCAGGTGACTTGGCCATAATGCATGCCATGTTTTAGTAAACTAGACCATAGCAAAGAACTACAGACAGCATACAATTAAACAGAAAAAAATCTCTGTCATTAAAAAATAAATGCTTTCTGTGCTCTTTATGAAATTTAAACTACTGACACTGAGTCTTAGAAATTGTTGAATACACTAATCAAAACCTTTAGCATAAAAATATATGGACATATGACAGCTGATTAACAATAAATATTGAAAGTTCCTAGTACATTTTACCACATATTTCTTGCTTTTGACTCTCCTGCCAAGATGACTGCCCCAACGCTTTTACATTCTTTGTGTGAATCTGTTTTCTGTAATGGAACATTAATCGAAATAGTCCATCTTAACTGCCAAATACTTCTCCAGGCTGCAACAGTAGGTCTCGAAGACCTTAATCTGTTTAGAAATAATAAATAAAGAACAGAATTCTGTATTATCATTACTTTAACAAGTAGCAACATCTTGGTACATGGGAGTTGTATAGCAGTAAGCAAAACCAATTATCTGCAGAATTTTCAGGATGATTAATTAAAAGGCAGTTTATTTACATGCCCCATACTTTGGGCATGAGGATTTCAGCCAACATGAATGAAATAGTTTCCAAGTCAAAAGAAATGGTTATTGATCTGTATTACAGGCAAGGTTCAGTTTTGAACATAAAAACTTGTCTTTTTAGTGTTTTTTTTTTGATTCAATGACAACACAATTGATAACTGACAACAGCGCTACTCATTAATAACATAACATATCATACATGTCCTTTGCTACTTCTTTCATCTGAATAGTCATACACATTTCTTTTCATACTGGTCCTGCTTAGGATGGTAACAATGCAGTAACATCAGGTCTCAACGTTCTGTTGTGATAAGCACATCATGCTGTAGCTCCAACGCTGTCTTAATTCCTTTTCTTTCCTCTGTTTACTGCAAAAGTAAGTGAAAAGAAAATCTATATTTAACAAGAAAACATAATTGTTTGGTACACAGGTTGTTTTGTCTTTCCACTATCATACTCTCCCACTTGCATAGTGGGTGAGTGGTAATGCTCATGTCTGACATTCAGGAGGATGCAAGTTCGAATCCCTGTCCGGCTATCCAGATTTGGGTTTTCCGTGGTTTTCTCAAATCATTCCTGGCAAATGCCTGTGTGGTTCCTGTAAAAGGCCATGACAGAATTCCTTATCATTCCTTGCTCCCGGTCCTTTCCCACCTCTAATGACAACAATGTAGACAAGGCATAAAGCCATAAGCAAATAATTAATCTCTTGCCGGCAATCGTCACCCTTTTCTTCGCACTATTACGGGTTTGTAACAAATTGTAGGATCTATTGGACATTAACATTGATATCATTCTAATTATATAACTTTTCTGTGTTTATAATTTTCATATATTGTACGTTTTGTATACATAACAGAAACATGCAAGAAGGAATTTAGTGATTTTAATCTTGTCAATCCAAAACATCCATAAATGAAGTAGTAGTTAGAAGATAAATAATTTTAACCTCAAAGATTTTTCCCCTGAAATCACCTATAATTTATGGAAAAATTAGCTTGGTGGTAACAGTTTTGATGAATAAGCTTTTCTCTTTAAATTTCTGAAAAAAAACATACATAATTTGTTAAGAATTTTTTTAAGTTTAATTCTCAGTGTATGCTAATTCACTTTACATTTTAAAACTGCTTATTTTCTAAAATTTTATGATATTTTTGCAACGACACAATTTGGCTAGTGATATATCAATAATATACTTTTATGGGAGAAACATTACTAACTGACCTTTGCTTAACAATTTGAGGGCCTGTCGGCACAAGTATCATCTGTGTTGGCTGTTTGTGATGAATAGATCAATTCTGAACTGTTGTATTCCTGAGCAGTGATTATATATATAGAAAATATCATTTTAGATTATTTGAGATTAGATTGCAATTATTTTTGTTTGTCTGGGTGCTAATGCTGCTTATATCTACTTATTGTTTATTATATTAACCATACTAAACATATGTTCAAAAATTGGAAAGTTTTCATGAAAGCAAAATATTTTCTGTCCTCCCCCCTTTTTTTATTTCTTTAGATTTCTAGACAATCTGATGAACAGAAGACGACAAGTTGCTGATTCTGCATCTGTTGCACCACCTTCACAAACTAGTCAACAGATTTCCCAGATGAGCATGTCAACTGAAGCGCAATCAATGAAACGTAGCATCTCGGTACCAGGTCCTCTTGGAGGAGGAAACCCAGTACCAGAAGTGTCGGGCAGCTTTGTTTTTAAAATGTTTGGGAAAAGTAAGGAACAACTTGAAGAGCATACCGGTAAGAAGTAAGGGGGTGTTAATTACAATTGTAAAGAAGCATCTTTAATAATTACAGTTACTCTCAACATTCCTATTGTTAAGAAAAATGTGTTTTGAGTATTCTTATTACAGCCTGTTAATATGGTTATAGTTTCCAAGTTCTGAAAGTGCTCTGCCCTGACAGCAGCACATTTGTCACAGATAATTCCTTAACTGTACATGTGAACCAGGGTAAAAAAAAAAAAAAAAAAAATGTATATTCAGTAGTTACGAGTTTTAATGTTTATCCTATTTTGGTTGGCCTTATCTTACATAGTTTTTCTTGAACCCTGTGGCACAGTTTAGTGATAATTTTAGTTTGTGGAAAATGCTTCAAATTTTTTGGAAATGGTACTAAGCAGAAAGTCTAGGGAACCGGGGAATGTAAGTGTGTGCATTAGAATTTCTTCTCAATGGAAAGTCACAAAATCAGCAAAATTTTAAGGTTTGTCAATAAACTTATTGATTAGTAAGCCTTGGAGAATGAAACAGAAATTCAAACTTGTAACAATCAGGAAACCCATTACAGGTTTTTTTTAAATTAACAGATGGCAAATTCTTCTTTTCAAAATAATCAAAAATAAACTAGCTCAAAGCTCGAGTACTGGTGGTGGTCCTTTGATGATATTGCAGTAATACTATCATTAATCGTGATCTTTTTAGTATGCAAATTCTTAGATTAACTACCCTTTTTACTGGGAGAAAAATCAGTTTGGAATGCTGTGACAAGAAAAAATAATAAGGCTGAAGAGTGGACAGGAAATCTTAAGCATATATAACAAGATCCTGTAGACAGTCTTTTATCATTCCGCATTTCTTTGCATTATCATTAAAAAATTAGTTGCATTCAAAGCAGTGGTCAGAATGTAACAGGAGTTAAAACTAAGGGAGAAAATATTCATTCATATCAGTTTGGTATAATCAGGGCCGGCGCTACAATTCTCGGGCCCCGGGTTAACGATCTTACCCCCCCCCCCCCGAAAATATTTTTACTTTACACTTTGGTTTTTTGGATCAGTCAGAAAATTTTAATACAAAAATGTTTAAAATTAGTGGTGCAGATTTTAAAATTTGTGTTTGATTTCTATTTATTGAGGCACCCAGGCCGGCGGGCCCCCCTTTGGTGGCCTGGGTCCCGGGTACTTTTACCCCGCTTAACCCCCCCTAACGCCGGCCCTGGGTATAATATGTCTGCAGGAAGGAAAGGTTGCTTTGTAATATAATTATTTCAAGGATGAAGAAAGAAGTAATCACTTACCACAACGGCCTACTATCATGTTAACACATTTGTTGTTCATGAATGACTTTGCCTTAAAATTTTAATGATCTTAATTTGTGTTTTCCACTGTCTACTGGTTTTATTTTAGGTTGTTAGCTAGATTTGGCCTGACTTTGGAAATCCTGATATTGTTGGTGTTAAGAGTTCAAATTCGCACATATAGCATGAGGTGTTTTAAGTAGGAGAGCTTTTATTATTGAACTGCCAATGTAATTGATAGGTGGTTTAGTGAGTGTGGTGGGTGAACAGTAGCAGTCTGGTCTCAGATTTGGGAGGGCATGAGTTTGAATCCCCTCAGTCATCCAGATTTTGGTTTTCCGTGGTTTTCTGAAATCACTTCTGCAAATGTCAGGATGTTTTTTAAAAAAAAGGGTAGTGAAAATGTAAACTCAATTACTATTGTGGAGCATCAGAAGTTACTTATACCAAGCATGGTGGGTGAATGGTTAACGTTCTGACCTCGCATTCAGGAGGACACCGGTTCGAATCCCCGTCCAGGCATCCAGATTTGGGTTTTCCACGATTTCCCCAAATCAGTCCAGGCGAATGCCAGGATACTTCTTTGAAAAGGCAATGGCTGAATTCATTCCCGTTTCTTGTACCCCAGTCCCATCCTGCCTCTAATGACCTTGACATCAATGAGATGTTAAGCCATAAGTAAAAAAAGGTTACTTATATTAGCTATACAGCAAAATTGAATGAAAAGAATGATATATTGATAGCCTGAATTTTCAATCATTTTGGACTAGCTAATTTAATATGAAACCATAGTATTAATTCTAAAACAATGGAGCAGAAAAAGATGTCATGGAGATAATATTAATATGTAAAGAACTATAAAGTACACCCATCACTAGGCCCATCAGTTACAAAAGTTGAAGGAATGATGGCTGAGGCGATCAAAAACATCACACTAGCAAACAAAAATATGATATTTCAGACATATCCCTTATTCATTATTGCAGAAGGCACATGGCTGGGCTCACACTAGTACCTACAGTCAACCCAGCCACATGAATAATTGGTGTGGCTGGATTCTCTTGCAAATCGAGCCATGTGCTTCATCTTCTACAATCATAATTCATTTTTGTGTGTGTGTGTGTGTGTGTGTGTGTTTTTGCCACCACAGCCCTCCTTCCTTTAGCATTGGTAAGTGATGGGTCTGTTTTTTATATTTCCTTTAGACATTCTTACTAAATCATAGAAGGTAAAAATTGTGGAGACGATGGAATGAATATGGCAAACAGATTGAAGAGTAGGTAGGATTCAATAGTTCACATGGAGATGGAAGGGCTATCACAGGAGAACTGTATTATATTGGACTATGGACATATAATAAAAACAAGAACAATTGTCCAATTTTGGCAGTAATAAAGGATACGCCAAAAAAAAACCCGGACTCTCTGCTGTATCAATTTATTTTTCTCTTTCATGTTCCTTTCTACTTCTATGTTGATATTATAATTACAATTTAATTTCCTTATTGCTCGACATTTGAATACAGATTTTGGCAGCCGGTTATTTGAAAATGAATCTTATTCATTCGTTTTACTCTTCTTCCTGATACTTTACCTTTTTTGATTTTATGATGGCAGATAAATCAAACTAAAGTGTGGGTTTTATTACCTTTTTGAAGAATAGGATGAATCCCCAGAAAACTCAAAATCTATTTGATAAGGTAAGGATTCTGTCTGTCATTGAAACTGATTGAAATATTGTTTTTTTTTTATTTTTTTTTTTTGTCACGGAGGCAGGCTTTCTATATTATGTGGATAATTTGATGAGTGTCACTAACAAGGAGTAAATAAAAAAGGATAGGGAAAATAACTCATCACATACCAAAGTTGAGGGCTGCGACAACAGAATAGCAAGTAACACGGACACAGAAAACCACAATGTTTCAGTATAAAACCTAATTCATGTATTCAGAGAATGGGCCATTTCGTTCCGGAGATGTGCACACATCGAAGGTTACCCCATGACTGACTAAGTAGCTGAAGAAAGGGTGGGGGGGGGGGGAACAGGCGGTGGGGGCGAACTTTTAAGAAGAGGACTATCGATATTTAGGGAATGTCTGGGATGATATATACATATCATGGGCGGAGGTAAACTGAATATATACTTCAAAGGATACCTAGCATAGGTGCAGAAAAGAAATTTGTTAAAATTGTTTAAAACATATACATATCAGTATAAAAAATTTACAAATTACAAGTGATCAGTTAAGTGGTAAGATTTTACCAATGGTTGAAGCCAGGAGGGTGACTGGTAGTACCAGAGCCTGCCACTAGTGATAATTCCAACAACCTCAATGACTGCTTTACTGTGATGGCACTCAGAGGTTTCCATGAAATCACCACTGCACCTCAACTACAGAGATGGAAATTGGGTACCAGATGCATGGAAATCAGTGCTTTCGATCCTCAGACAGGAGAGCAGCAAGCGTAAGGCCTCAGCCACTGATAAAATCCTAGTGCTTAATTCATCACCTCTTATTAGTAATTTTTAATGATGTGTATGTATTTCAAATAATTTAAACAAATTTATTTTTCATATCAAAGTAGATAGCCTTTGTTGTATATATTGCGTTCACCAATGCACGCTATATGTATATATTATCTTAGACATTCCCAACATATCAATAGTCCTCTTCTTAATAGTTTACCCCCACCACCCGCTCCCTCCACCCTTTCTTCAAATACCTAGCCAGTCATGGGTTAATCTTCAGCTTGTGCAAACCTCCAGACAGGGCCGGCGCTAGGAATTTCAGGCCCGGGGTAAAATGGGCGACTTTTTTTTTAGCTCTACAAAATGGCCAGGTGACAATGGGCGTATTCTTGGCTTCATGGCCTGAGGGCCCCAATAGTCGGTGATCGGGCCCCCCATCAGCCGGGGCCCGGGTACTTTTGACCCGCTTTCCCCCCCCCCCCCCCCTAACGCCGGCCCTGCCTCCAGAACTGAATGGCTTGTTCTCTAGCACATGAATGTTTTTTACCGATTTTTTTTTTTTGTCCGTGTTATTTTCTCATTGAAACCCTCAAATTTGGTATTTGACGAGTTATTTGCCCTATCTTTTGTTATTTATATTGTCTCAAAGCTGCTTCCTTTTCCCTTACTATCATAACAAGGAGTAAAATCATTTATAATACGTCAATCGTAGTAAAAATATGACATCAGTGTCAACTAAAGATAATATAATTAAATTCAAAATGTTCTGTATTTGTTATCACTGTTTTATTACTATACTTAATCTAAATTTACTCACTGGCTTATATTATTAACAGAAATATTAGCTGAAATATCACTTATACAAAAGTAACAAAAGTATATAACTTACTTTAGGTGATGTGAGAATGGATATTTTCCCAGTGTGTAAATGCAATATAGTCTTCCCAGATTTGCTGTGAGATTGTATCATAAAAATACAATGTTTCAATAATGTTCTCTCTTGTCTTCGTAAGGTTTCTGCTTTCGAGAAATCCAGGTCAGTCATCAGTGGGCAGATGGGCTTATATAATGTCTTTCCTGTTAAAGCCATCATACGCCACCAGCCAATGGACGTCATGGCTCTATACGCGGTCCGCTCTATTATGTCACACAGCCCTGCTCGTGCTGGCTTTGTTACGTCTGTTGGCCTTACGCTTGCTGCTCTTCTGTCTGAGGATCAAAAGCACTGGTTTCCATTCATCACTCAGAAAGAGTCCTGTATCTCTGTTAAAGGTGTTGTCCCAAAGTTTTATTTCAATTGATTCTTTTATGACAGACTCCCAAAAATAAAGGGCACAATACCTTTACATTTGGAAAGTCTATTTTACAGACACCATCAGTGACATATTCTGTGACCGTGGGCTTCTCTAGTTGCAATAGGCGAAGGTTGCACTTGTGTTCAGCGCATTGTATCTCCGTGGTATGGATGGTCTGCACAGTGTAGAATTTTCCACTTACACAGGGTAGTCTATAAACCCTCAGTATCCTTAAACCCAGGTTGTCTTTCATGGGATGAAGCCAATCCCGAATCTTTGCAGCCAGAAAAAAAAATACTCTTGGTTTTGTGGTGAGCCTACCTATGTTTGCAGAACAATCTTCTGCCTACTTCTGGATTTCTTGAAAGTAGATAGCCAATGAAGACAACAGAGACCATTGTTGGAATATTGTCTTTTTATAACAGAATGCAGCTACTAACCCAGGAAGATTATATTACTTACTTTATGTTTCTGCTTGCTTTTTGCTTCATTTTTAGTGCATCAGTTAACATTATGTGAATATTATCTGTTCAGTTTCACTTTAGGAGCATATGCTGATATTGTTCTTACTTTTAAATCTTTCAGAATTCACAGTCCTAGTTTACTGTAACTTGAGGAGCAGTTGATTCTCCTAAAGCTTGTAGGATAATTCAATAATTGGTCAATTTTGTTGGTGACATAATTTAGTTGGTGCTATTGTACTTTATTATTTAATTTTTGAAGAAAATACATTTTGAATTAAGATATTTTGCTTTCTTTTTAGATAATACTTTGAATAAGAAACAACATGTTGGAGACTTCTCATCAATTGAGTCGACTGATCAAAATAATCAACGATATTCCCAACCTGGTGCACACATGGAATTCCAATCAATGAAACATAGTAAATCAGTTCCTGGTCCTATAGGTGGTGGAATTCCTATACCAGAACAAAACACTACTGCTGTTTTCAAATCTGCTGAAAGAGGTAGGGAGCAGTTTAAAATTTTATTTGTCTTCTTTTTTTATTCATATTGGCAGTACACAATGGAAAAAAAATTAACAGATACAATTACGTAAACAACATGTTTCCAAAATTTGGCAAAATTTGTGGCATTGGCATTGTCGTTGGCCAATGCCAGGACCAGTTCTGTGCAGGTAAGTGGACGCAGAAAACAACTAAGCATGTGCTTTGTTGTCTGCTGTTTGCCACATAAGGTCTGCTCCTTTTGCACAAAGCCCCACTCCTTAAAATTGTCTGTGGAGCTTTCCAATGCCTGATCGTAGCCTGTTTAATGACTTCCAAGTCATGCTAACTATATTTTATACTAACTATGCCCGCAAGGGAATATAGTTTCTGCATTGGGATTTGTTTCAAACATCCTACAATCAGTCTACACAATTCACTAATGGCTACATCAACTTTCTTTACATTTATAGATTTATACCATACAGGGCTCACATATTCCCCAGCTGAATAACTGAGCACAGGATCTGTTGTACACACTATCAGAGCATGAGCACTCTACCCTGACCATGTTATTTTATTAAGTAAATAGTTGCAAGATGAGACCATTCCCTTGATGTTAGAGCAATGGTTCTGGTTTGTAAGTGAGTGAGGAAGGTAACAGCCATATGCTTGGGATTGTAACTGTGATCAAGAACTTTATCCTTCCACTTGACCTGCAACTTCCTTAATGCTTCTTTTTTATTTGAAATAATATATGCTATTTAGTAATATAAATTATTTTACAGAGTTAAACTGTCAGTTGTATTGGAAATTAATAATTATTATTATTTAAAGTGCTTATGTACAAGTGTGGGGGTAAACAATTTAACGATGTGGGCCTCCCACCAAGTCCACAGTACTCTTCAGCTAATAAGCATTTATAATTAGGATTCCAGTTTTACCTCTTCATTTTGTACATATGTGTTATAATTCATGGAGCATTACCACAAAAGCCATGGCAATTATTTTTTTTTCCCCATGATAATGTGAGGTGAGGTGGAAGGTGACAAATATCCTCAGCCTCACTAAGAGAGAATCTTCTGATATCACATCTCACTGCAGTGGCAGTCTCTTAATGGGCCCAAAACATATTCAATTCAGTGCCTCCTTCAGTTAAGATATGAGGTCAAAACCATGTGAAATAGGGTGGATGTTCAAGTGCTTCCCATTCCTATCATGTGAGAAGATTCTGTACGCACACTGTCAATTTCCCGGAGTTAAATGTTTTGGCAGCCACTGCAATGTGGTGACATCAAAATACATTGCATGTGACTGGATTACCTATGTTTTTAAAATTTCTTGCTTGGCCTCCACTGTCATGGGGGGGAGGGGGGGGGGCGGGAAGAAAAAATGTTGCCATGACTTTTTTGGTAACCCTCATATAAAGTATTCTCATGAAAGGTATTGTTTATTTTTATTTTATTTTGTGAAATTGCTGTTTGATCATTTATTTTTTATGAAATGATTATATGATTAAAACTTAGAAATGTAACACTTCAGTTATGTTGGTGGCATTTGTGCTCAGGAATGTATAGTGAAAGGAGCAGTATAATTGTTGCTGTTCAAAGGCCTGTTTCACATCAGCTTCTTTATAAAACTGCAAAGTTTTCCCTCCAAAAAGAAGGCTTGATTCCAATTTATGAAGTATAAAAATACTACAAAATAACCATAAAAACTATATTTATTTATTCTTAATTCATGTGCACTTTGACATATTAGGCCATATGTGTAATTAAAATAAACTGAATTTTGCTTGTTATCTGTGTGGACTTCTGACTTCTTCTTTAATTACAGCCTTTGTAGGACTATAGGTAGCCCCTTTATGGATTGGGTTCATCTTTTCTCTTCCCAGAACATCTTTATCCTTTTCCTACTTCTCTTCTACTCTTTTTCTGGGCTTTCGAATACCGTCTTCTCGTGTCTCCTTCATTCATGATTCTCTATCCTATTCTTGTAACCTTCTTTTTCATTTATCTCTGATATATTAGTTATTGTGTACTTATTGCTCCAGATCTCATTTTCTTTCACCTATGTTCATTCTATCCATGTCAATCCTGATCACTTGCCCTGCAAATCTTGCCCTTTTGATTCTAATTTCTACCTCATCCTCATGTTCAGGTACAACTCTTCCATTGATCTTCACTCCCATCTTTCACCACCTCATTATGGAGCTAGTATCTTCCTGAGGATTTTTCTTTCTACTATTTCCACATATTCTGTATTGTTGTCTCTGCCAAGTACAGTACCACGTTCCTCACTATTACTCTGTAGTGTCTGATTTTGCATCTGTTGATATGTTCTTTTTAGTTTACACTTCCCTAGTGGTGGAGTAGTCTGTCCTCATGTTATTCGCCCTCTTTTTGATCTTCTCGGTGCTTCTGTTTCTTCCTGTTATGTATTTTCCCAGTTACGTGTCTACCATTTGCACAGTGCCTTCCAGTGTGTCCCAATCGTACGTAGTGTTCTCAAAAGTAATTTTGAACCCTGCCCTTCTAGCTATCTTTCTCAAGTTGTTTCTTTACATTTTCTTTTGTCTCGCTTATTATCACTATGTCATCTGCAAAAGCTAAGCAATCGATTGGTGCCCTGTTTCCTTTTTCACCCCACATTTTTCCTTGGTATCTTTATTTTGTTGTTTGTTCCTCTCCAATGTCTGACGATTTCATCTAGTACTACTATGTTGAATAACATTGGTGATAATCCTTCTCCTTGTTTGAAACCTGCCTGATCTCTGATATCATTCCTCGACCTCTCATTTTAGCTTGTGTGTCCACAGTATCTTGGTTATCAACTCTCATGTGGTAATGTCTAGTCCTTTGCCATAGGCTTTCTTGAAGTCCATGGAGGTTATACAATGGTTCTAAAGGCCTTGTGTTTTGTCAATTGTTTTAGGGTGAATACTTCTTCTGTCTACACTCATTCTTTCTGCAAACCAGCTTAGTAATGATCTTCTCTAACTGCTTTTCTACTCTTCTTAGGAAAAGTTTTTTAAGAGCACCTTGTAGACAATATCTAATAGCTACATCTGTCTGTAGTTGTTGGCAAATCCTCATCCGGGAATCCAGATTTGGGTTTTCCATTGTTACCCCAAATCACTCCAGATGAATACCAGGATGCTTCCTTCAAAGGCCATGGCCAAATTCCTTCCTGTTCCTTGCCCCCAGTCCTTTCCCACTTCTAATGACCTCGACATCGATGAGGCGTATAGCCATAACCAAAAAGAAAAAGAAGTTGGTATTTCTTTTGTCCCCTTTCTTGTATACTGGTACGCTTTCTTCCATCCTGCCAGTAGTTACTTTGTCTACCAGATCTGGTTGATGACCTCGGTCATGTTTCCTGATGCCTTTCCATCTCCCCCCCATTTTATCATAGTAGCTACTATCCTGTCATCTCCAGTTGCCTTGTTAAGATAAGTGCTCTCTAGGGCAGGCTAGGCCCTGTCCCATCGCATTGTGCAAAAATGCTGCAATGCACATAGTCACATTTTTACTGTTGCTGCCACCGGTTGACTGTTAATTCAATCACTCTTGCACTGCATATGGACACAGCAAATGAAGAGCTCTTTTTTTCTTAAGATGTTCACTGAGGAAGAAGAAAATTTAGTGAAAAAGACAATGAGTTTAATTTAAAATGGAATTTCGTGCAAGGCTGAATCCCATCACATTGAACAAAAATGCTGCAATGCATATTTAGTCACATCGGAGTGCAGAGATTTGCCTTTTTACTGTCATTGCCATCAGTTCTCAATGATTATTTCAATCATACCTGCACTGCAAATGGACGCATCAGATGAAGTAGTTTTTTTTTTTTTTTTTTTTTTTAAAGATATTCATTGAGGAAGAAAAACATAAAGTGGAAAAGGCAATGGGTTTAATTTAAAATGAAATTTATCACATTCCATAGACTTGTAGGATGGCAAACATGTTACAACAGAAGTTTATTTTTGCTACCAAAAAAAACCAGCCCTTGTAGTTGCTGAATGCCATTTTGTTATGGTGGTTATCGGGGGATTAAGAAACTGGTCAGATAGTAATACATTTAGCCACGGCAAGTTTGGTGAGTCACTGGCTTTGGGAAAATTGAATTTGCCTGTTGATGACTTCATCCAGGGAACTAACTTAACAATGCCATACCTAGTAATAGGGGATGAAGGTTTCCCATTATGGTGCAGTTGATGAGTTCTTTTCATGGAAATCAGATAAACTGAAATAAAGAGAAATAAATTTTCAATTACAGGCTCAGTAGATCAAGGAAGATGAATCTAAGAAAGGAGAATGTCAATGATACCTAATAGGATAAATAAAGTGATACTGGCCACATGCTGCCTTCATAACCTTTTGACTAACAATATCAGCACTGGGTTGCAGAAGATATGGACGATACTGATCAGCAGAGAAATAGAAACATTTCAAGATTTGTCTTACACAGGCTGTAATATTACACAAGAAGCCATTAAGATCTATAATTATTTAACAAAATATTTATTGTAAAAATCTGTCTTGGTTAACTGGCAATATGCTGTCTTGGTTACTGGAAATATGCAAGTCATTACAAGAAGAATGCAAAGAAAATGATCGAAAATTATATTAAACTTGTAAAATAAATAAAAAATATAAAACAAAAAATCATTAAATGCTTTGAAAATGCAGCTCATCCATTTTGTTTGAACGTGATTAAAAAGTGAGTGTGAGAGAGAAATTTTATAATTTTTTCATCTTTTTTGAAATTTATAAAGTTACTAACTTTTCATTATGTAATTATCTATAAATTTTGCAAAAAAAAAAAAGCTTCTGTTATCTTGCATTCAAAATTTCTGCAGGTATATAGCTAATTTTATTGAAGTAGTACAATTTATTTAAAAAATGTAGCATACAAGTTACAAAAATCAGTCAGTGCTGCTGGAACACACATCGCACACTAGTTTGTGGCGGATCACTTCGGGGCACCTAGGCAGAAAAATATGCCTGGTAAACCGATCCAAAATTGTGGCCTGACATGATCTGCCCCAACCCGACTCATCCTTCCTATAGTTGCATTACTCCATAAGAATCTGTGCAAACGATTGCTAACACATTTCTGCAGTTTGATGACACACAGCTCGCACCGTCCAAGTTTGCACTTAGTTTTATTCTTCAGGTCAGCTATAGTTCGTGCTACCTCGTCCGTGGTAGGTTGTTGTAACTCTCTCTATGATGCGTTTGGATCTAGTTCAAGTTCATGATTGGGTGGTTTACTCGTTAGTAGGTTGTGAAAGTATTCTACCAGTATGATTCTGTTTTCTTTTGCACTTATGGCCATTTGACCTTCCTTGTCTCTCAAGAAAAGTTCTCTTTTCAAATGTCCCGAAAATGTCTCTGCTGTTATTCTTCCTGAAGCTTCTGGATTTTGTTCAGTTTGTTCTTCAGTTTCTGTCTTCTTGTTCATCTTATTGTTCTGGCAACTTCCTTTCTTGCTTATCTGAAGGTCTCCCATATTGTCAAGACCTTCTGATTTTTCAAATCACCTGTGTTTCATACTGTTTCTTACTGCTTCCTCATACTCTTCATTTCACCACCAGTGCTTCTTTATATTCTCTTCTAACATTCACAGCTTGGCCTGTTTTCCCATATTTGTCTAACCAGTTGGTGTGTGTTTTGATTCCTTTCTCATACTTTTCCTAATTTTATCTCAGTTTACCTCAATCTCTTTTAATGTCTCCAGTTGCTCTATTCATCTGTTGCTGTCTAAAACTCTTCAGTATCAATCAGCACTTTATTTCTGTGAGTTAGTAGACCAACTTAATCCTCACATTCTTCCTGACTTAGTTGCTCATGATCTCTTTAGTGCTTGCTGTGACAGATTGCTACATGGTCAATCTGTAAGTTCCCTGTGCTTATGCATGAGCTTGCACACACTTATTTCTTATTCATTTGGGCCCTGAAGTATGTTGTCATCAATCTGATTTTATGTTTATGGCACAGTTTAATTAATCCTTCCCTGGTTTTGTTTGTTCTTCATTGGGCCAGATATACCCCCACAATTCCCTTACGTGTATTCTCACTTCCCACCTGTGCATTGTAATCACCTACAAGTATCTCCACTTATCTAATTTTAATGCATCTCAGGATACCATGTAAGTCCTCCAGAAGTTGCTTACCTGTTTTGGACCCTTCCTGTCCACTTACTATTGTATACATTTTGTTCCTTGCTCAAAAAATCAATTTTGATATCTTTGCTGACCAGCTCTGTACCTCAGTTGTAGAATCTTCATGCTTCTTGACCACTGGAAGCCTGTCCCAAAGCATGTAGGTGCACATATCTCCTTTTACACTCTGATTCTCAGTTTTCCTTTCAGCATCATGAAGTCTTCTGACTCTTCTGTTCCTTCATCCCTGTACCTTGTTTTTTGCTTAGTATCTCTCTCTTTTATCTTGTGTATTACATGTTTAAGTTTACCAGTCTTGGTCATTCATTGTCTTTATGTTAATGAAAATCCTTGTGGTCTTGATCTTTTTTTTTGGTTCTGGGAAGCTCCAGCTGTTCCTTTTAACATTTCTTGGAAGGCCCCCCAGAATCTGATTACTTGCTTGCATTGTTCGAGGCCGACTGGGGATCATCCTCCAGGGGTACTTTAGATTCTAATGTGCAATCAATTCTGTAGGTTGAATATAGATTTGTTGGGATGGCTTCTTTTGGTCCATTATTACGACTGAGTTAGCTCCTTCCCTCCATTTTCATTTCCACCCTACCCTCTGCTGCTGGCCACCAGTTTCTAAATGTGCCACCATGCACACACCAGCTGTTATACTATGTGCAAGTTCCTGTTTATGAGTTTTACTGCATCTAGCTATCTCTGATGTTAGCATACCATCATTGCATGTATCAGGAAAAATAACAGCCTCAATCACAACCCAAAAATTTCAATGCTGAGTGTGTGCACATAACTGCTCATGTTTTAACACAGCCCTGCTGTAAACTGTGGTGAGCAGTGATTATTCTCCTACCATAATGTATAATTTATTCAGTATTATTATTATTATTTTCGAGTTGTGGCCTTTTTGGACGTTGAAAAGTTGTATGACAGCCTCAGCTGAAACAGAGTGTGGGAAGCAATAAGAGAAAAATCAATAAATATGTAGATAGTGTAAAGAGTGAAGGATATGTATGAGGGTATTTATTTATTTAATTTTTTATTTATTTTATTTATTTATTTTCCCATATACAACATAGCCCAGCACATAGTATCTAATCTGGGCCCTTATTTCCACTATTTTACATGTATATGTATTTAACATATTCACTTTATACACCATGAAGGCAAGAAAATTTGATTGAAGCTTGTGTCTCTATTACTTATACTGTTATTAAACACAGTGGGTACCACCACCACTACTACATCTACTACCAGTGCTATTGTTCCTAATATTACTACTAATACTACTACTAATATCACTATTACTACTAATACTACTATTACCATCACCAATTGTCACAGCCACACTTCAGTTCCACTAATGTTCATTTTTTCTCAGTGTTGTTGATTATGTTCCAAAGATAGAGTTCCCCGGAACCAGCAATCAAGTCAGCCATCAAGAGTTGACCTCCTGGAATACCAAGATGGCCCCAACTGTCACTCAGAAGACGGCTCTCTGGAGCACACTGAAGTTCCTCATTGTGCTCATTGTCTTAGGATATCTTCCATCAATCTGGTGTTGTGAAATCAGACTTCCAGCATCATTGTTCTCTCTGCAGTTGATTCTGGAATTAGCTTACATTCTTCCAGGTGTTGTAATTCTGTTCTCCTCTTCTGCTATCTGTGGGTTTTTATTTCGCTTGGCATTTTTCCTTTCTATAAATTTTTCCCTCCAAAATTTTGAGGCTAAATCAGCTGCCTTGTCCAGCAAATGCCATAAAATTTCGTTGTTCGAATATTCTTCTCCCTTGCAGCCAAGCTTGTTGGTGTTCTCTCAAACCGGCTGTTATTTCACATTCCCATCCCACATGCTCCGGGGTATTCTCTTCACCATGTTTGCACCTGCTTGAGTCCACAATATTTCAATTCCTAAAGAAGCTATTGTATGGCCCATGACCAGTCATGTAATGTACCAATCTGGTAGAGGGTTGAAGGTACTTCAACTTTAACTTCTCCTCTACAGATGGAAACATATCATATGTTCTTCAACCTGTTTCACTGTTGTTCCATTCTTGTTGCCATTCTGCCAATATGAGCTTCCGAATGTGCATCTCAGATGTTGCTTCGCTGCCTATAATTTCTGCTACCTTATCTTGTTTGCCTTTTCTGAACCAGTATACGGCACCCTGTTTCCTTACTTCAAGGTCCAGTGGCCATACACCAATGGCAACGGTTAATGAATTTGTTGCCATGGTTCGGTATGCTCCTGTCAATCTTAAAAGTATTCCTCGTTGGACACGTCTGACTCACTATTTTGGTTTTATTTTTCTTAGATGCTTCGCCCACACACTTGCTGAGTGTATGAGGGTGGTAAGAGCTGAGTCAAAGTTGGAATAGATAAGACCAGATGGTTTCATTTGAAAAATGGACTAAAACAAGGAAGTGCCCTATCACCCCTGTAATTGTAGTAGTTTTTGATGAAATATTGAAGAAAGTGATGCTGGGCTTTTGGGAAAGAAGATCAAAAACATTATTATTTGCGGATGACCTACTAGTTTGGGAAGAAGATGAAAGAGGAGTGCAGGATCAGCTGGATGTATGGGAGAGAGTGGGTGTAACATAAGGCATAAAGTTCTCTGCAAGAAAGAGTAAAGTGGTCATTACAACAAGAAAGAGTGAAGTAGTGAGTACAACAAGAAAGAAGAACTGGACAGACATAGGCATATCAGTGGAGGAAAGGGATTGAACAACACGTTTCAAATATTTGTGAAGCTGGATTGAAGGAAATAGAGGAAACAGGATGGAGATAAATGAAAGAGGAAGATGTGCAGACAGATTTTTTAAATGTATTAGAGTTCTGGTATGCAGTAGGGATGTGCCACAAAAGAGCAAGGAAGCAGTCTATAATACCTACTTTGGGCTAATTTTGACGTATGGATTGGGAACATGCATGCTGAAGGATAGGGACAAAGGGAGAATACAAGCTATGGAAATTAAATTTCAGAGTAGAATAGGAGTAACAAGAAGGGATAGAATAAGGAATGAAAGAATCGGGGAGATGATCAAAGAGGCCCACTACAGCAAAGAATAGAGAAATAAAAGTCACAGTTGTATGGTCATGTAAAAAGAATGGGAGAGGAGAAGATACCAAGGAAGATGCTGGATATGAAGCTGAAAGGGAAGAGGCCCAGAGGAAGACCAAGGGACAGATGGGTGAAAGGTGTTAAAAAATGTGTGGAGAAAGAGGAAGCAGTTGGCTGACAGTAGCAGAAAAGAGATGGTTGATGGACAGGAAGCACTGGAGAGGCTTTTGTTCCCAGCAGACCTGACCAGGGGTTGTAAGCTACTCAAGATGAAGAAGATGGAGAAAAAGATTATTTTCAAATGGACCTTTGATATTAACATAGCTTGTAATTAAATTGTCAGTTCCTGGAGCAATTAGGGGAGTTTAAGTGTTGCTACCTGTCTGCAATTTGTGTAACTTATGTTTTCTGTAGTGTGTGTATTTTTGTGAAATGTGTAGTTTATTAGGTGAAGATTGAGGTCTTTTGCAGCAATCACCTGTGCAAAACCACCTAAAAACCGTAATAAGGAGGGCCAATATACGGGATCCAGGACTCAAACCTAGTCCTATTGTACCTCCCTGATCCAGTGTGGTGGTGCCTTAACCCTTTCCTACCGGCTATTGGAAAAAAAGGGAAATTTATAATTTCAATTATATATTTGTATAAAGGTACTTGAAATTAGAAACACATATTTTTTTTCAAATTTTTTTTGGTACTCTAAGTGCTAATTACTAAGCCGGTACTTATAAGTACCGTCAGGGACTTTGTGTATCACATGATGTACAGAAATAGCAATTGAAATCAATTATGTTCATATTGGTATGAAATGTTTGCCTCATGATATTTAAAAAAAAAAAAAAAAAAAAAAAAAAAAAAAAAAAAAAAAAAAAAAAAAAAATTCTTTTTTCTCATTCAAACACAAAAGACATTGTAGTGCAACATTTGGAATGATGTTTTGACTGTATTTTCTTCATTCTACATACTTCACATCTTCATCAGATTTTTCCAATTTAGGGACAGTGTATACCTCTGTTTTCCAATCTTACATCACTCATTGTGGAATAGTATGACTTGTGTTGTTTGAATGGATGAGGGCTTGGTGAAATATATATAGATGACCTTTTCTTCTTACCGATATCCTTCATAGTCATCATACCTTGTGCAAAGGATCTTCTAAAAATTTTTACAGACTTTTTTTCAAATATCGGACCATTTATGTTATAGGCATTGACAAATACAACATCCAGAATTCCCAAAAACAATCTTTACCATGATTTCGGTAATCTTCTGTGAGCATTGCACAAAGTCATCAGCTGATCAGCAGTATCAACCCCACACATGAAGGTATTGTAGTCCTTGACGACTCCTGAGCATTAAATTGTCGACTTCAATCTATCTTTTTCTTTGCATATAACTAGTGGTGTAACAACAGGGTGGCAGGATGGGCAAAATGCTATGGGACCTACTGCCGGAGGTGGTCCCCGATGACCGGCCAGAGGCCCTCTGGCCCAAGATCCACCAGGTCACCAATCCAAACCGAGAGAGGGCCCATCTGTTGAAGTTGCCATTGACCCCAATCAGTGTAGTGGAGTTTCACCGCTGCCATGCAAATTTGATACTAAATGTATGACCTTTTTATCCTTCCATTTCCAGTAGCAAATACCTAGGTTTGTAAATTCATTGTCACAATCTCCTCTTTTTAGTTTTCCATCAGCAGATTGTTAGAAAGTCCCTTGCTGTAGGGTCTGAATCTCCCACAAGCAAAAGTTGTTTCAGTTTTTTAATAATGAAACTGATGAAAAATAATGATAATACCAGATAACATCGGCATTGCTCCATTTTTTTTCAGTCAATTCTAAGACCACTCTTTGACATAATGAGTAATCTGAGAACATTCCAGTAATTTCTTCATTTTTGCCTTGATAAATTATAAACTTCTAAGAGAAGAGCTGATAAATTATAAACTTCTAAGAGAAGAGCTTCAATCAGAGCGTATTTCATAAAAATATCCATTTGAAAATATCAAAAACAATGATAAAACCAATTGTATACTTGCTAAATCTATTGACCAATAATCTGTATAAAACTACCCCGAACTCCCTGATGGTACTTATAAGTCCACGTTGGTTTTTCTAGATTATTTAGTAAAGAAACTAGAAAAACATATTTTATAGGTAAAAAATATATGGTTAAATGTTCAAACTAAAAAAGTAATAACAGAAATTGACACTTACCAAGTAAATTATCATCTAAAAATTCATTGTAATGTACCACTTGTTAATTTGGTCAGTATGCTGTCAAGCCCCAACTTAGAAAATTAATTTCTCGGCAATTTCACGCAGAAATTTAAAAATAAATGTTGTCATTGTCTAACTTAATCATGCAACAATAAATCAACAGGCTTAACAATGCAGTGGACACTGGTATTGTCGAATTATATGGTGGTAAATACAGTGGTACTTATAAGTACCGTCAGGGAGGAAAGGGTTAACATGTTCGGCCACACTGGTGGGTAATATTTGATTTATATGTAAGAGTTCATACCCAAAAGTTTCATTTACCCATGTTGGACTGTGTCCTTGTGTTTTTGCACTGTCCTGCTGTCAGGCATGGTAAGTGACGGTTACTTTCTCTATCCTTAATTATATTTAAATTATAACGCAAATCTTCCGTAATATTTTAATGTTATTTTATTTATTCTATATTAATCTTTATTGATCTAAAGATAGCAAAGAAAAGGTATTTACAATTTTCTCTATTGTGTGCGATTTGTTTCAAATAATTTGATGTATTTTTTGTTACAGGTACTGATACAAACCCTTATCCCAGTGTTGAGAAAGTTAATGGTACACCATCTAAATCTATCACAGCTGAGGCTGTTTCCAGTGTTGAAGAATTTGTACCAGATGGTGGTCAGATTGATAGCTCTTTCCTCGAGGACAACACAACACCACATGACTCCCCTGTGGATAGAGAAGAAGACACAGAGAGGTAAAGCAATATTAAGTGTTATATATCTAGTTCCATTAAAATAATGGGATTATATACAACTTTTGTGGGCATAAATTATAAATACCAAGTACAAATAAAAATGGTAAATATATTGTTGCCTAACATGGTTGCTATTAGGAATCAAGGTCCAAAGTAGCCTACCTGACCTTGTCAAAAATATTTTTTAAGTCATAGTTGATTTAAAAGCTAAATTTCTTCATTACAGTTTGCTGGTTTCTTCTTATGTGAAAAGAATGATTTTTAATACAAATTCTGTACATGCCCATACTGAATCACACATAAGTATAACAGATGACTGGATTTGTTAATATAATAATGTTATTAGAACCAGAGACCAAACTGTGAGGCATCAGATATAAAATCCAAACTTGAGTGCCTCTTATACAGTTCTCCTAGAATAGACACTATATTTCCTACAGCTTAGACACTGTGAACAATATAACAGTAAGATATTTTGTCCAAAATCTCTAGTGCCAATTAGGAGTTGAAAATATACAGTTCCTCTTCTTCATTTTTATAGAAATTAAAGTCATCCATTATTACTGCCTCAGCTTTATTTACTGTTTATTTATTATATGGGGGTTTAAGGGTTTGGGAGAGACCATATTAGCCTCTTCCAACCAAATGTCAACCTTTCCTTCATGTGGCGCACTTGTTTACATGGATGAGGCTCTGGCGACTGAAAGCTTCCCTATATAAGGAGTTGCCCACTGCTTGGCAATGGCCTCTGAAAAGACGAAGGAAGAGCAGGGAGTAGTCCAGGGTACCCTCTTGCCCTTAAGGTTGGAAACTGCTCCTATAGGCGGATGGATAAGAAATGATCAAAGGCATGGGGATGCAGAAGGCAATGGGAAACCACTGCATTAAGGACCCAAAGGGTATCCCGAGGACATTTAATCCTCTCAAATTTCATATATCACGATGGCTTCTTCCTGTGTAAAATACACAGACGAAAAAAAAATCCCAACACCAAGAAAGACTTGTGTTAGATAAACGAAATTTGGTAGGCGTGTTTATACATCTGAAAGATGACATCGATTCAAATTTCGCGCTTCGCGCATAAGTGTGGCGCTAGTAGCGCTACTCAGAGCTTGCAAATCAGGTTTGCTTTAAATACGCGCTGTAAAGTTTGTGAACGTTATTTACCGCTGAGATTTGACATAGTGAGTTGATGTTAGCCAAGAATGCCTTTAAGAAGACGAAGAAGCCATTATCAACAGCTCACCGAGTTTGAACGAGGTCGTGTAATAGGGCTACGAGAAGGTGGATTTTCTTTTCGCGATATTGCAGAAAGACTTGGCCGGAATGTATCCACTGTGCATGATTGTTGGGTGCAGTGGTCAAGGGATGGTACTGCCTCAAGAAGACCGGGTTCCGGGAGGCCACGTGGCACTACTGAGAGGGAAGACCGCCGTATTCGGCGTACAGCTGTGGCGCATCGTACTGCGTCTGCGGCAGAAATTCGAGCTGCAGTTGGTACCACAGTGACACAACGAACTGTTAGAAATCGGTTACTTCAAGGACAGCTCCGAGCCAGGCGCCCTGTAGCGTGCATTCCACTGACTACAAGCCATCGCCGTTTGCGACTCCAGTGGTGTCAAGCCAGAGCTCATTGGAGGACGGAGTGGAGATCTGTTGTGTTTTCTGATGAAAGCAGGTTCTGCCTTGGTGCCAGTGATGGCCGAGTGTTGGTCAGAAGGAGGCCAGGGGAACGCCTGCAACCAAACTGTCTGCGGCCTAGACACACTGGACCTACACCTGGAGTCATGGTCTGGGGAGCAATTTCCTATGACAGCAGGAGCACTCTTGTGGTTATACCAAACACACTGACTGCAAATTTGTACGTCAGTCTGGTAATTCAACCTGTAGTGCTGCCATTCATGAACAGCATTCAAGGGGGAGTTTTTCAACAGGATAACGCTCGCCCTCATACCGCTGTTGTCTCGCAACGTGCTCTACAGAGTGTCGACATGTTACCTTGGCCTGCGAGATCACCAGATCTGTCTCCAATTGAACACGTATGGGATATCATTGGACGACAACTCCAGCATCATCCACAGCCAGCACTGACCGTCCCAGTATTGACAGCACAAGTACAACAAGCATGGAACTCCATACCACAAAGTGACATTCGAAACCTGTATGACACAATGCATTCACGTTTGCAGGCTTGCATTCAAAATTCTGGAGGTTACACCGGCTATTAATTTAACAGTATTTCACATTTGAAATGCATTTTCTTGAGCTTAAATTAACCTGTGATCTTGAAAATTTAATCAATTAAACATGTTAACTTGACAAATGCATTGTCCAAATTTCATTACTCTACAATAATTTTTTCTTGGTGTTGGGATTTTTTTTTCCGTCTGTGTATTCCAGAGGTAAAATAATCCCCCAATCGGATCTCTGGGTCGGGTCTACTCAGGGAGGAGTCATCAGAATGGATAGAAACATTCTATGAGTCAGAGCGTGGAATGTTAGAAGTCTGAATAGGCCAGGTAGGTTAGAAAACTTAAAAAGGGAGATAGAACGACTTAAGTTAGATCTCATCAGGATTAGTGAGATTAAGTGGAAGGACACTCAGGATTTTTGGTCTGGGGAAAACAGAATAATTAGCACACAGGCTGCCAATGTAGTCACTGGTGTAGGATTTGTAATTAATAAGAGAGTAGAAAACAGGTGAGTTATTGTGAACAGTTTAGTGATGGGATGAGGTTAGAAACAGGATGAGGTTAGAAACTAAGCCCACCCCAACCACATTAGTACAAGTGTACATGCCAATGTCATTAGAATATGATGAAGAAATAGAGAAAATGTGTGCTAAAATTGAAGAATTAATCCAATATGTGAAGGGAGATGAAAATCTAATAATCGTGGGTGACTTGAATGCAGTAGTGGGAGAAGGAAAACGGGGGAAAGAAATGAGTAAGGAAACAGATGTTAAGAGTTTTGTGAAAGATATAAACTAGTTGTGGCAAACATACTGTTCAAGAATCATGCTAGGAGGATATACACTTGGAAATGTCCAGGGGATACAGGCAGATATCAGCTAGATTATATCATGGCCAAACAGAGATTCAGGAATTAAGTTTAGTTTGACATGCAGGCTGAAATACAAGAGAATAAACAAGCAATACAAGCAGAACAAACTGTAAGTGAATGGATTGAAACAATCTATCATGAGAGAAAAGTTTGCAGACATGATAGACATAGGTCTAAGAAGTAACTCTGAAAGGAGCTCAACTGAGAACGAATGGAACTAATTAAAGACCAAAATAATGAAAGCTGGTAAAGAAATATCAGGCTTTAGGGAACAAGCCGCCTGGAAACCTTGGATCACAGAAGAAATTTTGAAGTTGAAGGATCAGAGGAGAAGGCGCTATAATTCTGAGGATAAAGCAGGAAGAGAACAATACAGAAAATTTAGAAATCAAGTAAACAAGAAATGCAAAGAAGCGAAAGAAAGATGGCTGCACGAAAAGTTAGAAGAAGTAGAAAAGGTAATGGTTGTACGTAAAGCAGAGGTGGCACATAGAAAGAGCAAAAAGAATTTGGAAGAAATCAGGAAAATGGGTATAAACATTAAAGCTGCTGATGGGAAACTCAGAAGATAGAGATAACCAATAGAAGGAATACATAGAGAAACTGTATGATGGAGATGATTTGAACAACAGTGTATTAGAAAGAGAAGTTGATGTCGACATTGATGACTTAGGTGATCCTGTTCTGAGGAAAGAATTTAGTAGAGCTTTGAATGATCTGAAATCAAATCAGGCAGTTGGAACCGATGATATTTCTGCAGAACTTCTGAAATTCCTAGGAGAAGAAGGAATCTGAAGATTATTCAAACTTGTATCAAAAAGTGAAACAGGAGAGACTCCCAATGATTTTAATAAAACACACTTCCAAAGAAGGCACTGGCTGACAGATGTGAGAAGATTGCGCTATTAGTCTAACATCACATGCTTCAAAATTACTGACAATAATATACAAAAGAATGGAAAGTGTAGTAGAAGGGATAGTAGGTGAAACTCAGTTTGAGTTTAGGAAAAACCGCACTACAAGAGAAGCGATTCTGGCATTAAGATTAGTACTTGAAGGGCAGGCAAAGAAAAATAGTTTTATGGAATTTTTTAATTTAGAAAATTCCTTTGATACTGTTAGGTGGGACAAGATGTTCAAAATTTTAAGGAAGTCGTGTCTTAATTACCGAGATAGAAGAATAATTTATCATCTTTATAAGAATGAAGTATAGAATCATGAGAGACATGCATCATTTAAAAAGGGTGTGAGGCAAGGTTGTATCACCATTAATATTCAACTTGTATATAGAAGAAGCAATAAAGGAAGTGAAAGATTTAAATGTGGCATAAGTGTTCAAGGAGAAAAAATCAATATGCTACTATTTGCTAATGACATTGTCTTGTTAGCCTAACAGGCTGAGTGTATTGAGAAGCTACTAAATATCATGAACAAAGTACTGAAGGAAGATTTTGGACTAAATATTAACCAAAGCAAGACAAAAGTGATTAAATGTAGCAGAAATGATTCCAACAACAGTAGATTAAATATAAAAATAGGGTCAGATGCGATAGAAGAAGTTGGTTAATTTTTCTACTTAGGAAGTAAAATTACAATCGATAGCCGAAGCAGGAATTATGTTAAAAGCAAAATTGCACTAGCAAAAAGAGCCTTCATGAAAAAGAAAAATACTTTAGTTTCAAATATTAATCTAGGACTCAGAAACAACTTTTTAAAAATGTGTGAACACAGCACTTTATGGCAGCAAAGTATCAACTTTAGGCATACCAAAAAGAAGAAAAATTGAAGCATTAGAAATGTGGTGGTATAGAAGGATGCTGAAAATTAAGTGGACAGATAAAGTACGAAGTGAACGAGTTTTGGAAATGATGGGTGAGGAAAGATGTTTGTGGAAGAGTCTTCCAGAAAGACGAGACACCATGGTAAGTTATATTTTGAGATATTCAGGTTTGGCTAACTTGTGGGTGAAGGTAACTGTTGAAGTTAAGAAATGTAGAGGAAGACAGATATTAGAATACATGAACTAGATTATTGAGGACATGTAAAGGTTAGCGCGAGATAGGAAGGAAAAAAAATATTATAATTTTTTGTTATCATTAGCTACCCTGCTATGTAGCATAATATTTATCTCCTAGTTCTGAAGAAATAAGTTTGATAAAGAAACTTTATTTCAACTGGTTGAGTGCATTTCACTCTACTACATAGTATTATGTCACAGGCAAATTAGGGTATGTAAGGAAACTGTCACTAATACAGGATACTTAGTTTATGCATTCCGAATGACCAAAACTGTTATTCTGTATTGCTGGATATAGCCCTGTAATTCTACTACATGCATGTAGTGGTGAAGTTGTGAGGGAAATCCACAAAAATGTGAAGAAGGAAAACATTAATATGTAAGAGAGCAGTTTTGTGATTCAGTAATTAAGGCATCTGACTGGAGATTAAAAGGTCTCAGATTTGAATCCCCGTCTCGGCAGGGATTTTTAAAGGCCCTTAGCCTTATCTTCACTTCTACCACAGCTTATTGTGCAGTGTAAAGTATGCCAGAATGCTTCGATGGTTTGGATTTCGCATTAAACTGTAGTTGCCGTAAAATAATTCCATTCTTCATTTCCCTTTTTTATATCTGTTGTTGGTATTTTGGCTCTAATTTCCTCTTGGAACTGCTGTTCGTATTCCATGTACTACAGTTTCCAGTCTTTTCTTCCTAGTTACCTTTGCAGTGGCTTTAGTAAATTTCAACAAGTGGTCTGTGGTCACTGTTGAGGCTTTCACTGGGTATTACTTTCACATTTTGCACATTTTCTTCACTTAGCCTATATGTTACAATGTAGTCTATTACAGATCTATGTTGGCCATCCCAGCTGTATCTTGTTTTAAGGCAAGTCTTGTTGTGAGAAAAAAAATGTGGAGGAACAAGCAGGAGAGTTAAAGAGAAGAGTTCATCATGGTGGAACGACAGTTTAAAAAAGGCAATAGCCAAAAGAAATAAAGCCAAAAAAGCTCTAGATATGGCCAAGTCCTATAGAAGAAACAATAGTGACCAAGTAGATAACAGCAGATTGGAAGAGATTGCAAATTAGAAGCAGCAAATTGGAGGTTAAGAGAATTGTACAGAAAGAAAAGGAGAAAAGCTGGGAAGATTTTACATCTAAACTGGAAGAAGTTAGTAAAGGGAATATGAAAATGTTATATGGAATTGTAAAACGCAAAATATCGGATAAGGAAACAATTACAGTAATAGAGACAGCGGATGGTAATATAGTTTGCAATATAAGAAGTATCAGGGAAGGCATGAAATGATATTTTGACAAGCTTCTAAATGGACCTAATTGGATATATGAGGAAGAAACAAGTCAGAGGATGATAGATGAAGACACTCTAATAACCTGGTCACAAGTTGAGCGAGCTATCCATAAAATGAAAAGTGGCAAGTCAGCAGGAGCCGACGAAGTTACAGCCGACATAATTAAAGCTGCCAGTCCACCAGGGATACAATGGCTGTATAGAATCCTCAGAGCAATGTGGAATGATAATCAAATATCAGAACACTGGACAAAAGGGGTGATAATTCCTATCTTAAAGAAAGGGAACAGAAGAAAAAGTGAAATCTACAGAGGTATTACCCTCCTATCCCATGGCCTCAAAATTATGGAAAAGATAGTTAAAGCCAGAATACGAACAATATTAGTTCCTGTCTTAGAAGCGGAATAACATGGGTTTAGGGCTGAAAGAAGCACAAAAGATCCAATATTTGCATTGAGAATGTTGGTAGAAAAATATTGGAAAAGAGGGAATAACCTAATCATTGTGTTTAAGGACCTAGAAAAGGCATATGATAATGTTCCTAGATCAACTGTATGGAAAAGACTAAGAAAACTTAAAATAGGAGCGTACCTCATTAGAAAGATCCAGATACTGTGCAATAACTGCAAGAGCTGTGTCAATGTTGGGGATTGTCACTCTGAATGGTTTAGTACAACCAAAGGAGTTCAACAAGGAAGTGCCCTTTCACCTCTTCTGTTCATAATGGTGATGGATAACATCTTAAAAGAACTAAAGAGAGAAATCAATAGAGATCTACAGGCATTGGTGTTTACTATTACTATTACTCTGCGATTCACTAAAAGTGTGTGGTGGAGGGTGCATTGCACCTATCTGGAAAGGTAATGGTTTGGAATGGATATACAGGATATGGCAGGAGGCGTCCATGGGCTATTTTGAGGAACACTCCCGGCATTTGCCTGGAGCGATCTGTGGAAACCATGGAAAACCCAGATCAGGATGATGTTTGCAGATGATGTGGCAGTATGGGATGAAACTGAAGAAGGAATACAAAACAAACTGGAAATGTGGAATAATAAGTTTGAAGAATATGGAATGAAATTAAATTAAAAAAAAAAAACTGTAGCACTAAAAATAAGCTGAAAGAACACAGACTGTCATATAAAATTACAAGACCACCAAGTTGAAGTTATTGACCAGTTCATCTACCTGAGGAGTGTAATTGCTAGTAACAGTAGAAGTGATTTTGAAATAATGAATAGAGTAACCAAAGGAGCCATCTTCTATAGTACCGTGCAGCGCTTACTATGGGACAAGAAGGTGCCCAGAAGAACAAAAATTGTCTTGTACAAAACATATCTTATTCCTATTCTCACATATTCTTTGGAAACATGCGCACTAACATCAAAGGACCTTAGCAAGATCAAAGCCTGTGAAATGAAGTTTCTTAGAACGGCCCTCCAGAAAACTAGACTTGACCATATAAAAAATGATGGGATTAGATCAAACTTAAAGTTAAGAGATCCATGGAAGAGAGACTTAGGTCTTCAAGACTTAAGTGGTTTGGACATTTTAAGAGAATGAATAGTACAAGTACCAAAAAATTATTTGTAAAAAAGTATAGTGGGCAAAAGACCAGCGGGAAGACCAAGAAGAAGATGGACAGACCAACTGAAGGAGGACATAGAGAGAAGAGGCTGGAACTGGGAATATATTACGGGCAGAGAAACTTTTCTAGATAGGAGACAGTGAAAGAAGACGATCATCCATAACAACCAAGGCAGAAACACAAGAAGGCTCGTAAACTTCACCCGGGAAACTGGAGATGATCCCCAACGATAATGATGATGATTAAACTGTAGATCCCCGTTACCAAGTAGGATTGCTGAATTAGGTTAAGGTAGCCATGACAGAGGTGCATGTGTAACAAATTGAATTACTGTCAATATGTGGTCAGAACTTTCAGGAATATCGTGGCCAACAGTGCCATATGCTAAAGTTAAAAAAAAAAAAAGTTTGACCGAAACTAAGAAATGTTGTCATACTTGCTTCATAAAATAGTATGTAATGGCTTCTTTTAAAAGATTTAATGAAGTAGGGAAGGTGTAAGATATGTCTCTAGTTCTTGAACCAATTATGAGCTGAGTATCTATTGATAGTTCATTTATAGCATCGTCTGGCAGCTGCATGACAAGGCAAATTACGATGAGGGTGAGGTCATGAGATTCCCAATTCAAATTCCAGTCACTACCACAGCTTTTGCAGGCCTCTACCTAACATCCTGAAGGTCATGACAAAAAAGACCTTGAGAAGTTTATCCACAATTTTTCTTAGCAGCTCTGCCAGCAAACACTATTCCCAAGTCCACAAAGGTGAAATTTGCATGGCCCCTGGTCAGAGCAGTCCATTTGGAGTGTAGCAGGTGGGAGAGGATGAAGGTTAGATCCCTTGCACCTTAAAAGTAGACATACCAGCTAATTTATTGTAACCCTGACAGAAATTATGTCCCTGGCCAAACATTTAAGATTTGTATGGTTTGCTGGTAACGCACCTACAGGAAAAGGAAATTTCCAAAAACATCCCTCACAACTTCGGAATGGATAGAATAAAAACTGACAACAATAGCAAGTGGAAAATGGGTAAATAAAGTAAAAAATGAATTTAGCAACCTGAACATCAAAAGCATTAATAGAAAATGAATTAGGAAGAAAATATTTAAAAAAAATAATTAATATTGCCAAAAAAAATCAGAAAATAAAATGAAACAGAAAGGTACTGAGCAAATGGATAATTGTATAATGATACACAGCAATATTAATAAATAAAATAATATTATCCAAAATAAAAAGCTGCCCCTTTGAAAATACCATAAATAATAATGTTATATTTGAACCAACATGTCAACAGGATCATAAATTTCATATGTATTTTGTTGGTTTTGATTATGATTCTAAATCTTGGTTACCTGTGAAATTGATTGTTTTTTACTTTTGGAATGAAGCAGATGAGCAACTTAAGGAATTATCTCATGTGTATCAAAGATTTATTCTTTTGCATGTTCACATTACAATATATGATGTGTGTTCTGGAAATTATGTGGTCATTGCTTGAACAGGTTCTAAAAAGGATGAAAAAATGAAGCAGCTAACGAACCTTAATGATACGGTTCACAAATTTGCTTCTGTTTATGGTTGTAATGGTAATGCCGGTGTTTATGTGCTAGTAGTTCTGAAATGTTCCATAACATATGTTAAAAATCCAATGATTATTCAAGCGACAATTGATTCACCGCAGAAAGGTTGTCTACCTGAAAGATTGTTCCTTGGATCATGGAGTATTGGTAGAAATGATATGTTTCCTCAAGTAACACATAGATATGGTAGAAAATACTGCTTTATTATATTAATAAAATCTGGAAAAATATGTACCAACTTCAGCATTGAAACAAGTACAACACAATGCAACTGTGCAAAAGCTTTGATAATTGGAAATTTGTTATTGGACCAGTAGATAATTATTATTATTCTAAAAAAGATCAAAATGGTACGTTAAACGTTTTTAGAACAAAAACAAAAGGAGAAGGCGAAGCCACTTATACTGAAAAATTTTATTGAAACTTACAAAAAATATAAAGTAAGAAGATAAATAAAAATGACCAACTAGCAGGTTATCGTAATGCTAGAATTAGAAACTAGCCTGTAAAAAATATAGGAGGAAAATATAAGGAAGTAAAATTAAGTAAAAAAGGACAACATTTAATTGATTTAGGATTACAAAATAAACTAAAAATATCAACTTTTTTTCTTCAAGAAAAAGTAGATTAACAAATATACTTGGAGTGATAAAGGAGTTGGTTGATTGACTACATTAATGTAAATGAGAAGCTTGTATTTAATTTGAAAGCTGAGCTGATGATTGGACACTACTTAGTCATTGAAAGAATATTATTAAATACTAGCTAAAAATCAAAAGAAAGCATTGAAAATAATTAGGAATGTTTGTATAAAATACACCTCATTAGAGACACAAGCAAAATACAGCTTTACCAGGACAGATGAAATCAGTATTTCTTATGAATAGAAACAAATGAATATACTGAGACAGAGATGACAAATTTTGAAGAAGCAATGAGGCTAGCTACAGATGAAACGCCAACAACACTTTTTCTTAATGTCATTAAATGACTTCCAAGAAGCCAGTCATCACTGATTCAAACTATCATAGATACTGTATCTGCAAGCAGGCTGTGATAGCAGTTTACCAGCTGGTGTTTTCTGTAAATGATGACTACCCGGTATTCCATAAATTAAAATGGCATAAAAATTAGGTGCCCAAGCATACAGTAGTGACTGTATACAAGAAGATATATGATATTGTATTAAATTCATAACAGTTTTGTTTTATAATTTGCTTTTGTTATTGGTTTTCCTGTATAACAAAATATATATCAGAAACGGGGTATAAATTCCTGTGTGAATCTTAATGGGGCATTGCATCATCTTCAGAAAACTATATTTATTATTTAAGCTCAAAGATTAATGTTTTTAAGTTCATAATGTACTCTAGGAAAGATGGATTTTTTATATTATGTATGTATGAACTTAACTTCTATAACACTAGAGAAATGTAGGAGCTCGTCATTCATCAATAACAGATTCGTTGATGTTGTCCCTCCCCCCCCCTTTCCCCAAATTTGGCCAACTGTGAATTATGCTTTTTGGATGGTCTTTTCTTATCTTTCCAGAACTTCTTCATTTATTAGTGTTACATTCATTAACAAAACTCAGAATAAAAATACACAACTGTGTTCATCAATAGTGCCCTCATTTTCTTAACATCTCTGCTCTCCTGTATATCATTTTTAATCACTATTTACTTTAAGTATTACCAAAACCTAAGCAGAAGTTGACAATGTTGCAGTGAAATGCCATCATAGCCATATTACTACTAACATCTACAAAAAAAATTTAATAGAAAGGGCCCAAAGCACTGCCTTATTCAAGCTTCCGACTGGTTTCATAGTTATGACAGTATTTTTACCATCTTGAGCCAGGAGACATAATACTCACCAATTTTCTTCCTCAATCTAAAATCTAATAGAACTTAGTCAACCTGGGATTCCTTATCTCTAACTCAGCATAAGTAGTGAATTAAAATTGCAAGTTGTGTCTCACAGCATCGGCCTTTTCTGACTCCATGTTGGCTTGAGTTTAAAAGGTCCTCTGCATCCAAAAACTACGTGACATTAGAATAGATGATGTTCTAAAATCCTGCAAAAATATTGAAGTGAAATTGGTCTATAATTTTGAGGATCATTAAATTTCCACTTTTCAGTACTGGACTTATGATGGTAGTCTTCCACTCAGCGAGTATGTTTCCTTGAACCAAGGAGGCGGTATAAAATTTCATCAATGGTGCAATTTCCTTTGCGCACCTACAGTAGAATCTAGTAGGAATACTGTCTGGTCCGGGAGCCTTATCGGTTTTTACATTCCTAAGCAGTTTTGTTATTCCATGGACGTAAAAACGAGATCTTTCATCATTTTTTTGGTACGCTTGTTAAATATAAGGATCTCCTTTACATTTTCAGTTGTGAAAGCTTTGTTAAAGGTATATTTCAAAATTTCTGCAAGATAACCTTACAAGAGCCTCTTATTACTTTGATATATGCCCAGATAAATTCCTGACTTGGAATTCTTTAAAAGCTTCACGCATTGCCTTGCGCATTTCCAACCACAGCTGGACTAATTTAAGGCGATGAAATGAGTCCTCCGATTTCTTTACCATGATATGTAAACACCTTTGCTTCCTGAATAAACATTTCACCTCCCGATTGAGCCATGGAAAGTTCTTACTAACCTTAGTAAATTTCTTAGGAACAAATTTATTTATACCGATCCATATTATTTCTTTCAAAATATGCCAAAATTCCTCAATATTCGTATTTAGCGTGTATTTTTTTTTAAAAATTCACCAAATTATCAATCATACCCACCTCATTTGCCTTGTCAAAGCAATATACGAGCTTATCTTCATCATGGTTCAATGTCAGACTAGATTTTAAAGTTACCACAACCGCCTTATGGTTGCTTATACCGTCTTCTATATAAACTGT
Source organism: Vandiemenella viatica (assembly GCA_031002005.1). Taxonomy (NCBI): domain Eukaryota; kingdom Metazoa; phylum Arthropoda; class Insecta; order Orthoptera; family Morabidae; genus Vandiemenella; species Vandiemenella viatica. The sequence goes on along the minus strand of CM061921.1, from coordinate 333,339,370 downwards.
ATCTACAATATCTAGATTGCTTGTAAGAAAAAGATCCAGAATGGGCAAGGTATCTTTGTCGTTCCACGTTGGCTCTTCGACCATCTGTTCAAGAGAATTTTCCGTGAATGATTCTAGGAACGTTTCAGTTATTAACCTATCTCTTCCACCTAACCTGAATGCACATGTGTCCCAGTTAACCGAATGTATATTAAAATCGCCTCCCATGTTCAAAGTAGGTCCTTGAAATTTTTGAGAAACACCATTAAGTGACTGTTTAAAATACTCCGCGTTACCTAATTCAGAATCTGGAGGTCGATAAAATGACGCTATTATGAACTTTAAATTTCTGCCAATTTTTACCTTCAGCAATATCAACTCACAAAAATGTTCTGTTTCAGTTACTACAGAGCAATTGACAGTTTTATTAACAGCCACAAACCTACTTCTGCCTATTAAGGAATTTCTGTCTTTCCAAAAAAACATTGAATTGAGGGGCAAATATTTTGCTAGATTCAACCTATAGTGTCAACCAGCTCTCAGTTCCCAGTGTTATATCAACATAATTAGTCGCGACTGCAGCATGGAAATCGGCTACTTTCCCTCCAATGCTCTACGATTTAGGACCATTATCCTTAGCTGCTTTGTATCATTATTTGTGGGGTCTATATTCTTATTCACATTCTGAAGAAAAATGGGTAAAGTGTATACAGCTATAATATTCGATTTATTCGTGCCATCACTACCAGAACCAAGATCTAGGTTATCGGCACATTCCCGTTGTTGAACTCAAAGATCCTCGGGCCTCACTGTGTTCCTAAAAAATAATTGATATCAAGATGGTTCCATATTTTTGCAGCCACCTTGGTCACCATTCTCGGTGTATAGTGGATGCCCAACCAGTGGCGTAGCTAGGTCAACAAGGGCCCCGGTGCAAAAAATTTATTTTGGGCCCTCAGGCCAGATGGGCGACCTATTTTTGCTTTGTGTTGCTCGTAGGGGCCCCCTGAGCTTAGGCTGGGGGCCCCTGAGTTGTGCTTGGGGGCCTCCTGAGCAGTGGTTGGGGGCTCCCTGTGGTATCTCAGAGTGCCCTTTAGACGACGGTAGAGCTAAAAAAAATAAGGTCGCCAGTTTGCCGTGAAGGCCCGTGGGCCCTCTGAACTGCACTGCACCGCCTAGCCTGATAGTAGCTGCGCCCCTGTGCCCAACCTGTCAAATGTGTCCCAGCTGGCAGCTATTATCGGTCAAAGGTCGACGAAGCCCAGTTGTTTCTGTGACACAGCTTCTGCAAACTACAGTTCAAATTAAAAATCTTCCACCACACGGCCTCCCCACAATCGATGTTGTTATAGTATTTTAATTTTTGGATGCACTAGATGTCCATTCATTTACTGTAAATATTATTTTCCCAAATTATCTCTTCTCTCCTTTGATCTGTTTGTTGTGTGGTACTTTTTATATTTAAGTTTTTTTTATAAATAAAATGTGTGATATACTTTCCTGTTCACTATTTTATTTTCTTTCAGTGATGTTGACAATAAAAATCCTCTGGTTACCAGTTTTCAAGATGATCTCGACTCAGAAGATGAACTCTATAACAAGTCTCCAAAAACTGATAACAACTGTGTTACTACCACTGAAGAAAATAAGGAGAACAATACCATTACAGATGATATGGCAGTTCATAATCTCACTACAAACTTTGATATGTGGCTTAGTGTTGAGGAAAAACCGGAATATGGCAGTACTGTTACTAATGAAATCATTTTACCGTTAGCAGATAGTGATAATGAGGGTCCCATAACCTTGTCTGACCTAAGACGTGCTGTGACATCACGTAAAATTCCAGAGCCTGATTTGGATGTAATCTTTCCAATTCAAGGTGCAAAAAATAACCCAAAGTGTACTGTTACAGCTGTAAACACACAACGTGTGTGTCCTAGATCTGACTCTGATAGTTCTAAAAGTGCAGAAAATAATACTGACATAATGCCGGGAGCCATTTTGAGTTTTGTGACAGAGGCACCAACAGTCCATAACGAGCTGCTAGAGCCTGGCCAGACTGCTGACAGCTCTGGAAATTCTAGTCCAGCTCTAGTAAGAGAAAAGAAGAAACATAGGAAGAAGGTTTGATAAATACATTCTCTATGTAGAAATTGTTTGCTAGAATAAATTTTTGTATGTAGTATATTTCAGAGTGATCACAGCATGATAATATTCTGACGCCAGGATAAATATTTTATAATTTTTGTAAAACTGAGAGTTTTGTCTAAGTTGACTAATATTTCTAGCCAGCCACTTCATCTAGTGCCCAGGTATGTGTAGTTTTGGTATTTATACGAGGGTGGTCCCAGAAGTACCCGACCTAGCAATGAAAAAACAAAAATTTTGGAAAAAACTGTATTTATTTTTCAACATAGTCTCCTTTCAGCTCTATACATTTATTCCAGCGATTTTTAATAGCTTCGATACCACTTTTATAAAAAGAACTGTCTTGTTCCTCGAAATGGCCATTAACTGCCGACATCACTTCTTCGTTGGTTGAAAATCTTTGACCATTGAGCCATTTTTTTTTTAAGTTCGGGAACAGGAAGTAATCCGAGTGAGCTAAATCTGGCGAATAGGATGCATGAGGTAGCAATTCGAACTTTAATTCATTAATTTTGGCCATTGCAATAACGGATCTGTGAGCTGGAGCATTGTCGTGATGAAACAACACTTTCTTCTTAGCCAAATGTGGTCGTTTTATCTTGATTTCTTGGCTCAAACGTTGCAATAACTTTGAATAATAATTGCCGTTGATTGTTTTTCCTTTTTCAAGATAGTCAATGAAAATTATCCCATGCGCATCCCAAAAAACAGATGCCATGACCTTGCCTGCAGATGGGACGGTCTTGTCCTTCTTTGGAGCAGGTATTCCCTTTTCAGTCCATTGTTTTGATTCTTCTTTTATCTCTGGGGTGAGCTGATGTACCCATGTTTCATCCATGGCTATGAAACGGCCCAAAAATTCAGCTTTGTTGCTGTGAAACATCGCTAAACACTCAATTGAAACATCTTCACGACACTCTTTTTGCTCGAGTGTGAGCAAACGCGGCACCAATCTTGCACATAACTTTATCATGTCCAAATTTTCAGTTAATATACGATGTACCACACTTTTTGAAATGCCTACTATGTCTGCTAGCTTGCGCACTTTCAGTCGACGATCATCCAGTACCGTTTTGTGGATTTTCTTCACCATTTCTGGAGTCGTCACCTCATTTGGTAGACCACTCCGATGTTCGTCTTGGCAGCTCGTACGGCCTCGTTTAAACTCTGCCACCCAATATTTTACTGTTGTAAACGAAGGAGAAGACTCGCCTAGAGTAGAATATAGCTCAGTTTTTATATTGGTTGGGCTCAGGCCTATCAAATGAAAGTATTGTATCACATAACGATGACCAATTTTCTTCGTTTTCACAAATTTACTCACAACGTTCAAGATTAATTGTTGCCAAACAAATACGAAACAACGTAGCGTCTTCAAACTTGAAACATGTGCTTCATAGACTATGTGCTTTGAAATAAAGGGATATTTTTCAAGCAACTACTGCCATCTCTCGGTCAGGCCGGGTACGTCTGGGATCACCCTCGTACAGTAATTGAAAAGTTGGTGGTAGTTACATTACTAATATAGGTACATAAGGAAGAAGAGATGTCTTTGTTGAAAATATTCTGGTTTTAAATCATATACCCTGTTATGGCCAAGCCATGTTCTGAGATTAAAATTAATACCATGTATGGACCTTAGCAAGTAACCGCACTTTATATGGTCATGGTTGCCTCATTAAGTGAAGAACCCGCTCAAAGCCATTTAAGGGTTAGTTGGCTGCTGCGTCACCTTTTAAGCTAACAGTTGAAGCTCCTTACCATTTAAAATCTTTATCAGAGGTACCTGATTGGTAGTGATTAGCTGCCCAAGCCATCAGGGAGTTAGTATTTGGTCATTCAGGAGATCAGTTTGAGTTCAGTTCTAGTTTAGTTCAAGTTCAGTTGAGCTATCTCGACACGGCATGAAGAGTCTGGAGTCAAGCCCAAGAACTGGCCAGCCTCCACACCCATCTTCCATCGCCAGTGTAAGTATACCATCCAGATCTAATGGTTATATCATAAACTACAGTATAAGCACTAACCCCTCACCTGGGTGCTACCCCTCTCGAAGAACAATAGTTTAGTAAGACAACCTATCCACTCATCTTCTTACAACTGCTCGGAGATCTTGAGTCTGTGGTAACCGTCTAACTTCTGGCCTCTGGACATTAGCAGTGCGCAAATTTCAGGGCTTGATTGCTATGGTTACTAAACTGGAAACATGTGATTTCCAAGGCAAATCCATGTGCCTTAGTCTGTAGATGTGGCCGGAGCTCCAGATAGGAACAAGACCAGAAATAGATGTATTAAGTGGTTTCAGACAGGGGTGGATCCAGGGGGGGGGGGCTAGGGGGCTCAAGCCCCCCCAAAAAATATCTTTGTCCACCCCCGACATTGTAGTTTTCAGACCTCTACGGATTTGAGGCCCGAGGAGGCTATAAAAACTACCTTTTTCCCGACTCAAGGCCCCCCCCCCCCAAAGCCAAAATCCACTGAAGGCAAGCCCTCTGAACCAAAATTCACTCAAGCCAAGCCCCCCCAAACCAAAGTCCACTCAAGCCCCCCCCCCCCAAAACAAAATCCTGGATCCGCCCCTGGTTTCAGATGTGGTGTTTCGATCCTTAAGATCAGTAGCACTGTCGCTTTAGCCACCATAGAAAACATTTTTCTGGTAGCAGCTATAGGTGTTTAGTCCTAGAAGAAGTAAGCAATTGTGGCAATAGGCAGCTAGCAGTAACTTTGTTTTTGAAGTCATCACTTGGAAAGTAGCACCGCAGATGGTTGTGCATAGTTTGGAGTTTTTTGTTCTCTATTTTCTATGTGGACTACAGTTGTGTATAGATTGTTGGCAAAGACATTAGTTATGACTCATAAGATAGAGTGGAAAGGCTGGCCAGGATCATCAGAGGCAAGGAGGAATCATCAAGACATGGAAGTCAGCGATCACCTCTTCCAGTAACGAGGTCACCTGGGAAAGGTGGTAAGAGGAAGGTACAGGGCAGTGGGACGAGTTAAACCCTATATTGTCAGTGGGAGCATTGTGCTGAACGAGGGGCATTGTCATCAGTACAGTTACATCGCCAAGCTGCAGAAGTCAACAGACACATCGAACACTGCTCAAAAATGAGGACAAGTTATGGCCAGTTATGTGGAATAAGCCCATTATAATTTAGAATGGGGCTGTCATACCTGCAGGTTGAAATAAAATTAATTGCGTAAAAGAAATTAAAGGAGATCTTTGCAGAGCGAAGAGTCAGGACCGAAAAAGTCATCAGTGAGTATTAATAGTGTAGAGGCTTTATTCTCCATGTACGTGGTGTTCTATAGATGAAACAGGAATGAGAAAGCTGTAAGCAAATCAGCATAACTGTCATAAGACTGTGGTAAAGAACTGAGTGGAAATAATCTGTTGGTTATAGTATGTTTATTTAGCCTGAGTTTTGAATGGTAACAGGACCACAACAACTTTTTATGTACTAATAGTTCATTTAAATTTGTTTGGCAACTAATTCTTGAATCTAGTTAAGAAATTTTCAACTGAACTTATCTTAATAGGCTGCAATTTTTTTTTATTATGTGTTTCATATCTTTACATATTAAAGAGTATGTATCATGGCCTTATAATAAATTCTCAATCATTTTTGAGAGCTTATAATTACATTTCTCAGACTGTGTGATAAAGAAAAGTTTTATCTGTAAAAACAGAAATATATCTACTGTAATATTGTCTTTTTTCTGACACATGAAAAAAGCCGCCAATATTTTTCTTGTGGTATTTCAGCAATGTGAGAAGTTTTATGTTTTTATTGTGTCAGTAAATTTCATGCAAGAATATTTTAGCCTTCCATAATACTACTTTTTTGTGCTGGGTAGTCTTGTGTGCTCTGTGTTGTCTGGTATGGTCACCTGAGGTAGACAGGTCAAAGCAGAGAGACAAAGTTTGTTTCAAAACAAGGGGCAGGAAGGGCTGTTTGATGTGGTAATGCCACCATCCCTTATGTAAGGCACTCTGATTTCAATCCCTTCCCTCCTTGTGGGGGGCTGAATTGTTGGACCAGCCCATCAGTATTTGTAAAACTGTATCAGTGTTACAATTGCAGCCAAATGCCTTGGAATAAGAATGGCTCCCAAAAATAAAAATGGCTGCAAAATAGATCTGTTTTCACGAAATTTGCATTTATTAGACACAGCGAGGGGTGAGGCCTAAGGGAAATTAATTGGTTGGAGAGTATATTCATTTCTGCAGAAGTGTGAAGAAACAAGAATGAACCAAGAGAGTTATATTAATAGCTATCCACAAAAACACAAAAGAAATATTAAATGTGTCGGGAAATAGGATTATATCAGTATACCTCTTAGCAAATGTGATACTTGTGTACAGAGTCGGCCTTAGGGGGTGGCGAGCAGGGCAATTACCCGGGGCCTCGCTCTTGTAGGGGCCTCGCACAACAACCCATGTTGAAAAAAGTTTATATTTTTAAGAAAAATATTTTATCTTTAGTTATTAGTGATAGCAATAAAATAAAGGTAGTTAACTGATAGTAAAGTATATATTAATAAGAACCTAATCAAAATTTCTCATTTAGATTTATTCAGTATCACATTCGTATAAAAAGTAAGATTCATTGTGAAACTTAGTAAAAAATCATTACTTTTTTAATCTCGCTCCTCGCATATTAGAAAACCCACTTGAATGCTCAGTTTTGTTATTTCATAGTGTTTACGATGCTTCTCTATAACCATCAAACCGATACTGGACTGTGCCGTCAAAAAGTAAACAAAAAGCCCTGACTGGAGAAAGGCAGCGTTGGAGAGACAGTTTAGAAAGACTGCTTGCAATTGTAAATTTTTTAACATCTCACAATGAGGCCTTCAGAGGTCATAGAGAGAAATTAAAATCTTACTCAGATTAAAGTGAGACTAGCAACAACCTTATAGATTTAGTAGAGTTAATATTCCGATTTGATCCAATGCTGTGACTTCACCTAAAACAAGTAACAGACAAGATGATTAATGACCATTATCGCCAAATAAAAATTATTGAAAATGAGCTGATTAAATTAATGGCAAGTCACTTGAAGACTCAAATTGTTGACAAAATAGTAAAGAATAAATATTAATCAATTATTTTTGATTGTACTTGTGATGTTTCTCGTATTGAGCAGTTGTCGATTATAATAAGATTTTTTAATAAAAATACAGCTAATGTTGAAGAACATTTTATTGGCTTCTTAGCTGTCAAAAAAACCACAACTGAGAGGTTCATTAAGTATATACTAGAACAGTTGGGTATATCATTGCAAAACTGTAGATACCAAGGATATGATGAAGCCAATATGCGTGAATAAAAAAGAGGTGTCCAGAAAAGTATACTTGAAATTAATCCACCAGTTTATTTGTTATTCTATGGGAGTCATATCTGGAATATCATTCTTGGAGACGCAGCATCGTCTTTCTGCCAGATCGAGTTATAAGTGGGCTATTTTAAAAGCATGTGTAAAATCCTTTTTGCTAAAACCAGTTTCTGAAACTAGAAGGGAATGCAGGGTAGAATCAGTGAAGGCCTCTAAATACCATCCAAGAGATATATTTGATGCTTTGAGGGATTTATCTGAAAATACAACAGATTGTCAGTTGGTTAGCGAAATAACTACTTACGAATTTGTAGTTGCTTTCCTCGTATGGTATCACATTCTTACAAAGATAAATGTTGCAAAATGAAAAATGCAACTATACAACACTTAGGTGCATTTACTCATTGGCTTGATAATTATCAGGAAAATTGTTTCCAATCATCCTTGGTAACAGCTAGAGAAACAGTTGATGAAAATGATTTTGAGAAAGTTCATAATCATGAAAAAGAGACGTAAAAGAACGAACTTTGATTATGAAGGGGAAGATGAAGCTCTTGAATTGCATGCAGAGGGGATTTTCAAAATAAACTATTTGTATGTTAATGTTGACTAAGCGGTTGCATGCTGCCAACGTAGATTTGAGGCACTTAAACATGATAAAAACATGTTTGTTTTCATGTATAACATAAAAAGATTAAAGGAAATTAGTGACTGAACATTTGAAGCAATGCAGTGACTTACAAGTACCTCTAACAGCAGGAGAAACATTTGATATTGTTGTACAAGAATTGCATGAAGAACTGAATATGTTAATCCGTGTATAAGAAGAAAACGATGGCGTTATCTCGGTGATGAGATATAAAATAGGAAAAATATTAACTGAAGTGTGCTCCACTATCGAAGTAGTCCTGAGAATTATTACCACTACACCTAATGCATCCACATAAAGAAGTTTTTCAAGGTTAAAAGTTATTAAAACATATTTGAGGAATTCGATGACACAGTATCAGTTTTCAGCCCTTTTTCTTTCTTTGAATTGAAAATGGCGTAGCTCATTCGTTAGATTTTTGTTCTTTAACTAAATATTTTAGTCTTAGGAAAAGCTTCAAACATCACTTTTAAATGCCTGCGTATTTCTTTCAAGGCATTTATGAACTTCAGTTTATTCTTAATAATTTGATGTCTTTATGTTTGTTAACATTTAATAACTCTTCCAATATAATATTTTAGAATTCAAAATTTATTTATTTATGGCTTTTGCATTTTTCGTCGATCATCAGAAATATCTACTTCCGATTCATATACTTTGCACAAAGGGCAAGGGCCTCGCAATGATCTGCCGCCCCGGGCATCGCAATGGCTAAGGCCGCCGCTGCTTGTGTACCAAGCGTGGTGGTGAGAGGTTAGCATTATGGCCTCGCATTCAGGAGGACTGGTTCGAATCCCTGTCTGGGATCCAGATTTGGGTACCGAGCGTGGTGGTGTAACGGATAGCGTTCTGGCCTCGCATTCGGGAGGACGGCGGTTCGAATCCCCGTCCGGGCATCCAGATTTGGGTTTTCCATGGTTTCCCCAAATCACTCCAGGTGAATGCCGGGATGCTTCCTTCAAAAGGCCATGGCCGAATTCCTTCCCATTCCTTGCCCCCATCCTTTCCCGTCTCTAAAGACCATGTTGTTAAAAAGGGACGTTAAACTGTTTTTAAAAAAAAAAAAAAAAAAAAAAAAAAAAAAAAAAAAAAAAAAAAACAGATTTGGGTTTTCCATGGTTTCCCCAAATCACTCCAGGCAAATGCCGGGATGCTTCCTTCAAAAAAGGCCATGGCCAAATTCCTTCCCATTCCAATTCCTTGTCTGCAGTCCTTTACCACCTCTGATGACCTGAACGTCAACAAGACATAAAGCCATAAGTAAAAAAAAAAAAAAAAAGATACTTGTTGTACATGTACATATTGATGGTGCTATTAAAGAAGTCAAAGATGAATACTATGCATAATTGACTTTGGTTTGAATTATATAAATATCAAAAAATAAACAGTTCTTAGGGGATATTTAAATAGGAGGGTAGGTGCAATGGACAGTAATGAAGTAATATGTGTCTGTGGTGAGGATGTTTGAAGTAATAGTGGTAAAAAGTTGATGAATATCTGTATTTTAGAAGGTTTCTTTCCCCACAAAAGATTCATAATCATACATGGGGGAGTCATAGATTATACTACACACTGAAACATTTCTAATATTAAGGTGAAGGTTAGGATATGCAGTTCTCCAGACAGTGGCATAGCTATTGGAGAGCTAGGCGGTGCCATGCACTGGGTCCCCCAAAGCTCAGGGGGATCCCAAGCACAGCTCAGCATGTGTGTGGCAATTATCACAGTGTAAGTATCACAAGCTCCATTGGCAAGTTATATTCTTAAATTTTAAAATAAAATGTTGAGAGTAGGATAAGCGAAATGAAAGAACAAAGTGGTTTCCAAAGAGGCAGTTTGTGTAACTTTAATTTGAAGCATATTGTTGGGAAGAGATTTGAAATAATTTTAAGTAGTCATCTAGTACATGAGAAGGCTTATGATACACTTTCTATATAAAAAAAATTATTTCAAGTTTCATATGACAGCGATCTTAGAACTTCAGAACTTATGGAAGCAGGAAGAAATGCTGTTAGGTGATATTAGTATGGGAACAAAAAATAAAGTAGACAGAACACCAAATTTAAAGAAAATATTGAGAAAAAAAACCTCAATATTTTGGGCTTTGCTTTTAGTTGTGATCATAGAAGATTAAGCACCTGGCTTGGCTCACACATGTGCTTGTGGTCAACCCAGCCACATGCAAATGAAATTTTGAGTTTTGTCACAACAAACTTAGCCTTGAAAACAAAAAATTTCAGATGTCACTGAAAATCAAAAATTAATTAGCTTGAGATTGTTCTCTTTAACTGATTTCTGTCGTCACTTATAGTTTGTTTTTTCCCCTTCTAAGAACTGCTACTGTAAAGGGATGATCTACATTTTAGATGGTGATTTGCTGCTACCTTCAAGATTGAACTTCAGCAGAAATCTTCTACAGAAATCTGTTGTACTATGTCAGATTAGGAGTATGTACTGCTGTATCATTCCTGGGGTATGCTGAAATGGACAAATCACTCCAAAATTAGTTAAGGAAACCTTTCTGCCCTCTCCATACTACTTCCAGCACACTTCTTCACCAGATGACCTCTAAAAGAGTTCCCTCTATTCACCCTCATGTGACCATGCTTTTACACTCTCCACGAACCCTTGAAAATGTCTGCTGGTTTTCAGTCCACCATTCCCACTAAACAAAGGTGGGAATTCACCATTCACCATAATCACTAGTATCTGCAAACATAACACACAAAAAGCAGCAGCCATCCCATTTGTTTGCTGGAGCAAATAGCAATACATGTAGCACCCTGGTGCTGACTTGAACTTGTGCAGGTCCATGTTGCATTTGCATTAAGCAACCCTGAAAGATTTTAAAGTTTTCAACAAAAAACAAAAGACCATCGTAGCATGTCGTTATATAGCCTCAAATTCTGTGGTTTCATGTCCCTTAACTCACTTCTCACTTCAATTACCTACTATTTTGTCCTATGATGAATCATGAGAGTCACAATAAGTCTGCCAGTGTCCTGCTATGGGTGATTATTCTGTCACTGTGGACTGCTAAAGACAGTTCCACCTATATTTATTCACCTTTTTACAAAGTGGCATTTGGCTGAGTCCAACAATCCTATTAACAATTCTAGAAGTTCATACAAATTTTTCTCCTAATTTGTGATGTTTAGTTCAGAATTCATTTGGCAATTTCTAATAAATATGTAATAAATGTTGACCAGAAGGCCATCCCATAGGGGGGAGGGGGGGAGGAAGTTGACCAAAATCCCATTCTCAGGCAAGTGCAAGAAGTGTTGATTTATCGGAATTACAAATATTTCCTGTTCTAACCCAAAGAGTTTACAAAATGGCTTCATCGAAAGTTAAAAATGAAGTAAATTCTCCAAGACAGAAATTTTTTATATGAGGTGATATTTCCTCAAATTGCTAGCATTTTACACCCCAATTTCTGCAGCATCTTCCTGTGCCAACACATAAATGTTCCTACTTGGAGATGATCTCATGCATTGTAAGGTCACAGGAATGCTAATGAGGAATTGGTTATTGGTGCATCTAAAAATGAATAATAATAAGGTGATAGCTTAAAATGAACGTAGAGAAATGGAACTTGCTAGAGAACTGCAGGCTTTAATACAAAGAATTAAGTAAGAGCAATTTGGTATATGGAAAGAGAGGAGTTAGGTAGTATAATGAGGTGAAATATTATTAAATACATTTTCTTAATTGCCCCAAGACAGGTAGGCGCCTGGACACAGTTTCAGCTAACCAATCTTAGGAAATGAAAACTGCTCCTTGTTAGGGTAGAGGTAGGTTTATCTCTCTGGTTTCTGTGTGGTGGGATCCATAAGCCAGAGGTGTTATGCTGAGCCCTCTTAGGCTTGTCAGGGGTGGTAGCTCTGTCTAGATTCAAACTAAAGTGAAACCTGATCATTGGCTGGCTTTAAGAATACCATTAGATGTGCATAATAAAAGGCCTATTGCACGTCTAATTGTTCTGTGTGTGAAGTTCCATCTCAGAGTATGCATTACCATTTCAGCGTGGCGAAGCCACGCCGTGAAGAGCAACTTACCATGCTGTCTATCAGATAAGTAATACCCCCCCCCCCTCTCTCTCTCTCTCGGTTAAGCTCTCTCTGACATTTGTGCAGTGACACACTCATATATGTGTTGTTGTAAAGAGGAGGTTTACAATTAATGAACTAATCAGATTCAGAAAAGTCAGATAGTAAATCTTTTAAGTTTTCATTGGCGAAGTGTTGTGCTATGAGTTAAATAGTTAATAAATGTTGAACTTGAGTCTTATGATTAAATTTTATAGTAGTTCTCCCCAGTTTACGCCATTGTTATTTCTTGGGTGTATATGGCTCTAGTGTGGGCAATCTTTGGGAGCCAGAAGTCCAATAATAGTATCAAAGGCACCAAGAAATAAATGGGAGGTAACAGAAGAAGATGATGGAAAGTTCAAGCAAGTAAGTAAGGAGGACAGCAGCATCATAAAATGGAGAGGAGGGGAGGTTACAGCATCCATCTTTCTCTTGCTTGAACAATTTTACTCATTGTCTCACTGAGAAAGAGTATCACATTATATGGCAGTTAACTTGGTTCTTTCCCACTCTTTGTCTTGCAGTATTTCCTTTCTTGTACACATTCCTAGCTTTGAACCATTTGGTCTTTTCTGTCTTCCCCTCCGACTATCCATGTGTTTACCTCACTCTCCATACCTGTCGTATTGACTTTCATTGTATTCTCACCAGCTGGTGGGGTCATGAATCTTCAACCACCAAGTCAATTGTGTGTAGCATATTGAGAGTTATGTTAATAGGTGTTAGAACTCTTTTGATGTGATGCTTGAAATGTCACACTACAGGCCCACACAATTCCTGATTACTGAGTGGTTGGTCAACGGAATACATGTTCAAAACTACTCTATTAATTCCAGAACCCTCTGATCATGTTCCCCTAAAAATTCATAGTTTGCAATCCAGTTGTGTATTATTTGCCCAGTATTTCTTTTAAAAATTCTGACTTCAATTAGTCGTAATCACAGTTGTCTTGTAATGCCACACACATTGGTATGAATGTTGTGTGATACAGATTTTAAATCTCCCTGGATTATTCTTAATTTTCAGGTAGTTATATAATTCTTTCAACAATTGTTTTGGACGTGTTTCATCACTGTTTAAAGTTCAACCAGTCCAATATGTACGTTTATAAATTGCTGACCCATATCCTAGATATCTTAGCTGTCTGCTATTTACTGATTCCATTTCTGGTGTCATACATCAGCTTTCAAACTTTCAAATTTCGTGGTAACTTTCTCTTCAAAACCTGCCTGCTTATACATTGCTAATTCCAGTTTTTCTTCAATAGCACCAGTTCTTTGTTTGACATTTCCGACAGATATAATTACCACATCAAAACTTTTATATTCAACATGGGGATAATTTAATCTCTTTTCTTAATTTGGCTCTTGATTAAAGCTATTAGTTTGCGAACCAGATTGTGTTACACTGATTCTTTCAACTGATTCCTCCTATGATCTTTCAAAATCAACCATCCTCAATTCAGATCCAACAACTTTTTCACTTACTGACGTGATCCCTTCATGAAATTTCTACTTGATATCCACTAAGATCTCTTCAGACAAAGTTTAAAAATCCACTACAATCTTTTTGGTCTGACTTTTTATATTATCTCTACTTCCTTGTATTTATTGCAGGAAAATCATTTACTCTTCTTGTGATTCATACCAACTACTACCTTCTGTTCTGTCAGCTGTCTTTTGTGTGTCAGTTGGCGATAACAGTACCTGAGCAGTAACTGAAAATTTGTATTCCGTATTTACCTGTGACTTATTTTCAACACCAATTAACTTCACCCAACCATATGGTAACATAAAATTCACATTCCCGGGATGGATATCAGGACAGAATAGATCTTAAATCCAATGTCAATCTAGTCTGTAGTCAAAACTCACAGCGCAAGTCAACTTTACAACAACACCATCTAAATGACATTAAGGCAGCCTAAAATGTTAGACAATATAAACTATCACGGCAGGACATATAAAAATATCTGCCAGTATGTCAAGACTGGGAAAATGCTAGTACTGTGTATTTTAGGTAAAATTCTTAAAAACTCACATCACCCACTTAACAAAAAAAATGCTGAATTTAACCAAATGATGAATTAATTCTGCACATCATGCTCATTTTTAGGGCTATGCAGAAAAGAATAATTTCTTATCAGGAGTTATGATTTTGAGTTTATTTTCAATACTAAGAAATTTATTTGGATTTAATTGTGATTTACTAATTACTTGGTGGAATTTTTGGTTGACATTCCAATTGGGAATGCAGTAAGACTGAATAAAAAATTGTCTTTGTGTTAATACTATTGAGACCTGCTAAGGTGGCTGCGTGCGTTAAGTTGCCACCATGCTGGGTCAGGAAGGTACCATGGGACCATGTTTCAGTCCTTGTCCCCGATTACTGTCTGTCCTGATTGTGGTTTTTAGGTTGTTTCTTGCAGTCATCTAGGCTCTAGGCGAATGCTGGGATGGTCCTTAGTCTTCACCTCATAAACTATACATTTTACACTTATCACAGACAGATGGCAACATAGTCATTCCTCCAATAGATCAAATGCTCCAGATCTAAAACACAGGAGGGGCACATGCCATCCCGTCCTGATGATTTTGCATTGGAAATCTGTGTAACACGTGGCTGGTGTCTCGTGGTTCTCTTGATACGATATGAGGAAAAAAAATATTAAAACCTATTTATTACAAAAATAAATAAATAAAATAGAAACACTTCACAACAAATTCAGCCTTTGGAACAAATATTTTGAGAAGTTACTGATGGTCAAAAGTTAATGAGCGTGGGACTTATTTCAGTTGAACTCTCTGTCTTAGGGTGGAATCTCCTATAAATGGCTAGCAAATAAATATCACATATCAGTTTTTTTCATTCTGAAAACTGATGCTGTAGATGGACAATCTGTTGCTATTTGCTGGGTGATAATTTGCTGATAGCCCAGAGATTAAACTTCAGCAACTAACGTTTACAAATGATACAACAATCTGACATACTGTGATTCAGCAATGCCCACTGGTCTTCGAGCTACTCTTCCCAATGAGTAAAGGTGGAAAGTCACCAGGTTTTAGCTTCAGTTAACGCAACTTACAAACAACATCAACCAACCCCTTTGCTGGGTGAACAGCAGTATGGGCAACACAATAGTACCGGCTCGGACTTCTGTAGGTCCGTGCTTGCATTTTTTCTAACCATTCCTGTAGTATTTTAAAATTTGCTATAGCAAAAAATTGACTACCGAGGCATGACATTACAGTTTTAAAAATGCATAAAACCTGGACAAAATGATGAGTCTTAACTTGTTTTTTGTTATTCATGTATCACATTGTTAGGAATGAGATATAGATAATTTGTCAGTCAGATCAGATAGTTGATGAGAGAGAATAATAGCTTGAAATATTTAGAAATGAATAAGGCACTATCTATATAGGAAGGTGCATGTATTGTATACTTGTTACAATGCTTGTAGGCCTTATTTGTTCTTGAAGGGGGCTGAGAGATTTTAACAACTTTGTCATAATAATGGCATACTAGGTTAATCAGCCTCAAGAAAATGGTAAGTTTTTTTTATCATAGAAAATCAGTTCCTCTTCTAGAACTACATGAAAAGCCTAAGCCACAGCCATATTATTTTAAGCAAATCAGACTAAATACAGGCTAGGGTGAGGTTCAGAAATCAATTAAGGCATAACAGCCTGATGAAAGGTTTGACAGTCAAAGGAGAATTCTGTGGTCAGAATCAAGTTGCACAGGGGGAAAAAAAGCAATTTTTAAAGTCCCATCATGTGGAAAAGAGGGAATTACAATAGATCAGGATTCAAACATCAGTTCCAGGTATTCTGATTACAGTTTTCTGGAGTTTTTTTTAATGTGGGAAAAATCTGGCATGGTACAGACTTTTCACCTCAAAAACTACACATTCATATAGAATAGCACAAATCACATTTACCCAAAGCTTAAACTCTTCACAGACAAATGACAACACACAAAAATTTCCATCAAGTTAGTCATCCTTAATGACCATGGCAACCAACATGGCTTCAGGTAACAGTGAGAATAAAGAAAGTACTATTGGGAATAATGCAGTTTGCTGTTGCATGAGGATATTAATGTTGTAGCTGCAAGATTAGTATAGTGGGAGATGTAATCTGCAGTAACCAGGACAATGTTTTGAAAAACAATTTCTCATGTAGATAAAAAAAATATGCATTTCTCCTTGTATCCTTGTGTTGATCTAAATTTTTTTCCAAATAGTCAATGTTTTAAACTTGGAACCAGCATCAATTGTCTTTTTTCCTGAAATCATGCCATTCAATTACCAGGATGGTTCTTTGAGAATACCACAATAGAATTCATTCCCATTCCTTGCCCCTGTTCTGTTCCTGCCTCTAAAGACCTTGACCTTGAGGGGAAAAAAAGGATTTGTCTTCATTCATGATTTTTTTTATGATGAAGTTTTAACTGTGACTATAATATCTTCACTAATACAGATTTTTCCTACCACTATACTCTTCAAATTAGTTTGTAGTTCATTTAGCCAGCTGTAAAAGTAAGCTCTGGGATTATTTTCAAGGTGTAAGATCAGTCAGTCTGTTGCCTAGCCATTTGCTTCATAGTAGGGAACAGTGCCTCTAAGCCCTAGGATCCACTTTGTTATTATGGGGTTAATTATTCTTTTACTGACATTATGTTATATTTATATGAGCATTTCTCACTTCCAACAGACGCGTGTCTTCAGAGGAAATTATTTACATCAGTAATGTGTCCCAGCTTTATGGACAGTTCCATGTCAATTCAACTGTCATTTGGTTTTTTGCACAACATGACAACAGAAAGTTAAAGTGCTTAGACAGCCAAACTAGTTCTGCTGCCAGCAGTAGAACCCTACAACTACATTAACTGAAACATAATCAACATTTGTCTTTTTCTCTGTCCATTTTTAAATATCTTGTAACTTAATAACATCTGGCTTACTTAAATGAAGGATTTAACAATACTTTGTGGTCTTTTGATATTATTGTTGTTAATTTTCATCTCTGTTAAGTCTCAGCCCTTTCCTACTTGTTCTAGACTGATGAAAAATCCTCAAAAAAGAATAAGAAGAAGAATGCCAAGGAGAAAGATCCTACAAAAGACCATGGTGATGATAAGAGGAAGAAGAAAAAACTAGGAAGAAAATCTCATGGAATAGATAGCAACAGAGACGAACTGGAGGAATTTCTAACTGGCTCTGGTTCAGTACCTGTCGACACAGCGTATGAAGCTATTTAGCATTTAACAACAGTCATAAGTGAACTGACGAAAATGTGAGTTGTACTATTTTATTAATTTCAAATTCTGTAGCATGTTTTTCCTGATATGTGTTGAAGTCTACTTCTGAATTCTTGTTAAGTTTATCTCAAATCCGTGAAAATCTGTTAGCCCTAAAAAAATTTAAAGCTGGTCCAGTTTTCATACATTTGGTTCCATATCTCATTTTCAAAAATAAATTGTGATTTTAGGGGACTTAGCTGAGCCATACTATTTTAAGTGGTTGTGTAGGAAGGAAGGGATGCTTGGTTGCACCATCATGTTAAGTATTTAGACAGAAGATATTTCTTACCAAAGTAGAAGGTGCCATAGCAGTGAAATAGACAGAGTTTGTGATGGCTTTCTCCTGTATCTTTAACAAGACATTTTACATAATTAAAGAGAAACTGTGTCACCACAAATGACAGCAGGACAAGGCAGATAAACAACAAACATGTAGCAAATAGGACTGTGGAATTTTTCAGTTGGAATAAGGGAGGAAATAACTCATTGTGTAGTAATGGATGAGAGAGAGAAAAAAAATTGGATCAATTATAGAGTAGAATTAACCCAAGTAAATAAATACAAATAAAACTATAAGTAATAAAGTAAAAAAAAAATTCAAACTCATAAATAAACCCTTTGTTTTTAATTATTTATTTGTTTTAATCTTTTCACGTCTCTGCTTGACTCTCTATTGTAGTTACTTATTTGAATTCCCCCTGCCTCATAATTTTACTACAGTTATGAGGACATTCTGACACAACCTAAATATAATTTTTTTTTCCCTGAGAGTTATTGATTGTTCACTTAACAACAGTTTACTCCCACCTCCTTGAACACCTTCACCCTGTTTCCATGGAGTAGCTAGTAATGCAGTAAGCTAGGGTGTTTGTGCACACCCTTGCCAAATGGCCCAATCCTACCAACATGAATAAGGTTTTAAACTGAAATATTGTAAATCATTTTTGAGTTTGTCTGGATCTCCTGCCTTCATCTGTGGTAAGTGATGCCTCATTTTCCATATCCTTATAATTTACATGCACTAAATACTATATTCCTGTTCTTTATATAAACTCTAATAGATGTGTTATAATTACAGCATAAAAAATAGTATTAAAACTGCATTGGTTACCATGGAAGATATAATCCTCTTTATTTAAATAACTTTGCAAGTTTGAGCTTTCAAATGTGTGTTAATGCATGTCCCTAAGAGTTTGATTTCCCAATGATTTTTATGTATATTGAACTGAAACAATTTACGGCAAAAATGAGAGCAACTTTTGTGATTACTTTGGTAGGAAGATGTAGATTAACTCTCCTAAACATCTGGGATTTTCACCTGGTTTCTTTGTCACAATCAACTTGACCTTCATTATGCGTACATTTTCCCTGTCATCATTTACAACCCCCTACAGAATATGTGGTAGATACATACAGTTTTAAAAAAATGTTCTCTGAACAGCCCCCCTCCCTCCATTTTCCAGGCTGTGAAAAAAACATCTCCCATAGGTTTTTTCAGCTTATAAAAGCAGCCCATGAAACTTGCATCATGCATTTGGATTTCTGCTCAAATTATCTATACTACCAAAGTAAACATCCGCCCAATCATTATATATAATGCATTTAATACAACGAACCTTCATAAATTCTTCTGAGCACACATAACTTTTATCAGTCTCTCTACCTGTCAACTAACAACCAGAATGAAAGGCAGATGACTTTTTGCTACAGGCTAACATTTTCCAAAATTGCTTCACCATGTGTTTTAGGCCCTTATTGATTCTTTAATTATGGGAAGCGTCATATCAACACATACTATTTTCAAACCGTACATGATTTCATTATAAAATTCTATGCAAACTGCTGCCACCCACTTCTTACCTCGCCTACTCTTCTCGTAAACAGAAAATGCCAGGAATTGATATTATTTCCTCATTTATTTTGCTTATAAATCCCTGGTTTCTTTTGTATCAGTGAAGTTTAATCCAGTTACTGGTGTAAAAATATTTGTAAGAGTGATATGTATAAATTACTTGTCAATGATCAATTTGCATTTGTGTTATATAGTATCCATTAACCTTGTTCTACCATGCACTGGAAACAAATGTTATGGCGACATAACAGATACTGCATCTTCTCATATACCTAGGAATCATTTCATATATTTTGCATGTGTGTTTTTCTTCTTCTTATTTGTGTTTATTTATTTTTACAGTTTAGGTCATAGGCTTACTTTCCCTCTGCTTGCTTGGAAACATGTACAGTTGTATCTGTGTTAGAAAACAACTGGTCAGTATGGCTTATGACCAGATTCACTTTCTTTTTTGTAATCTCCTCTGTTACTGTTTCTTCTTTGACACACTGTTTCTCTCCAAATTCACAGTGCTATTGAATCATCTTATTATTTTTCTACGCTACCCAATATGATGTGTTACGATTGTGAGTTGTTTTCTTTATTTTTTCCCCCCTTAAACCTTTACAAATAATTGTGATTGTTAAGGTAAATCAGTAGATTGTTGAGAATTTTTATGATAATGATTAATTACAAAATATATATTAAGTATTATCCTCTGATCTTTTCACATGTACATAATACTTTGTGTGCCTTATAC
This sequence comes from Vandiemenella viatica, assembly GCA_031002005.1. Classification (NCBI taxonomy): domain Eukaryota; kingdom Metazoa; phylum Arthropoda; class Insecta; order Orthoptera; family Morabidae; genus Vandiemenella; species Vandiemenella viatica. Next base: position 333,319,266 of record CM061921.1, on the reverse strand, counting down.
ACTAACATTATCTTTTGCTTTTCCTCCAGTGTTTCTGTTGCTGTCCCAAAAACACAGCTCCATTAATTCTGCGGATGTTAAGAAGAAGATGAATTTATTGTGGAACTGACGGTGCTCTAAGATGGAATAGTACAAACAACTATTTTCATTTTTTCAGTCTCCATATTGTCTTGTTGCTTTATTATAATAAAATCTTTTTAAAAAAACATGTTCAAGTTGTTTTAAATACTCAAAATATAGGTGATTCCTTCAAATTGCAAATGTAATTTTTACACTTTTGCCCCTGTTTGAAATATTTGACTGGTGAGTGGCAAAAATATGTCCCCACATTTGGGAGGACACAGATTTCAGTTTTTCACGGTTTCCTGAAATCACTCCAGAGAAATGCTGGGATGATTCATAGAAACGTTCATGGCCAAATTCCTTACCATTCCATGCTCCCAGTCCTTTCCAGCCTCTATTATTATTATCATATGCCAAGTACAACAAAGGACATGTCAATCAGATAAATTCAAGCCATCTTCTGGCAGCTGGTCCAGCTTGATGCCATGTGAGAAGGCTTCCAGATAGTCTTCTTGCTGGACAGTCCATCACAATGTGGTCAGCAGGTTGGACACCACCACAGTCACACAATGCATCTTCACCGATACCCCACTTATGTGTGGTTGCATTGCACATTCTGTGAACTGTGCAAAATCTATTCAATTGACACCAAAGATGCCTAGGCAGATAAAATCCTGGAACACAGTTTGGCAGATCTTTTATAAGCCCACAATTTTGTGGGCTGTTGGCTTCCCACTCCTTTCTCTACTCTTCATACAAGATATAGTTGTTATGTCTGAGATTGGCTGCTTCCATGTAGGTAGGTCTCCTCGATTTTAATTGTGTGCAAGGCAGGTGAAGTTGGTCACGATGTAAGGGAATCATGTTGTTTTCCTCCACTCCTTCCAATTCTCTAAGCAATATTGATTTTCTCTTCAAATGTGGTGGAGGAATGTTGGAAAGTACAGGCAGCCAGGATACTGGGGTAGACCTAATGACACCACTCACTGTTCTCATTGCACTTTGGCAGTATGAGCACTACCAAGCCATGTAGAGCAACAGTATTCTGCTGCGGAGAATATCAAGCCAAGGATTGTTCCTCGAAGAAATTGGGCACCTGCACCCATTGACATACCAGACAGTTTCTTTACATGGTTCACACGGGTCTTCACTTTCTGTGCAGTGTTAGATAAAAGTGAAGGCTCAATCCAAGGTAACTCCCAGATATTTGGGGTGGTCTTTGTGTTCTACTCTTTGAAGGGGTCTGAAGGTTGGTCTAAGTCTGATGTAGGTGAGCTGGTTTGAAAGGTGGAAGCAACAATGCCTTTATCAGATTAGATTTTAGTCTCCATATAGAGAAGAATGTGTAGAGGTGGTTAAGACTCTCACAGAGTCTTTCTTCACAAATTTGGAAGTTTGTATCCTGGAAAGTATAATTTCAGTATGCTGATGGGCATACTGATTTTTTTTTTCCAGATACAGCATTTAGGAATTTGAGAAGGAGACCTTCATACCAGACAGTATCATAGGCTGCTTATGGGTTGACGAACACAGTTCCTGTTTTAAGTTTCTTTTGGAATCCAGTCTCAATGTGGGTCACAAGAGTCAGAACCTGCTCAGCACAGCTACCCTTTGGGCTGAATCTAGCCTGCTCTGGTGGAATGACTTTATTAATGGTGTTGTGAATTTCTCTCAAGCAGTTTACATGCTGTGCTGAGGAGAAAAATTGGCCTAAAGTGTTCTCATACAATTCCTTCTTTACCCGGTTTTACAGTGGCAATTACCTTAGCTTTTTTGAAGGCTGGAGGTAACTTTGAGGTCTGTAATATTTCATTGAAAGATGCAAGCAACTATTTTCTTGTGATAGGGCCTGTATTAACGAGGAATTCTGGGTACAGGCCATCATGACCAGCAGCTTTGTGAAGTCTAGTATACTTATTATGTCATCCAGTTCAGACAAATTGAAGGGGTTTGAATATTCTACATTTGGTTTAATGAGCTTCTTGACTTCACAAAGTTCACTTTTCATATATCAAATTGTATCTCTAATACCAGGCACCTTAGAGGTTTTTAGCAGGTGACTGGCTATGACATTACAGGACGTTCACCCTTTCGTACCTTTCTGGTTGTAGTCAACACCCAGTTTTCGGATTAAAGACCAAGCCTTTTTGCTTGAGTGTGTGAAGTCTAACTTCTCAGTTGTTTCCTGCCAGAGTTGTTTTCGATTTTGCTTAAGAGACTCCAGCAATGGTCTCCACTTCTTTCGTACTCCTTGAACGAATGGGTGCACTCGTGGTCCCTGCCAGGGATATAGTCAGATCTGTAGCCCTTAGGTATGTTATGCTTTGCTGCTGTTTCCACAGTTTTCAGAAATTTCTTGTAAGATGTTACAGCATTTTCAAGGAGTCTATCCAATGTCCTAGTAAACTCTTCCCAATTTGCTTTCTTAAAGTTCCAGCAAGAGGATGGGGTAGATCTTATAACTTTTATATGGATACCAAATAAAATTACCACTGGCTTATGTTGACTGTAAAGAAAGTTGTTAAGGACAATTTATTTAATGCCCAGACCATCATCAGCATTGGGGGTTTTTGTCATAAAACACAGTTCAGGATTAGACTCTGATCCCCATCTGGCCGACTTGAATGTCTTCTTACTTTTGGCATCAAAGTGAAGGTCCAAGTTATTAAGCTCCATCCATTCACACAACCATCTACCCGTCTTCTTCCATGTAACCCCAGTCAGGGCTGTGGGAATTAAAATTCCCACATACAACACGGGGTGCTGCAAATTACGCAGTGGGCAGGCAGACCAAAAGACATAAGGTGGCTTATAGATATTAGCTACACACGCCACATGCCTGCACAGCCAAGATCTGTACATTACCTGAGTCAGTTTCACCACTGTGGATACATCCATTATATTGTTTCTGGCATATGTTGCAATACCATATTGCGGGTGATTGATACTATTGACTATATAATGCACAAGGATGTGGCCTCTGCATTTAAGGTCTATGAAGTTGCGAGTGTGAATCTCTTGAATTGCCAGAAAGTCCACATGGTCACTGAGCATCATTTTGGACAGGACTTTGCTTTTCTCCATAGATAATCTGTTTACATTAAAATGGCACACTGAGAGGGTGTTGCCTAAGCCCTGAAGAGGGCTATTTGTTTTAATACTCATGTTTGACTCTTGTACACCTTCTGCGAGAGTTAGCCTAGTTGGGATTGCAATTAATTTCGAGTAGCACTGGTAGTATTTCTTACTGTTTCACTGAATTGGCTTTCGAAGGCATAATAACTGCAAGTGTGGAGGTCTCTCGCATGCCCCCTTCCAGCCTCTAATGACCTCAATGAGACTATTGTTTTTCACACTTATTTTTCTAAACCTAACAACATTGCCTTTGTTCTGCAAACTACTACTCTGATCCAGTGTTATGAGCATTCTTTAATTACTTTTGAAGTCTTATTCTTTTTGCTAATCAGTTTATAATAAGGTCCTTGGTCTATACAAAATTAAAGCTTTTGCATTATTTTTATGAATTGTGTTTTGATCCTATGGATGTAATTTCTTTATTTTTGCAGTTGCTACCTTCTTATTTTGCCATTATTGTTTCATTTGATGAATAACAGTTGTTCTTTAAATGCATTAGTTTTCAATTAACTCCCACAGTTCGTTGTAAGAAAGTTCCTAACATTATGTACAGTTGTAATGTTTCTTATCATTTTTTTAAATTTGATTATTTGGTAGTTGGCTGTTTTTCAACAATTGCTTCATAAATATGTCTTGATTTAAATGCTGTTTATTATTGAATTTTTTGACTCATCACACAATTCAGCCTTCTGTTATATGGTGTAAATTTGCATAGTATTATTGTAAAAAATTTCAGTATCTGTGTACAACACAAATCAATTTTTGGACATCCTTCACTTCTGGACATAATAGTAACCTGTGAAGGTTACTGCTGTGAAAGTTACACAATAATTGTGTTGTATACAGATCTTACAGTTGTACACAATAACAAAATCTAAATTACTAATGTTCTATATAAGAAGCTCGAAACACAAGTTGCGAATAACATCAGTTAAAAAAGTTTTTAATTGATAGCATTTATTTTAAAAACTTTTTGCTACTTCCATTACACATATGTTCTTGAGCTGCAGTCATTAGCTTCCTTTCTTATTGTCTGCATTCCTTATTTCCCTACATCTCTCTTTCTAGAGAAGAAAAAATTACTGATGTCAACAAAATGAGATTGCTCAACAGTCACTGGATTGGTATTCTGTATAACTTATATTGAAGTTAGTTCTGTTAATCAATTTTATATTATTGCTATTATAATCGAAACCTACTGGGCTTTTCAAAATTAATATTGGGGTTTTGAGGCTTTGCAGAATTTTTATTATTTGACTTACAAAGAGCAAATTAAAGTTTTTTACTTACAAGTGTTCAATGTGCGCACCATACATCACACACAATACATCACGCAGCAAACATCCAGTCCATAGGCGAGCTCTTCTCATACCTTGATCAGTTTGTCTGGAGTAATTGATGCAACAACTGTTTCTTAAGTCTGGTAGGCCAGCCGGTAGTGGAGGTACATACACATGATCCTTTATGAACCCCCAGAAATAAAGATCGCATAGCGTCAGATCAGGTGAACATGGAAGCCATGCGAAACAAGCCCTCTCATCCACCATGGTGGCCAATCCAACAATTGGGAATGTCGTTGTTACACAAATTATGTACTGAGTTATGCCAGTGAGGTGTCACACCATTTTGCTACCAAATGAATTTTTCAGGTTCATCAGTTTTCATTTGAGGAAAGAGCCATTATCATTGTGCATCAAGATAAGGAACTCTAGTTAGAATTTTTTTGCCAAAAATAGAAAGGCCCATGAACTTTACGCTGAGATATGCTACAAACTACGTTCAATTTTGGGGAATCTCATTGCAACTTTACCACCGTGTGGGGATCTTCTGCTCTCCAGATGTGCACATTATGAGTGTTTACACTTTCACTTAGGTTAAATGATGACTCATCACTGAAAATGATATGACAAAGAAAATCTTTATACTACAACATTGTTTACAATGTTGCCATGTAAACTGTAGGTTTTAGAGCTTGTAACAACTGTAAACGATAAGGATATGGATATACACATTTCCTTAATGTCACCACATAGATGTCATTTGAATTGCTATATCACGACTAGCCTTCCTCACTCGTTCAACACGTTATTCGGTCAGGCTTGGTCATCCCGTACCCCTTCCTTTACAAAGATACCATCAACAGGTTTTACTATAACTTGGAGGATTGCAATGGAACTTAATATGGAACACTTGTTGAACTTTAACTACAGAGTCATACCTTGCAAACAGTAAAACACAAAAGCTTTCTGTTCAGTAGTCACCAGCTTTACTACTAGCACTTTCTAGTTGAAGCTAGACAAAACATTGCATGTGCATGCATACAACAAAACTGTTTGATTTGTTCTTTCATTTGAAGTATCATTTGTAATAGTAAGTCAAATAATAAAAATTCCTGATATTCATTTTGAAATGCCCTGTATTTCAGGAGTTTACTTTGTTTATATAATACACTTCAATTGCTGATTAATGTGTAGGTCAAACTTGATCTCATGTCTGACTTAAACTGTGATGAATCTGCTTTTAATATTAATATCCTGAACTTGCACTGAATTTTCTTCTTCTCTTTCTGCTCTTGATTGCTATCTGACAAGTAGATGTGGGCTGCAATGTATTCAGAGAGAATCACAAGTTTTTCTACTGCTCCACTTAAATAAAATAGTAAGTCTACTTGAAGTCCCTGTTGTATAGCAACATAGGTTAGCATGCAGTTACAAACTGAATACAGATATGTACTTGAAAGTGATGGATGTTGAGCAAGTGACTACATTTCTCTGACTAGTGAATTTCTGAGTTGAATTTTGAGGCAGAGGTGGAAAGTGGCTGAATCAATCAGTGGGTTGTCTGAGGCAAAAGTGAAAAAGAGTTTGATTGCTATCTGCTTCAAGTAAACACTACTGGCCATGCAGTATTTGCCCCATATCCAGGGATTCTGCATGTACGTGAACGGCACATTCCATCTGGTTGAACAAGCCTATAGTGACACACAAGCTAACATCTCATAAAACTGAATAAAACTTGAACTAATGTTACAAAAGTAAAATAATAATAATAAGACCATTATATTCTCTCTGCCTTCAAAAGAAGTGTTTCCCCTGGAACACCGAGTTGTGGGAAATTGGGAATTGTAATCATTACTTAATTAGCAGATTCCTCTACATTATGTACTGACACATGATTCTTGGTCAACACATGAAATGCAAGAATCCAGCAAAATAATAATGAAAAAATGATTAAATTAATCATAGTCTGGTCAAATATTTATCATGTATGTAAAGTCATTAAGAATGAATTTTGAAAATATTTGACTGAGAAACTTGAGGAAAGTATATATAAAATGTCTTTTGAGAAGAAATCTTTATATTCGATAAGAACATTAATATTATATATACAACATATAATTAATAAAATTGTGATGAAGTGCACGCTCCAGTGGTGATCTCCCCAGGGCCGGCGTCAAGGGGGGTTAAGCGGGGCAAAAGTACCCTGGGCCACTGAAGGGGGGCCCGCCGGCCTGGATGCCTAAATAAATAGAAATCAAACACAAATTTTAAAATCTGCACCAATAATTTTGTACATTTATATATTAGAATTTTCTGATTTAAAAAACCAAAGTGTAAATCTGTATATATAAATATGAATGTTTGTTTGTTTGTTGGTTTGTTTGTTCTTCATACAAATCCACAGTTTTCATCCGATCTCAATGAAACTTTGCACACTTATCCTTTGAAACAAGGAGAAAAATAGTGTCTACATTTGGTTGAAAAATTATCTATTTAAATAGTACTTGTTGTCTTATAATTTCGAAATATTACTGAACGGCGATAGACAGACGTGTTGGATATGAAGTTCTCTGTACTGTTTTTCCGTGTAGTGGTCAGGTAACTCAGTGGTTAAAGCGCTTGCTTACTAATGTTTGGGTCTTGTCTCCGGTTCAAATCTCCGTGGAGGATAAGATTTTTAAAAACTGTTTTTGATCGTAAGAGTCACGCCTGGGCCATTGGTTATTCGGATTGAATGTTAAACTATAGATATCACAAAGTTAGGGGTGCAATCCGAGGCAAATCGTAGGTAGTCTTGCAATTCTGTAGGTGCACACTTTTTTATGTTATATTAATCCATCAGGGGTGACTCGTAGTCAGTGTGTATGTGATCTGCAGTAGTAATACTATAAATGCGGAAGTAAGTCTCTGTCTTATGTTACGTTTTGACAACTAAATGCCTATACTGATATTTACAGAATTTGACAAGAAAATCTGTAGGGAGGGCACAGGACATTTTTTTTTTTTTTTTGGTATGATTAACAGTTGTAGTCACGAAATTTTGAGAACTTATCGAATAGTAACGGAGAGACGGATGTGTCTGTTAGTCTGTAATGTTACGTTGCTTGCTCAAGCTATGCTTCTCTCGCATTTTGTTAGTGTATAAATTGTTAAAAAATTTCGTTTAGAGAAAAAACGTATTATTTAGTATAGATGTCGATTTTCTCTGTCCTATTACTTTGTGTCGGCTTAAATGTTTCTGGCACCAATTTATTTTGCCTTCTTTTTTGACATGCCTTGCGGGTGTAAACTGGCCTAAGTTGTAGCTCTAGCAGAGCACGAGCAGCTTAAGTTATTAGAACTCAAGAATCGGATGCTGAAGAAAGAAGAAAAGTCCAAGCTGAAATAAAGCTGCCCCTAGTTAACCCCCTCCCCTCCCCCCACATCCCCTCAGATTCGTTTGTTTTTCTGTTTTCAAAAATATTGGAAATTGATTCTCTTCAAGAGACAGGTTCGATGGTAGAATGATATAGTGATGGGTTTCCGGTCATATTATGCTGACTCGATGTTGTTTGGGACCAATCCTTCGCTACCAACAACTTTTTATAATCAATTCTGGCAAAGAAATTCTTAATCCACACATATGAAGTCGCAGGTATCAGCTAGTTAAAAATATGTTTGGGGAGAGGGAGGGCGTGTGGAGAGGGGGGGCCTAAAATCGCTTACCCGGGGCCCGAGAATCCTAGCGCCAGCCCTGGATCTCCCTACACACCCATATTTCTCCTTTCCTCTTCGCACCTACTTTTGCTCTTTACTAATTTTTACTTTAAATTCTTTCAGTGTTTTTGGTAAATTAATTATCATTTCTCTTCATAATTTATTCCAATCCCTTACACCCTTTCCTATGAAAGAAAATTTTCCCACACTCTTACGCCTAACATCAAGTGCCAGCTTGCGGTTATGGTCATCTTTACCCTTCCACGCACCTATCTTAATTTTCCCACCAATATCTTTCCATCCTTCATCACCAGAATATTCCACTCTGATGACTCTTTTTACTCTCTTTCTATCCTCCAACGAATCTGACTCCAGCTCCTTTATCATTTTAGTTACTGATTGTGTTTTGCTGTAATTTCCAAAGACTAAATTTTTGCAGTTAAAGAAAATTGTTTCTAAAGCAATTCATAACTAGTGTTCAGTTAATATCAGGAGTACTAACTTCAATCACTTCATCACCCCATTCTTGAGGTATTTGAACACAATCATGTTATATATAAAAATTATAAGGTGGGAAACAATAATGAAAAAATGGTAAAATATATCTCAACAGTATTTAATAGCTATATCACTACTGACCTAACAGTGTGGCTTAGTATATTGAGGCACCGCACACTGGATTGGTGTGGTACAATGGGGTCAGCCACTAGCTCATCATCCCATGTACCGGCCATACTGACTGCGATTATTAGGCATTTTTCTACAGCCATCATGGTAAATGCTATGATATTCCTCAATCTCTGCCTCATAAACTATACACTTTGCAAACAAAAAATACAATTATACCCCACAGAGCATAGTTAACACATCATAGATATGGCAGCACTTCACTGCCTCCATTAGTACCTGGCAATATGTATAAAAGGCTTGGTGTTGGCTGTAACAACAAATTCTCCTAATTTAACCATGCCAATGATGAGTATAACTCATCAAAGGTAGCTGTCCAATAATGTTGGGGAAAATGTGCTGAAGAAGAGCTATGTCACTATTTAAAAAGGAAACTTACTCCCTTATTCAGGCACTAAATCTTCAATGTAAAAATGAAATTATTTCAATTATTTTAAAATATATAGAATTTCTTCACTTAAATTTATCTGAAATGTGATTTAACTATTGTGTATTTAAGATACCCATTGTTTCAGCTTCAGTCTTTAATCGGTAGACATTCATAACTTGCTACTGCTTAATGTCTTTCAGTATCAGAGTTTTATGAAAGGCTCTTATCTACGTCTTCATTTTTGCATCACAGTATTCCCTGCACTTTTTGTTTATGCAGTTGAAGTAAGTACTTGAATAATCACAATAAAAGTCCCCAAGATCATTTCCCTCTAAACATAAAAAATGGTATACAATATTGTACTATAAATAAAAATGATTATAAATAAATTGGTATGTTTCCTTGAACTTTAAGTTATGTTACAATCACTACACACATAGTTCTTAAAAACTCATTATTGTGATTAAAAGTAACAAAATATTTAAGATTACTGGTACTCAATCTTGAATTTTATTGCTATCTATAAGGTGCACATGGTGACACATACACACAGAGTTCCTACTTATAGCTTGGCTTACCTGATACAACCAGATCCATGCTTAACCCAAAAGATTCATCTGCTGCAGTAGAAAGCATTGGAATCCACAAAGTGACACATCCATGGCAAGCTTTGGGCACCATGTGACTAGTAATTTGTGGGCAAAATCAATTAAATTAAACTTTCTAATTTAGACTTCCAATGCAAGAATTCAAATACAGCAATTTCAAATCAGTTTATGTAATAGGTAAGGTAAAATTAATCGAAATGACAATTGATACAACTATTATTTTACTATTTGTTTTGCTTTGGTGATCTCATGTTTCTTAGATTTTTTAATTGTCTGTGCTGTTGAACAAGCCTTTTGCTGCACAACCTGTAATAATATGCAAAGGTTATAGAACCCTAATTCAAAGCTGGGTTTAATAGTTTTGATTGATGTGTTTTATTAACAACTGACTGGTCTAATTGTGCTGTGTCTTTGGTGTTCCATTGATATGTGCAATGCCTATTCTTCTAACAGTACACTGTTCTATCAGGTAACTGTATTTTTACCGTTGTAAGGGAAAAGACTGCTATATTGGGGTTATGTTATACAGAACTGCATCGTCGGCAAACAATCGCAACCAGCATTTGACGTTGTCACCTAGATTGTTTATAAATATTAAAAAAGAAGTAGTCCTATTACACTTCCTTGAGGAACGCCGGAAGTAACAATTATCTTAGAAGAGGCTTCCCCGTCAAGAACTACATACTGTGATCGACCAGTTAGAAAATCACGTATCCACTCGCAAATCTGAGCCGAAATACGGTAAGCTCGAATCTTCGCTAAAAGTCGGTTGTGTGGTACAGAATCAAAAGCTTTCTCAAAATCCAAGAATATTGCATCAACTTGGGAATCTGCATCGATAAATTTCATTACGTCATGGGAAAATATGGCCAATTGTGTTTCACACGATCTCTTCTTCCGAAATCTGTGTTGACACGGTGTAAGTAACTCGTTCTCATCTAGAACTTCATAATGTTCCAGCATATTACATGCTCCAGAATTCTGCTGTAGACAGATGTTAGAGATATGGGTCATTAATTCCTAGGATCACTCCGATATCCTTTCTTGAAAACGGGAATAACCTGGGCTAGTTTCCAGCTAGAAGGTACTTTTTTTTTCTAAAGATTTACGGAATATATCTGACAGAAATGGTTCATTTTCCTCCGCGTATTCAGAAAATACTCTTACCGGTATACCATCGGGACCCGGCGCTTTACCCCACTTCAGGAGTTTTAATTGCTTTACAACACCTACGCTATCAATTTCTATCGGATCCATCTCTAATTCCACACGATGTGGTAAAGTGGGGATGTTTTACATGTTTTCATGCGTGAATGAATTTTTGAATTCGGTGTTAAATACGGTAGCCTTGTCGCGGCTGTCTTCAACTTCCCGTCCGTCTTTTATTAGAACTGGCTTATTGTTCCCACTACAACTAACTTTTTTTTACATATGACCAAAATGTTTTAGGGTTTTCAGTGAGGCTCTTAAAGTGGGAATTGGAACGAAAGTCATTAAAGGCTTTACGCATCGCATTCTTAACATTTCCCCTTATCTCCCCTAACTTATCTAAATCAGTACGATGCATCGTCCTTTTTGATCGTGCATGTATCTTCCTTTGCTTTTTGAGTAATCTTTTAACCTCCCATGTGTACCATGGGGGATCGTTGCCTTCCCTGTTTGTCCGTTTCGGTATATGCAAGTTCATACCTTCCCCGACTATATGTAAGAATCAATGCCACCTCTCTGCAACGGTGCCTCCTGCTACTAAGAAGGTATGGTAATTATGCCTCAAATACGTTCTAAAACACTCTTTTGAAGTCTTTTCGAATCTGTAAACGATCCTCTCTTTTTGCGCGTGGTTGTTAGTTTTACTGTAGCAATTACAGCTTTGTGATCACTTATTCCGACGATGGTAGAAATATCCGTGAATAATTCAGGCTTATTTATGACGATAATAAGTAAAATATTTTCGTCACCGTTGAGGCATCGCGTTGGTTCAGTTACGAGCTGCTCAAGATTGTGATCTGAGAAGAGGTCAAGAATGATTTCGAAAGCTGTTTTAACCCTGCCCCAGTAACGTGAACGTAATTAGTCCAGTCGATATCTGGCAAGTTAAAATCACCACCTAGCATTATTGTATGGTCCGGAAATTGCCGAGCTATATTATTTACAATATTTCTTAAGGCCTCGACAATATTTACGCTTGCATCTGGTGGACGATAGAAGGAGCCTATCACAAGCTTTGTATAATTTCGCAGACAGTATGGACATCTATTTCGCTGCGTGGGAGGTACTAACTAACAACTATAAATACACCACCTTCTTGGGAATGCAACCTATCCTTACGGAAAATGTTCATGCTACTATTAAAAATTTCGGCGGAACTTATATCCGGTTTTGACTAACTTTTTATGCCTATTATGATATCAGGATCTGTACTACCAATAACGTTTTCAAATTCAGGCTGTTTCTTACAAATACTTCTGCCGCTAACTACCAGAACTTTTAATGTTCGAGAGTCTTTTAAGCTACCCCTAACACGAGGTGTTGAATTTATCTTGGCTGTCCGTAACTAAATTTCCTCCTCAGGGTCATCCTCCCTCAGCCTAAAAAAAAACCCCATGCACGCCCCACGGCCCCTGCCACCCGTGTAGCCGATTCTTATGTGTAGTGCACCCCTCATCTATCCAAGGGGTCCCTACAAGACTCAACCCCAGGGCGAAGATCGAGGAATCTGCAGCCATTACTATCACAGAAACGCCGTAATCTCTGGCTCAGCCCCTCAACACGGCTCTGAACCAGAGGTCCACAGTCAGTCCTATTGACAATGCTGCAGATGGTTAGCTCAGCAGAAATCTTGCGGCCAATGGCCACAGAGTTCACCCTTTCTGCAAGTCGCCCAAAGAACGAGAGGATAACCTCCGATCCTAGGCGGCAAGCATCATTAGTGCCGACAGGAGCCACAATCCGCAGCTGGCTGCACCCCATCCGTTCAATGGCAATCCGGGATGGTCAGATCCACATCTCGGATCAGACCCCCCGGAATTCACAATGAATGGATACCCGATTTCATCCCCGACCTATTCGCCATTTCCCTAAGGGGCTCGATAAAACGCCTAACGTTGGGGCTACCGACCACTAAAACCCCCTTCTGTTGTTGTCCAGACTCAGTGGGATTTGTGGCTGCCAACTCACAGGCCGACGATTGCAGGACTGAATCAGTTTCAGACAATGCGCCAAACCGGTTGGACAGTGGTACAAGCTCTACTTCCTGGGAATCAGGCTTGCACGACTGCCCCCGCATACGGCGTCGACGTCCATAAACCACACGCCAGCCACCACTATGCTCGGCCTGGACTGTAGGTACGATGACTGGTATGGGAGAACCTGCGAGCCGCTTTGCTACTACAGGGTCACCAATACTGCAACTACTGCACTCACTTGCGGCAGCTTCCAGCTGTGTAACTTGTAGCATATATGCTAAGACTAGTTTGTAAGTATTAACGTTTGAGTGACAATAATCTTTGGTCCGCGGGCGCAGCCAAAGAAAATTATAGATAGTAAGAGAGATGTGTGTGATCGCTGAGAAAAAAAAAAAAAAAAAAATGGACTGGATTAAGATTGCGAGAGGTTTTTTTTTTTCTTTCTCTCTTTGCTATCTGGTTTTGAATGAACGTTTCATGTTGTTGGTGTATATGTGTGGTTTTTGTTGTTTATTAAACATCATATTCAACTACATGCCTTACATTAATATGCACAACTGCGAAAACAAAATAAAAGGCATCATCGGCAGGTTATAATCTGGTTTTTCTGGAGAGGTTGAATAAAATATAGCCAGGTTATTTTTGGCGACCCTGTACCAGAATTTACGGGTGTTAATTACTACTATTGTTCATAGCACTCTAAATGACTGGACTTCTGATGATGCAGTGGCAGTGGCGAGTTCCATATTTTCATTCTACGCAGCGCGGCAAGTACAAAACATTCCATTTATAAGTTTTGAGGTGGCAGTAATCATCAGTCATATAAAGAAAAAAGAAAAGAAAAGTAATTAAAATTGGGACTCTGAGTAAAGAACTTGAAACTGAAGCAGTGATTGTTGTTGAGACTGTCGTTCTTCAGTAGTAAATTATTTATAATTTGATAAGTAGTGAGTAGTGTATAGTAAAGAAGTTCAATATGGAGCAGTGATTTTTGCTGTGGGGTAACACTTTTGTTGTTGCTTGTAATATATGTATTATATATAATAATTGTATGAAACTAGCTAGTGAGTGCTGAAGGTAATTTGGGGGAATTTGAAGGTAGTGTTTCCGAAAGAGAGATGGGAAGTTCAGAAATAGTAAGTTTTGATGACAGCTATATAAATTTAATGGAAGTCTTTGGCGACAACAATGCTATTCAAAAAGAATCCTTTGATAGTTCTATTATTAGCGGGAGTAAAGTTAAGCTTTCCGGATATGTTGCAAATAGTAAACTTCATAATAATACTGAAAATAATGAATTAATTAATGACGAGTATAATGTTAATGGGGGGGGGGGGGAAATTTGATAGAGAGTGCAGTTTCACCAAAGCCAGAACGATACCGAACGATATTCGAGAAATGAGTACGGACCTTGAATTGATATTAAATTCCATAACGCAAACCAGGAAAGAAATGAAAGAAGACATCCGAGGATTTGAACAGAGCCAAGAAAAAGCCAGACAAAACATCAGAGGATTTGTACAGAGCCAAGAAAAAACCAGACAAGACATCGGAATAATTAAGGAAAAAAAACACGCAACTTGTACAAAGGAATCAAGAATTTGAGTAAAGGATTACTCAAAGTATTGATCAGAGTATTAAAAGGACAGAAGAAATGATAGTAATTGTGTCTGAAAGAGTTTTAAAGGTGGAGAAAGCAAGAAAGTTATGGAGAAAGATGTCGTTGTTTTTGTCGATCGCTATATGGAAGAAAAGGAGAAAATTATTGTTGAAACGGTAGAAGGGGCATTAAATCGAAAGATAAAAGAAAGTCAGAAAGATGTGGAAAGTAAAATGGAAGAAATTTTGGAAGGCCAAGTATGAAGTCATGAAGAAGCTGTTGAAGAAAAAATTAGTATAACGGAAGCACGGAACGAGTCGTTAAAAGATACATTTGAGGAAGAAGAATTAGCAGATAATGATAGCGAGATTCCTTTACGTATTAACGAAAGTGAAGAAATTGAAAATGTTCCTAGCAGCGATGGAGAAGAGTACGAATGCAGAAGTAGCGAGAATTAATACGAAGAAAATGACGAAAGTGGAATAAGGAAGTTTTTCATATGGAGTTATGACGAAGAAGAAGATGAAAATGTATCGCAGATGGGAACCGAAGAAAATAATATTGTACCAGGTAGCTATAAAAGAACGAATGTACTTTTCCGGCGCTGTAATACAGACGCCGCTACTTATGTTTCTTTTGACGGGAATGTTGAAAGGGGAGCGATGAAAGTATTGTTGCAGGACTCAATCGATGACGGCCGACATCAAATTGATTCAAATTATTTGAGAAAAGGGTGCCCACCTCATATAAATACAAGAGAAGTAGTTGAATGGTCTCATAAAAAGGAAAACTGGAAAACAAGAAAGAAATTACATGAAGGAATGGAAGAATATGAAAAAAGGAATTGGAAGAGGCGGAAGAAAAAGCTACAGTAGAACTACGTGTATGCAAGAAGCTTAAATGTTACGGAGGCAAGTATTTCCATTATTGATTTGCTTTCGGAGATATGGTATTGGTAAAAACTAAACAAAAGTCTTGCGAAACAAATGCAGAGATTAAAAATTCTTTAAAATCAATCACGGACCTTTTAAGATTGTTGATAAGCCAAACGCGAGCACCTATTTGCTTGCTTATCCCAAATCTAATAAAATACTAGGATTAAGGAATGTGGTCGATTTAAAATTGTATAGAACAAAGGACTAAGAAGATAAAATGTTAAGTAATTGACATAGTAATATTGTATTGATCTTAAAACAAAATAGTATCATAAAAAAACATGAAAAGCAATCCAATGGTTCATAGTAATATGTAATTTTATTGTTAACGCCTTGTTGTGACGATAAAGTAGCATAATAAATGTAATGGTTAAGACTGAAATTTGAGCATGTTTAATCTGAACTGAGTGTACGTGTCATGGCGAACGAACAATAATAGAACTGGACGCTATACAGTGCCTGTGATACCAGATTTAGTGACAAGCAAAAATGTAAATAGTGAACTGATATAGACTGTGAAAATACTATGGATTTTTAATCAAAATTATTGGCATTGTGTGGAAAAAGTAAGGACATTGCAAAGTAAATTTGAGAAAACTGTTGGACATTGTATTCCAGGAGAAATGGTGTCATCCATTATGTATTTCAGTAACTTCTAGGCAAATTAAAAATTGTGCTAAATTTATTAATCTGCCTCGAAGTGGGGGTAGGTGTAGCATATACGCTAAGACTAGTTTGTAAGTATTAACGTTTGAGTGTCAATAACCTTTGGTCCGCGGGCGCGGACAAAGAAAATTATATATATGTGTGTGATCGCTGAGAAAACAAAAAAGAGCACGGACTGGATTAAGATTGCGAGAGGTTTTTTTTTTTTTTTTTTTTTTTTTTTTGCTACCTGGTTTTGAATAAACGTTTCATGTTGTTGGTTTATACGTGTGGTTTCTCATATTCAACTACATGCCTTACATTAATATGCACAACTGCCAAAAACAAATAAAAGGCATCATCGGCAGGTTATAACCTGGCTTTCCTGGAGAGGTTGAAAAGAATATAGCCGTGTTATAAACTCTAGCTAATAAAGCTGCAAGCTGGGTGCGTAGATCAGTCAACTCAGCCTGCGTCTGCACGCAACCACCACAGTCCCTACTCATACTACCTTACAGAAAGTAAAACTAAGGAGTACACGAAATAGGAGGCTTTTTGGCAATAACCAAATATACAAAGACGAAGCTTAAGCTAACTACGCACTTTAAATAAAATTAACACTGGAGGTACTACTTCAAGTAATGTTTGCCGACGAACGACTGCTGCTGCCGCTACTGACAAACAAATATACAAAGATGAAGCTACAACTAACTACACACTTTGATTTAAATTATCACTGGAGGTACTACTTCACGTAACGGTTGCCGACGAACGACTGCTGCTGCTGCTACTGACAAAAAAATATACAAAGATGAAGCTACAACTAACTACACACTTTGTTTTTAATTATCACTGGAGGTACTACTTCACGTAACGGTTGCCGGGCCGCGCCACACGCGGACAACGGCAGAACACGAACAGCGGAGCGTCAGATGAGCAATGCACGTGTGCTCAGGGGGCACGGGACGAGGTGGACGAGGGTCGAAGAACGGGAGAAGAAGACCGCAATTGAAACCACACGAAAACAAGAATTATTGTATACATTTAAATGTAGCTTCAATTAATAATTTGTAAGAGAAACAAAAGGAAACTATGTACTTATAGGGGAAAATTATTTAGAGGAGAAGATTAGACGGGAAGTAGAAGACGATAGATGTACGTCTGAGTGAAACAGACGTAAGCACGGGAGGATCGTGTGGTGGCTCTCTAGGAAATTTTTGGCTAAAGGTGGACGATAATTACTAAAACTTGGCATGACTTGATTGCATACAGTGACAGCTAGATCAAGGGCAGTTGCATCAGCTAAAGACAACAGTTACCGGCAATGGAATGTGGCTACACAGATAGCAACGACAGTAAAGCAGGTCAAAGAGTCAGCAAAATTAAGTTGGAGCATGACGGCACTGGGAAGAAGATGGTAGGGAAGCATTCACCACTATTGGCTGGAGGTCCTCCACACTGTTGGTACTATGGAGAGGAACAGCGATTAAAACTCAGATGCACAAGCAGAGAGCGGTCGAACCCGGTTGAATTTGATCGATCGGACTTGGCGCATTCTCTTACAGGAAGATCGTCGTGACAGCTATGGAGTGACGGAGCTAGGCGTGGATGGACTTAGAGGCGAGCCGCAGTCTACAAAATTCTACGCCAACAACATGCACTGTAACAGGTGGGAGAAAGCCTTGGAATCAATGTAAAGGAGAAGTCAATTAGTAGAACCAAATAATGGGGGTCATTGCCTATGGAGGAGTTAAGAATGTTATTGTTGTACATAAACCTGATGTGAATAAATTGTCCATACTGAGAGTGTCATTGGCAAGTACTACCTTTTTACACGACAGAAGAGTCTTACCAACCATTTATATGTTCCCCTTGGGAGTGGCAGAGCGAGAAAAAAAGATTCGCCAATCGACCACAGAACTATTATTCTATATAGCATTTGTTTGTATTAGAGTTTTGGAGAATATTGCTAACTCGAATATTATGAAGTTAATAGCCGAAAACAAACTGCTTATTCCAGACTAACACGTGTTTCGGTAGAACAAATTGTGCGAAATATAGCTAACCCTATTTCTATATGAATGAAAATTGTTTATACAATATCATAAGTTTATGCTAAATTTTTGTATCTTCAAAAAGGTTTCGATTATGTGTTACGAGTACACAAGCGCATTTTTTGAAAGATTCAAGCGTACGGAATATTGTAACTCATTTCTGAATGAATACTTCATATTCTGTTTGGTCGGTCACAATATGTCGTCGTTAACGGAGAAGCTAAATCAGGCGTCCTTCAAGGAGTGTAAAAGGATCAATTATTAACTTAATGTCAATAAAATGTCTGGGAGGCAACATAAATACCAGTTTAAAATTGTTCACTGATGATGCAGTCATCTACAGTGACATAAGGAATATTGTCCATTGCTTAGAAACTCAGCGTGATGAGGGCATTATTTCGGCATTTTTGGATAAATGGCAAGGCTATGTGCATAACTAACAAAAAGTATCCATTTTTTCAGATGTTCAAAGTAAGCTGTTCAATAATGTATATTATTATTATTAATTACAATGGAGTTAATGCCCCGGTGACAATTCCTATACATACATAATTACGGTACTGAGGTATATTGTTCAGAAACTCCTTAGGTAATTTGATTCAGTTCTTCACTGCCTTACCAACAAACAAAAACTTTCCTAGTCGTTCATGTCTCGAACCTATTGCCAATTTACTGTCATGATTCTCTCTTCCCTTTCACGCGCTGTTTTTAAATCTTCTGCCAATATAGCCAGTATGTTCTTTGTACATGCCCACAATTCTCATCACTTGCCTTCTATCCTATAACATCATAGAGTTGATTGTGGTCCTCTGGTTCAGAGCCGCATTGATTGGTTAAATCAGAGACTACGACGGTTCTGCCATTTCTGATTCTTGGCTGCACATTTATCGATCTTCGCCAAAGGTTCGGGTGGTACAGAGTTCCCTTAAACAGATCAGGTATGCACTACAGGCGTGAATCGGCTACACCGGTGGCAGAAGCCTTGTGAAGCGCACTGGGCGATTTTTTAGAACGATAAGGAAGACCCTGAATACGAAATAGCGTACAATTAAGGACACCCGAATAATTGCAACACCACATGGTAGGAGGAGCTTAAGAGAAACTCGACGATTAAAAATTCTCTTAATTAACTGTAGAAGCGTTTGTAACAAACAGCCTGAACTTGAAAGCATTATTAGTAGCAGTGGCGGATTTAGGAATTTTCCGAACCGGGGCAAAAACTGTGAGACGCCGCCCCTTCGAACATTACTTCGCCGCTCTCACTATAGCTGTGTCCACACCTGTTCAACTTTCGGTCGTCAAAGGCATGCGTCATGTTGAACGGGGGAGAGGCTCGGAAGGCATGCGTCAGGGGCATGCCCGAGATCCTCATTCCGTTCAACAAACCGGGAGGCACGGCGTATTGCAAGCGTTTCCAGCTGAAGTGGATTCTCGTGCGTCTTCGCTTGCAATATGTCGCTCTCCAACGACGAAACGCTTTCATTTTTCGAAGATTAACGTTCGTTTTCATTGTTATGGGACGACAAAAATAAAGATTATATTCATTTAAGTGACAGTACTTATAATAAATATTTAGTAGTTTTCCACATCATTTATAATTAATTCATGCTCATTTTAATTAACATTTTGCACTGGTTGATTTTTGTGAAGAGTTTTGACAATGTAGGATTGTGTGTTTTGCGAAATTATTGTACAAACATTCGGTGCGTAAAATTCAAAATGCAGTATACAGTACTTTCATGTAGGAAATATTTAATCTCGTTTAACGTATGGTGGGAAGGCTCAAGCTTCATCATGTACTTAATATATCAATAGGCAGATTTAAATAGCATTAAATGCCGTATTATTCAGTAAACAACATTTGTTGTAATAAGCAGTCAGATGCATTTACGTGAATTTGTGAAAGTATAAACGAATGTTGTGAATAAACAAAAATCATTTTTACAGTTGCATAATGTCTTCTAGTTAAAAGTTTCAGATTATTCTTTGGAAGGGAATGCTATCTATGTTAGTCGATGTCAGTCAGCTTATATGTTGTAAATAACTTGGCGAGATTTACGCTCGCGAAGTTATTTACATCATAACTACGGCAAAAACCACAACTTTTTTTATGATGTCAAATGCAGAGTTCGGCATAGCGCTCTAACATCGAGAGGCTTACACAATGGACAACTATTTAACTTAATCAACACCTTTTAATCTTAACTTACATATTGCTATGCTATTTTTCTCGGATCAAGAGCAATTCGTTCTAATATATTAGATAAAAGGCGGGTAGGTAATGTGCAGGTTTCTTTCTTACAGAAACTAAATTTATTGAAAGTATGTTACTCAGCTACATTTTCCAGATACATCTCCAGTTGAAAATGTTTGTTATATTATTAGAATTGAAGATGAAACTTCCTTACAAGTAGTTATCTTGCCATGGTATGCTGCCTATCGGTGACATAAAATATTCTACGAATTCATCCCGCAATTCGGAAGCTTCCAGAGAGTCTTAGAGGAATTCTCCGAAGTGGGGTGAAGCCAGTGTCTTTGCGGTAGTTCCGCGCCAAGTTCCGGGAATAGTAGTTCCTTTGCTGGCATCTTCAATGTCCAAAGATCCCACAATCTGGCTTTATACGAAGGAAATTGTGCAGATATACGCAACATAAGACTATGTCCACAATCGTAATTTTAACTTTGAACTTAATTGCCCTTAGGAAAATTCGGAACACGGACGCAAGCAGGCCGAAAGCATTTTCAACGGTACGTCTTCGGCAGGTATTGCGTCTCTGAATTTGGTATCTCGTTTGAATGGCAGGTTTCACCATTGTTAGAAGAGTATAAAAATTTTGCTTCGATATTCGCGTTAGGTTTTTAAACAGCGCATTGTCATTGAACTGCAGTTCTTGGAAAATTTGCACATTTCGAGTTTTCAAATAATTCTTTACCCACAGTTTCCTCCGCGATTTTTTCCCCCGGGATTTCGCTAATATAAGAATGGCAGCTGTAATGCCCGCCAGACAAATTGAATCATCAATCTCGCTGCGGCTACACCGGAACACTGAGGGCATGCCTCAAGAGGCGTGAATGTGGACACTAAAGGGCATGCCTTCTGATGCGAGCCTCTAGCGCATACCTCAAGATGAACATATTGCAAGAGGAACGGGCAAGAGGAAAAGGCAAGTTGAAAGGGAAGAGGCACAAGTGTGGACATAGCTAATCGCCATCCCAAGTGTCGCTGCCACGACTTAAATTTGCAGTAGCGGCAAGCGCCCCAGTTTGTTCACCCCCTTCCTCCTACATCCGGCAATGATTAACAGCACAGAAGAGGATATCGTAATCGGTACAGAAAGTTGGCTAAAACCGAATTTATGTTCCGCAAAAATTTTTAAGAATAGTATGAACGTTTTCGAAAGACAGATTACACTCTTAATGTGGTATACCGGGGATAAGAGATAATTAATCGTCGCTACCTGCGTTCCTTGAATAAATCACCAAGGTTTCCCTCACCACCTTCACTGATCATGGAATCACTTAATCTGTTACTTTGCATATTTACAGTTACCTTCACAGTGAATATGAAAATATTATGAAAGTTTTCCGAGAAATAGGGTGAAACTATTGTTTTCCTTTTTATTAATGAAAATTACCAGGCATTTATTAGGTACTCTTGAGGCTTACCACTAATATGAATACAATCAATATCAAAGTTAAATAAAGCACTGCTTTATCTTGCATGAGCCAACAAATGTAAATTATCTAAAAAAACACGAAACATTAGTAGAAAATATACATATTGAAAATATTACAGCAAATGACAAAGAATCATTAAAGTGATCGATCCGATTTTGTCTCAGATGATTTGATGCTATGTTAAATAAGTTACTTTAGCATAGAAATTCTGGGAGCTAAGATGCTTTCAAATATACGTCCAAAAAGTATGGTGCTTTAAAGTACATCCAAATTACTTCGACTTTCAACACACAAAAAAGGCTCTTGACTTTTTAAGAAAGTTTAGCTCAGCTATTTACACAGCTGGGCAGAAAACCGTTGTTCGGTAGTTAACGAAGTTAGCAAATTTTTTTAAAATGTAACTTTTGAGTTAACCTAAAAAATCATTAACGTTCTTAACTTCCGTTAACCTGAACTTTCGTTAACTTTAGTCCGTTACCTTGGTTGTTACCATAAATTAGTTTGTTTGAATTGAGCTCCACAGGACTGGTACGTTGCGCGAGTCGAATAGGGAACGAATTACGTAATGCCAGTGTGCATATATAATTGTTATGCTTGGCATGGCGCGGGTGTGAGTAGGAACGCTAGAATTGTAGAGTGTTTTTACGTCTGCAAACCGACGCTAACTACTCGTTACAAAATGCATCGATGATTTTTATAACCTATCGTTTTTACCACGAGGATACAGAGTCACTTTTTAGTTTGTGTTGTTTGAAGGTTTTTGTGAAATAAATTAAACCACAAACATAACCTGCTTACAACTTTTGTACATAATTAACAGAAAAAACCCGCTGAAGATGCTTCTGCAAAAGAAGTGAAACGCGTACGGGAGACAAATAAACACAAAAAAGTCAATGGCTTTGGCGTAATTTATTTATTAATATTATCAGTAATTGAGGAAAAAATGATCCACAACATCCAGATATTAAACTGACATTCGTTACAAGATTACGTAACAGAAATTGAAGATATACAGTCTGTTTGTGAAAGCAGCAACATTATCAATAATAACGAGAAGATTAAAAATCATTGACCACATTTATGCTAATACATTGCATTTAAATCATGATTGGGAGTACAGTTGATTTATGAATTGAAAGTTCGTTTACCTAAAGCTTACTTTTCTAGCCTTAATAATCAAAACAACACATGAAGAGGATGCATATATCCATATATTTAAAGTTTGAAGAAAAAGTAAAAACAGAGTCAAATAGCGGAAAAAGGATAAAAAATTCATAGCCTTGTTCAAGTTATCTGGATTCTTCTGCTGTAGATAGCAGCAGAAATTTTTTATTTATTTACTTATTTTTCATCTCAATCTGCATTGTAGTTACCGACAGCGGCCTATCTCAGGTTCGTGTGGACCAATGCATTGTAAACTATTTTGTTGTCAACCTGATTTCACTACATCTTGCAGAATCAGATACATCTCAGAAGCTGATTAAAATGTTGAACCCTGGTAACAACTCAGTTTCCCGAGAGACATTGGGTTGATGTATGGCTGATGGTTAACTTTTTACGGATAACTGTAAGTTGCGTTAAATTTGCAAAAATGTAACGCTTTAACGATTATCGAAGTTAACTTTTTATGTAGCGGATTAACAATTAACGAAGTTAACTTTTGGATTAACTGTGCTCAGCTATGGCTATTTATTTGGAGGAGAGTCTCTTACCTCCAGATTTCCCTGACAGAATCGTTAAAGGGCTGTCTCAATAAATGAACGATATACACTCTGTATGTTCTTTGCAATCAATTACCATGCGATGTGGTGGCTGCAACAGTGGTGATGGCTAGTGAAATTGTTTACACCAACATTCAAATTACCGGTCACTTGAGCTCATCAACAGTAAGATCACATCATGCGATATTTCCTTTGCATGGTCTCCACTGCAGGAATGCGGCCACTTGCCACTTGCGCCTACACTCAAAGAATGTTTTACACATAAGATCAAACTAGTATCACGAGGATATTTTTACAACGTTGATTGTATCTTCAAGAAAGTCTCTTTCTCAGTCGCAATTCTATATTCTGTTCTGAAACACTCGATACACTCCGTAAATGTTCGATGGCTATCCGATAGGATATTTTTGGAGTTTGCGGGAAAGTCGATGCACCATTCAAAGACTCCCTCTTGTTATCTTCCTCGACGGTCGACACTCCTAGGAGCATTACAATTAATCAACGCGAAACAAGCTGCTGTGTATGGTCGGTTCGTAGCTGACCACCCACTGACGAGTCAGCAGGTCGAAAGCTACTTTTAAGGGATTACCTCTGCGCCTGTTTTGCCATCTGGCTGGTGACAGCCTCTAAGTAAGCGAATTTTCTTTAATTCACTTGCCCATTGCGAGGATATAAGCAATTAAAATGTATGGGATAACCCACTTTGGACATACTGCTACACTATGGAGGTGGTACATTTACAGCTGTCACTAAATACCTCGCAAGTAATGAAATAGCCATCGATACAGTATTCGAAATCAGATGGATTAAACTCAACGTATCCGGGACAAAATTTGTCATTGGCGCCTTTTACCATCCACCTAATGCCGACATAACTGTCGCCAACACGTTAAGAAATAATATAATAATGTCACTCGTCGTTTTTAGGATAATGCTGTAATTTTAACTTGCCTTATATCGACTTGAATAATTACATTCACTTTACTGATAGCAGGGATAAGGCAGCTTCCGAAGTCATTCTAGAACTGTTCTCAGATCACCATCTCGAGCAGCTGGTTACAAAACCAATACGGTGTCAGAATGATCATAATAACATTTTATATCTTGTGGTTACCAATAAGTCAGAATTAATCACTTCAAATTCAACGATCACAGGAATAAGTGATCAAAAAGCAGAAATTACAGCCGTCAAAACTGAGCGCAAAAAGGGAAAAGAACTTATTGTGTACTGATTCCATAACGTCTCAAAGGAGTGTTTTAGAGCTTGCTGAGGAATAATTATCAACTTAATATGAAACGCCGTTGAAGAGATGATGCATCGATTTATATGTGTAGTCAGGGAATGTATGGACATATGTATACCGAAACGTACAATAAATAAGGGGAATGAATCACCGTGGTATACGCGTGAATTCAAATTATTACTCAAAAAGCAAAGGAGGATACACTAAAGCTCAAATAGGAAGGGGTACCGTATAAACATAGAAATCACAGCTGAGTTAGGAGGGCATATTAAAAATGCGATGTATAAGGCCTTTAATGATTTCCATTGAAACTCTGTTTCAAAGAGACTCAAAGAAAACCCAATGAAATTTTGGTTGTATGTACGAAAAGTCAGTTGTAGTGACAACAATATGCAAGTACTAATTAACGACGAAGCCGCTACAAAGTTAGCGTACTTAACACATAATTCAACAATTCATTCACTGATGTGTTCAGAGCCCAAAAGCGTGTAATAAGAATAATGTGTGGGGTTAGCAATAGAACTTCATGTAGAGAGCTGTTCAAGAAGTTAGGGATTTTAACATTAGCATCTGAATATATATACACATTAATGTCCTTTGTAGTCACAAATTATACTTTGTTTGAAACAAATAGTAAAATACACAATTACGGCACTAGAAGTAAAAATGATCTTCACAAGACTTACAAGTCATTGTCATTTGTTCAAAAAGGGGTCCGATATTCAGGGATACATATCTTCAATATGCTCCCAACACATATTAAATGTCTAGTAGATGATAAGAATAAATTCAGAAAAAAATTGAAAGAATTTTTAATTGACAACTCCTTCTACTCTGTCGAAGAATTTATTTCTAAGGTCTCTTAAAAATAACTGCCAGTATCTTGTGTAAATATAGTTCAAATAATTAATTTACCATGTATGCTATGACTGTACATCTCCTGGTGTATGTATTTAGTTTGTTATGTAATTGTTTATAGTACCATATATGTTACGACTGTACTTCTTGTGGTGTATGTATTATTTTGTTAATTTTTTTTTTTAATGTACCATATATCCTATGACTGTACATCTTCTGGTGTATGTATTATTTTGTAATGGAAGTGTTTAATGTACCATGTATACTATGACTGTACATCTAGTGGTGTACTTATTATTTTGTTATGCAACTGTTTATCTGTAAATTGACAACTTTCCACATCCCACAGAGCCAGTCTCTTATATTGGGATCAATGGAAAATGAATGTATTGTATTGTATTGTATAACATAACAAATAATCATGAAATTGGACCTGCACATTAATTCGCTCGTGGATTGAGCTAATTATAGGATTTGATTCATAGGTCTAATCTTGAAAAATTGTAGTACACGAACGAAGGAATATCGTATAAAACTCTCGTGAGTCCATATTTGGACTACAGTTTTGCACTTTGGGATCAGTTTCGCAGGGGGTTTATTGACTGTATAACGAAAGTTTAGAGAAGAGCCGCTTGATTCGTAACTGTTTGGCACAGTAATTTCGAAAGCGTCACAAAATTGATTAGTAGATTGGGCTGGTATTCTCTAGTAAACAGACGACGTAGGTTTTATTTTAACTTATTGTTTAACATGTGTACATCCACTTTCATTTACAAGAACCATGAAATATTTCGTTCACCAACCTAATAGTGTCACAGTGACAGTAAATATAGGATTAGAGAATTAAGGTTGTGCACTGATACTTACATGAATTATTTCTTTCCTCGTGCCATTCAGGATTGGAATGCACAGAATAAAGATAAGTTCTGGTGCAAAGCACACTCTGCAATCCACAGTTTTATGAAAACTAGCTACACTCCTTCCATCTCTAGTATTTGATATTCATAATGTGGGTCCCATTCATCCCACCACTCTAGGAAGGACATGGGCAAAATTTTGTAACCCATCTGTCTTCTTTCCTGGTAAATCCTCTTATTATCCTTTGCAGTAGTTGCGATACTTTGAATTCTTTCCCTGAATCCTCCATGATGTGCCTTCTCCCGTGTCAACTCATATTTACATTTTATTCCTTCAACATGCGAAACCATTCCATTGAATAATGATGCAAAATATTTATTTTCATAAATGTATATCTAATAAGTTTACTCTTCCTGGCATTTATCTTCATTACATGTGTATCCATCTCGCTAGAAATCCTGTCTAGATCTCTTTGGATTGTCTAAAAATCCTGTCTCAATGTAATTTTATTATACAAGATTATATTATCTGAAAATCGCCTAACTTCTGTCTGTATATCAACAACAGAATCATTCATTAAAATAATTAACAGTAATGGTCCCAATACACTATCCTGTAGCAGATCTGTTCCCACATCCATCTCACTTGATATTACATTACATACTTTTACTCTTTGCTTCCTATCTCTTAAGAATTCCTCCATCTAGAGAGATACATCTTGGCTCAACCCAATGGTATTAATCTTATATACAACCACTGTATGGCTTGCTCTTTCAGTTGCCTGAGAAAGATCCAGTCGCAAATTATCAACTTAGCCTCTCTTATCCATTTCATCAGAACTATTAATTGAGATTTACAAGAATAACCTTATCTAAATCCACGCTTCTGACATAACCTACCTCTTTTCCCCACATATGTTCCTAATATATCTGGCTTCACAACTCTCTATCTACTTGTACACCACTGCATTCAATCTAATGGGATCTATTGTTTTCAGTTCTACTAGTTTCCCCCGACTTTTTACTTAAAAAATAAATAAATACAAATAAAAACTAAGTAATTTTCCCTAATACTCTGTGATTATATTTATAATTTCCCTGTGTACTCGTATTCGTGAACTTGAGAATGATTTTCCTCAGTAAAGTCTCAGTCAATACCTGTGCGACGGTCCGCAATTGTCTCACCAAACCAGTTACTCAGTATATCAGCTATTTTCATATTTTCTGTTTCTCCATTCTCTTCTATAATGGTCTGAATATTTTCCTTCCCTCTTATTATTTGAACATAGCTATAGAAATTTCTAACAGCATAATTTAGAGTTCCCTACACAGCCATAATAGTTTCCATGGATTTATCCTTAGCTTCTATCTTTGCTCCTAATTTCCTGTTTAGTTGTTTCAAACTATCAGTATTATGGTAGATTCCTAGAGATATATTGGCGTTACAGTACAATAGTAAGAGTAACAGCAACCTGAAATGGGACCTGCTCATATCATTGGTACTATGTACAGTTAATTCTAGACTGGGATGCATTGGTCGAATTCTTAAAAATTATAAAGAACATACAAAGGAGATAGTGTACAAAACTCTCATGCTCCGGCTTTTGGACGGCTACTGTGTCGATTTTTGACCCGGATTTTAAGCGATTGGTTGAAGTAAATAGAAAGCACAGGGAAGATCCGATCAATTTGTGATTGCTTCCCATAGCCCTTACGAAAGCGTCACAGAATTGATACAGCTTTAGCTGTGTAATATCTGGCAAGCAGACATGCGTATACTTACTTTTATTTATGAGTGCCGTTAAATACTTTGTCTACTATCCTATTTGGATAGCAACTACAGGAGAGATAAGACGAAAAAAATAAGTTGCCATTCTCGTTGTTATATGAGTTCTTTCTTCCCTCGTTCTATCCGGGATTGGAAACGGAGTGGCTCCTGCAACTTGGTGAATTGCAGAATATAGATGAAGGTGTATGTTATTCAGTGACGGTGAATCTTCTGGTGTACACATCTGTTTTTTTATGTACTTACTTTGCTGTAAACTGACTCCTATTTACATCCCACATAGTGAGTATCTTGAACTGGGAAATGTGGAAAATTGCTGTATTGTAATGCCTGGTAATTTTCTTGTCCACAAAGCCCTTGGTCGCTGCAATGCAAATGGGTTTTAGAGGGTATTTTATGATGTGATGGACTACACTGTTTCCCTGTAACTACTTCCTGACACTTAATTTAAATTTTTTAATTATAACAAATATTAATAGATGTGTGTTTTAATATTTTAAAAGACATCTCTTAAAAATATATTCCTTATTTTTCTTCTTTATTTTTGGAAATCTTGCATTATTGCTTGATCTACAGAGTTATATTGTCTTGCAATGAGTTATCACTCCCTAATATCGCTTGCACCAAGTCATCGAATCAAAAAATACAATAGGAAGAGACGACAGCATAGCTTGATAGATATCCTTCAGTAAATATCTTCATTTTTCGAGAACAAGCAAGGTTAGTGGTTTCTTTGACCAGATATGGGAATAATGGAGGAAGGAATAAATGGAGACGACATAAGGGACCTTTACCACGTACTGGAGTGAAGCTGTGTAAAGAGAAGTGGGTTGGGGAGGTCGCCATATTGGTCGGCCGTAGAAACACGGAGAATAGGCACAAGATCTTCAGGGGAATCATACAACAACCGCGGAACAACAATTTGATGATGGATTATCATGTAACTCTACGAGACAAACCAAAAATGAAGAATAAAGTTTTTTGATATCCTGCTTAGTTCTCGAGATATACTTTCTCAAAAGTGAGGTGTTTTGGGTTTAAATTCAGAAGAAACATTTCTCCAAGGTAAAATTTGGTGTTAGATTCTGGTGTAACACGACAAGAAAAATCGAAACTAAAGAATAAAATTTTTCGAAATCTCGCTTAGTTCTCGTAATATGGTCTCAAAAGTGAGGTGTTTTAGGTTGAAATTCAGAAGAAAAATATCACCAAAATTTTATAATATATTCTTATGTAAGACGACGAGAGAAGTTGAAGGTAAAAAATAAAAAAAATTGATATCTCGTTTAGTTCACTAGATTATGCTGTCTCCAAAAGTCAGAAGCTTAAATGGGAGTGGTATACATTGCGAAACGAGATACACGTTGTGTCACTAACATGGTGCTTACATAATTAGTAACAACTAATAATAAATTGTTTGTCCCATCTAGTACACGCTGCATTTCAACCTACACACATTTCATTTAAGATTGTCGCTACAAAATCAAACTATGTAGACACACCTAAACACATGAAATGCATCGCGGACTATATTTCGGGTAACAACAACGTTTGGTTCATCACGTTTCATGGTTTGCACAGCACAAATTATCGAAATTAATTTCATCGTATACTTTCAGTGTAAACTGAAATGAACTAAAGCATGCAGAATACCATATTCATTGTACCGAATTAAAATTGGCCCCGTTTAAATTAGACTTCCAACATTTGTTTACAATAAGATTAGCCTTTTATGTGCTCAGTAGTAACATAATATGCTGATTGTCAACACTACACCAACAAATATTTGGGAACGACATTATCCTATTGAGAGCAATGAATAAATTTATAACAATAGGCCCTAATGTTGCAGTTACCTATCAGACACTTCAAAAACAATAATTACAATTTGACTTAATTATGAAACGTTATTCCAGGTTGTTTCCTATCTTCTCTGTTTGTGCAACCGTATGCAACAAAGCTAGGCATTATAGAAAACTTTAGAATATTAGAAAATGAAATATTCTCAGCAGCAGTCACAGTGAAAACAGCCCAAAGTTTTGGGGTGATTCCTAAAGCCGCCGCGCATGCGCAGTAGGAGACGAGTTTTTATATGAGGTTACAGAGATTTACCGTTATTTCGTCTCCTCTACATTCCTTCCTCCGTGATGGGAATGTCCCTTTATTTGTACTTCATATCGCTTTGGTAGTTGTCCATTTAATTATCTCTGCTTAGTTAATTCTTAGCTCTGGTTTCACATGAAGGTGTCTTTCACTGTAATTGTAAATATAGTATCTTTGGTAGTAGAGGCGGCGGCGAAAATTTTTGTGAAAGACGTGTTAGATTTTATTATCTGGATCAATAAAGAAAACTATTAAGTATTATGTTGATACGTTTCTGATTGTCGCTTAAGTGATAGATTATGTAAGGAAATTTAGTGTCTTGTCAGTCACAAGGGAGAGGGCTTAGATAATGCGTCTTGTGGAGGTGAGAATAGTTGTTGTGGGTTTAATTCTACTTACTGAGCTATGATTTTTGTCATACAAAGTAAATTATTACCATCATTTTGTGTATTTACCTTTTTCTTTTCAGGTGTTATGGACCAGTGTCAACAATTTGAAGCATAGACACGTAATTAATAATCTATTTCGTAACAATGCCTGCATAAGTAAGAATTCGTGTTATGGTATGAGAATAATGTCAGTTGTCTCGATACCTGATCGTTATGTTCTGTATTTAATCAGAACATGTCATGACAATAGCATACCAAGTTTATTGAACAATCGAACAAGTTTAGTAAGAGCAAGTGCGGATGGGTCCATGGACCTAGGACTGCAGACTTTCAGTGAAAGAAAAGTGCAGTGTGTAAGAACAAGTAGAAGACAGCATCTTTTTGAAACGGACCTTATGCAACCTAAAGATTATGAGCAGCAATCGAACTATTTGTTGCTCACACAAGACAGCATATTTATGTTACCAAAGTACACGGTATGTTATGATCATAGTGATTATTATCTACATTTTTGTTTTAATCATTCAGAATGTCTGATGTATAGTAAATATTATTTGCTTGCTCATCATTTACTTAGAATTCACATTTTCTTGCATCGAAAGGATTTTTTTTACCAACTTCCTGCTTGGGTTGAAATTAGGTAATTTGTTTGATGTTTACATTCATGTGTATGCTAGGTGTAATGTGATAAAAGTAGCAATGAAACAAGTCTCTGCCATGACTCAACAATATTTTAATGGTACCACCATCACAATAGATACACTACTTTGTATGTGACTGTTGCTCTTGTATCATTTACTAATTGCGGTCCAGTATGTATGACAATTTAAAGCCTGATGTTTTCCTTTAAACTGTCTTCCTGGTAGATTATTGGAGTCTGCTGAACTGGAATGATGCTTCTGGAATGTTTTAGGTCTGCGTTTCTCAAATGAGTTCAACTTGATATGTCACTGAAAGCACTGGAATAGCTGGTACAAAATGTTTGAGTCTAGTGGAATTATGATTCTGCTACATCGACTTTCCACCAATGATGTCATAATACAGTAAAAGTCAATCAAAAATTTAATCATTTTCAAGATTTAGACCCTGGACCACAAATGTTGTGATTCATTACTTACTTCTGTATTATGTCATTACCTTGTTTGGAAGAAAGTTGTTGTCACAGAATTGCAATCTCCACTAACCCCTTTTATTTTTGTTTGTGTTCAGCAAAGTGTGGCTAAATGCTCAGAAACATCACTGATTGTGTTAAGCCGCACTCATCCTGGTTACAGATTTACATACTCATATAGGATCTATGAGGATATCTTTTCTCCACTTCAAAATCACACATTACTTCAAACCAAACGTTCTCACGGGTTGTATATGTGATGTCACATTTTCCATCTCACTCTGATCACATTGCTCCAGTGATATCAGTGTGATTTAAAGGACCCCCTGCCACTACCCCTCTCAAAATCAAAATAAAGAAACCTAATCCTGCTGTTGTGCTGATGGTGTTGTTCAAAACGTTTTCCAGTAATTTAGTACCAGAAAAGATGAATGTGTGTTCCTTATTCCTATAGTGTACAAAAAGTTGGGAGTATTCCATTGTGAAAGCTGTTAGATGGAAACCTTCTGTCAGTGTCAAGCAGTCATTTAAGGCATTCAATTTTATTCATTTTTGGTATGTTGATACCAGCAGTAACCCTTTGTATTACAAAGCTATTGGTCTAAAATGGGGCTGAAAGATAAGCTGTCTGTTTGAAATATGTTATTGAATCTAATACAGAAATGTCCATATCACACAAAAGTCTGCACTTTTGGACTGGAAATTGATTGATACGATCCGTGGACCAGTAGTACTGATGAATTATTTAGTGATGGTAGTGTTAGCTTTGTGAAGTTTGTTATCTGTGAAATTTGATGTAATGTGGAGTTGTAGTATTCTCTTTTTATCAGAGTTTTGTCTCTGATGAAAGCAGTTGTAGCCGTATCGTATAGTTTAAAATTGGCCATATGGCATTATTCATCTGAATAGGCCCTACCATGAATCGTAGTTTGACTACCTCAGTGATAAAATTTTGAGTTACTGTGCAAACCATGATAAGACTTTTACTAGTTGAATATTGGGAGATATAAATGTATAACAATGAACTATTTATGTGGCTTTTGGTAGCTCAGTGGGGTCTACTGGAGATCGCGATTCCGCTACAACAAACTACAGTAATATCGTTGGAATACTGATGTAGTCAGTCGCAAGATTTATTATTCTCAAGCAGTAATTCCGCTGTAATACAGTCTGGACCATTATTTACAAGCACAAATTAGGTTGTAATACAGCCTGGACCAGCGTGAAACCGTTAAATGTACTTCGGGAAGAGTTTATAGTGGAGTCTTGCGTTTGACCTCTGCAGTATTATGATGACAACTCCTGGCGGAATCGCGATCTCCAGTAATCCCGCTCAGTGGTTAAGGTGCATGCTTTCAAAAATTTCTAGCTCCTATCTCATTTTCAAATCCCAGTAGGGGCAGGAATTTGTGAAAGTTGTGTGTGTGTGCTATGATATTGCATGGTTTGGTTTCCACTTTAAACTGTAGGTCCCAGAAGAAAGGAATTGGCTGTCCTACCTGTGATGGATTGGCTTAGTGTGCCTTCTTCGGGAGGATCCAACCAACCTTTGTTGTAGGCTAAGTTAGTTTTTTAGGTTGTGTACGCAGCAAGTATTTCTAGGCTACCTTGGTGTTGATCTATAATGACAATTAAGTGAAAAGCAATACTGGGTAATGGTCCAGTAGAGGGGTACTGAGATTTAATTTTCCGTTCATTCTGAATTTTTGTACACATGTTCCTGAGGAGTATACCACAGTCAATGTTTTTATTAACGTTTTTAGAGTTATTTTAAATCAGCATCATGATTTTACCCCATTATATATGGATGGGTGTAAGCAGACAGAGTAGGCTGCTCTGTAATGTTCCCTCCAGTGACATACACATACAAGCTAAATAGATGGTATAGAGTGTTACTTTTTGTTTAAGTCGCTTCAGTATATGAAAGTAAATTGTTCTATGAAGTACATCGTATGCTGTGATTCACTTAGCTGCATTCAGGTTTTAGAAAGTGTGTACCCAGCAGATCGTCTTGTCCAGGATATACATTACAGCCATTGATCCCTCCAATCTTTAGGAGTGGAGGTTCTATTCTGCTGGGTTCCAGGCCATGTGCGAAACGGGGAACAAGGCAGCTGATGGAGCTGCCAATTTAGCCTGCAACAAGGTCAGAACTGATTTTGATCCAGTCCCAAATTCATACCTTGCCTCGGCGGCAAAAAGAATTGTCTTTGATGTATGGCAGAGGCAGTGGCTGGAAATTGAGCATAATAAGCTCTGGCTGGTCAAACGGACCGTTAAGCCGTAGAGCAGCTCCTTACAACGGGCGAGGAGGAATGAGGGTCTCTGTACTCACCTCTGCATAGGGCACTGTCCTTTGACACATAGCTTTCTTCTAAGCCAGGAGGACCCACTAGAATGTGATGCTTGTGGCATACCTTTGACGGTGCGCCATGTTGCAAACTGACTGTGTGTTATTTTTGGATGTAGGTGCAGACGTTGGCCTAGCCAATAATCTGTCCCTTATTTTAGACAATGACATTGGCAACATGGCTATGATTTTTTTTTTTTTAAATCAGTTTGGATGGTATGGTCCCAAAAATTTTGGGCAGATCGGCCTAGGTTTTAGATTGGATCGCAAAGAACTGCTTTTATCTTCTAAGAATGTAAGTTTCTTTTGTTTTGTTTGACATTTTATATCTGGCTGGCCCTTTTACAGTTAGTCAGCTGGTTGGTTGTTCTAATTATCTTTTGACTGGTTGACACTTTTTCAGGCAACCAGACAGTGTTTATAAGTTTGTTTTTAATGACAATTTTACATCCATTGTTTTAGTGTTTACTTTATTTTGCTGTCTGCATGGTCGAACTCTTTACAGTTGTCATGCAGATGGTATTTTAGTCAGTATCTTATGTTTTCTTTGCCCAGTTACAGTCTGCCATGCAGTCAGTAATTGAATTTTGAGCCACATTGGGTGCCAATAACCCAGATGATGATGCATCCTAAAGACCTAACAACAGCAACAACAATGACGACAAGTGTTCCTGAGGACATACCTTTCAATAAAAACTGCATATTAAAGCTAAAAGAAATGTACCTTAGAGATAATGCATCAAGAAATTTACTGAGTTCTACCGGAGATCACAATTCAACTACAACAACGTTCTTCCGCTCTGACTAATGACACCTTAATAAGTTAGTAGTCAGTAGCAAAAAGTTTTATTTTAAGTAGTAATTAGTTTGTGATTCACCATAGACCATTATTTCCAAGCAATAACTAGGGTGTAACACACCCTGGACCATCACGACACCGCTAAAGTTAATTCAGAAAGTGTTTCTAGCGGTGTCTTGCTTTTGACTACCGCAGTATTATGACACTTAATTATTTGTGACCTCTAGTAATCCCAGTGACCATATGCGATAGTGTAGGCAGTACTGTCAGTGGCCAATTCTAAACACATCTTTGACACAAACAATAGCGTGTGCGTCAGTGAATGTAAATATGCTGGCATGTTTTCATGATACCATATGAATATATTCCCACACCTTTATAAATGTAATGCAGTGACTAATTTTCATTAATTTGGTAGAAATAACTGTGCTTCAAATCAATGATGGCTATAATAAGAGCATTTTTCATTCCGGTCCAGGCTACCTTCAAACCTAACTGTCCAAAAATCAAGTGAGATTTAGTTATCAATGGAAGCCAAGTTCCTCAGGCTTTATGCTGTGACAAAGTATCATATAATTTAATGAATTGACAAACAACAAGAGGGTAATATTACATAAAAAGGCTAACTTAATAATTTAAGTTTGTTAGAATTATGTAGGCCTACCTTAGTATTCATTGTCTAGAAATGGTCTGCTTTTCACCTCACTAGCATATATTCTGGTAGTAAAATATTTGTTTATACAAGAACCCATTAATATCCCATCTTGAAATTTTGCATGCGTGTAGTCAGTTAGACTGGACAACACATATAAGTCTTATAAAAAAATCCAATGGTACGTATTTTGAAAAATTTAAAAAAAATATATATTGGAAATTTTTTAAAATTTTCAAATTTAGTTAGCATAGTCATGTTACATATCAAGTTGAAGGGAATTTTTAGTGGAAAACAATGGTGCAAGTTTGAGATCTCTAGGTTGTACAGTTTTTGAGTTACAGCATTTTAAAACAATCATAAATCGATCAAAAACAGTCATTTTTTGGATTTTTAAACCCTTCAAACTCAAAAGCTTAAAGTCAGAAAAATCTGAAATTTAAACTAGTGTTGGTGGGTACATTACCTGAAAAAAAAATCCAAATCTGAGAGGTAGAATTGGTTGATTTGACACGGAATGACCCATGAGTCAGGTTGTTGGAGTGGGGTTTTGAATTTAAGAAGGAAGGTGGTGAGAGAGTCGAGGTGAGGAAATTTTGGAATAGGAGCAGAATATAGTTTTGGGACAGAAGAGGTGGATCTAACTCGGATGGAGATAGGCATTATTGGAGGCTGGGTTCCAGGTTATCCTTCCTGCCTGTAGTATTAAAATCATACTGCCAGCAAAGGTGCAGCAGATAGAAAATAAGACCTACCCAGTCTAATTTAGGGGTGGTAGATGGTTGGAAAGAACAGCTTGCCGAGGTTTGGAGAGGGGGATGGAAGAAAGATTCACAATTGGGATTTTGGATTTCTCCAGGATTGGTGAGTGGGTAACAGGTGCTGGATGGGGAAAGTTGAGTAGGTGAGAAATACATGGGTTTGTGACAACAAGGGGTTGAAGAATTAGTATGGTGCCTGTTATGTGGGTAGGGAAGTTGTAGGCCTAAAACAAAATAGCTCTTGGAGAGGGAGCATAGTTTGGAAAGATGTTCTACGGCCTGTGTGTTAAAACATGGTTGCAGTGGTAAAGGATATTATTTAAATGTTGACTGCAACCCGGAAATGCGAGGAGAAAGGTTTTGTGTAAGGAAATGAGGGGGGATGAATGTTGATGGTCTTTTTGGACATACTGTTGAAGGAATAGGCGGGTGAGTGCTTAAGGAATGTGGGAAATGGAATGTAGAATGAAGTTGTGGGTGACAGCCACAAACCAGAAGTTTAATGGTGAATACATTTGGTGGCATGTTAAGTGAACAGACATGGTAAAAATTTTGGTCCCAGTGGCCTCTTTACAGTCACGATTTTAGTGATTTACTTTTTTCTACTGTCCGTGTCACTGACCCCCTTAGTCTGCTATACAGACAGCAGAATCATCTAATCTTTTAAATCACGTTGCTGCACCAGTTGTTTGTTAGGGCACTAATGACTTCGTCGATGCTCCTGAAAACACCACCACCGACAACAACAGCAGCAGCTCTCCTGAACTCAAAAGGTGGGAACTTGCCTACCAGTACAAACTGGACACAAGGCAACCACCTGGTCTCAACTTAAGATTATACCTGGTCATTACTATTATTATTAGTTATGTTTACTTTTTTACCCTTTTTTTATCCTCTCTTTGTCTCCATCCCCACTACCTAAATTGAACAACCACTAACATGAGGTGATGTTTAACTTCATAGAGTCTTTGGTTTAATTTTTTTATTTGTTTTTATTTTATTTTTGTATATATTTTATTATATTATTTTGCTCCTCCCGCACACTAGAGATCAGTTTTGATATTTATCTATCCTCGGGAATTATCTCTGAAACACTGCCCCCTACCTGTCCTCAGTTTGAATTTACTCCTTCCATTTTACTGTCCAACAGGCTTTCTGTCAGGCAGTCTCCCACAATCCCCCACAACCCCCCCCCCCCCCCTCAAATAATGGTCTCCTGTTGATAAAGATCCAAAAAGTTCTATATCAAGTGTGTTTTTGTCTTTTCTGTGTGTTCACGCCCCACATCTATCATCCAAAGGTCATTTCCAGATCCTAATTTGTAATTCCTTTCCACTACTTACCACCTTTAAATATAATATATTAAAAAGGAATGTTTAACAATAATCTAGAAGCTGAAGGTTCAGGAAGTGGTTAGGTATGAATAATGTCTGTTGCCTAATTCATGATACTTGTCAAGAAACTGACAAGCTGGAATGAGAGGCAGAAATAGATGACGAAAATGTAAACAAACAATAGAGTAGTCTGGGGTAGTCAGATCAGTAGGAAAGTGGGAAAAGTTATATGGTGAAGTGGATTAATGGCATCCTGATTTGGGTTTTCTATGGTTTCCTCAAATCACTCCAGGTGAATGCTGGGATGCTTCCTTCAAAAGGCCATGGCCAAATTCCTCCCATTCCTTGTGCTTAGTTCCATCACACATCTAATGACCTCAAAGTCGACGAGGCATAAAGCCATTAAAAAAAAAATTGAAGGTACACTGAATTACAACAGATGAGAGAGAACAATACATATATATCGTAATAAAACACAAAAATAAAA
The DNA here is from genome assembly GCA_031002005.1 of Vandiemenella viatica. NCBI lineage: Eukaryota > Metazoa > Arthropoda > Insecta > Orthoptera > Morabidae > Vandiemenella > Vandiemenella viatica. The sequence continues at coordinate 333,280,878 of CM061921.1, read as the reverse complement.
TAAGAGATCAAGTAAATAAATAAATTGCCAATGTAGGAGTGGTAAATTGACAGGGAAAAAGATAGACAGTTATTCATATGGCATTTATGAAAACTTACCACTGATTTTACGTTCATTGCTGCAAATGCTATTGGTGTCATCAAACGTATTTAGAGATGGCCACCAACTGTACTGCCAATGCTATCTCTTATGGTAACTTCCATGTGGAATTATGTCTAAGATACTTTTCTTTTTGCTTTAATATACACTTTTTCTCAAAAGGTATGTGCTAACTAATGTATGTACCAAAATTCAGATCAAATAGACATTATATTTTTGGTGTGCCTGTAATGGATCGCTGCCAATATTCATTAGTTCTTTCCTTCAATAAATTCACATAATTGGGAGTTAGGATCAGAAGTGATGATTTTTCATTTCAAATGAGTTCACGGGATGCTAACACAGCCATTTTAACCAGAGAAAAATGTTTATTTATTTTTTTACCTGCTGAGAGTTAAAAAAATTGCTTGCACCTATTCTTTAATATTTATTGGAAAAATGTTGTCGAGTTCCCAATAAATAGCTATGCTCCTAAAAAGTTCACTATTCAGTGGTACATAGTAGCCATCTGATGTACAAATTCTGTTTTATTTTCTATTTGATGGTTGATACTATTTAACTTAAGCAGCAATTTTGTGAATAATTTGATTGTAAATCAGTAGATTGCAAAATATTTTACATCAAATTGTAACAGAACAAAGTAGTTCCACATAACAGTCAAACTAAATGCGATGGCTGCTAGAAGTAGAGTCGTTAGAACTGAAAATGTCATCTACGTATTCCTTAGGCTTTGTTCTTGAAGAAAACTGGTCACCAGAGCCATGAAATAAGCAGGTGGTTGATAATTTGGAATGAAAAATAGGTTAATTTTCAGCATTTAGTACTCTACAGTAAAAATTGTGACTCACCTGTGGCATCATAATTTTACCACAGTTCCACATGACAGCCAGTGTCTTCACTAAAACTGTACTCTGCACACAATATTGCTGTTGCAGTTGAGTAACTAATATCTAAATATAATTGGTGCGGGCATCATGTCAACGTGTCAAACATAGGACCGATAGTGGGGGTCGCAAGAAAATACTGACTATAATTCGGGAGAAATATTATCGTTGGAAGTGGTGGAACATGTTGAACATGGGACATTTGTACAGTTGTATCATAATACAGAGTGTCCACAAATGAATATCAGGGTTTTAATGCTTTATAAGATTTATTACATTATCCTTAGAGTTATAAATGATATGTCAAATGAAAGAGCAACTCAAACAGTTTTGTTCGTTGGCACTAGTGCGCATGTGCGTGAAATGTTTCCGCTGCGATCCGCTAGAATGCGGTAGTAGCAAAGATGGCGACTGTGAAGAGAAAGCGTTTTGTGTTTTACAGTTTGCAAAGACTGAATCTGTAGTTACTGTGGAGCGTGCGTTCCGCATTTAGTTCGGGCGTGATCCTCCAAGTGACAATAACATCCGTAGATGGTATCATCAGTTTGAAGATACAGGCTGCCTTTGTAAAGGGAAGAGCGCAGGACGACCAAGAGTTAGCGAAGAGACTGTTGAGCGAGTGAGAGAGTCGTTCACTCGTAGCCCATAGAAATCTGTTCGGAAGGCTAGTCGCGAATTAGAAATTTCCAAGTCGACTGTTTGGAAAGTTTTAAGGAAACGCTTGCAACTACGTCCTTACCGTTTACAGTTGTTACAGGCTCTAAAGCCTGCAGAGCATGGTTTACGTGCCAAATTCGCTAACGAAATGTTGTTACATGATGATGAAGATTTTCTACATCATGTTGTCTTCAGTGATGAATCGACTTTTCACCTCAGTGGACATGTTAACACTCATAATGTGCGGATCTGGGGCTCAGAAAATCCTCAAGAGATCGTACAAGTGCAACGAGACTCCCCTAAAATCAATGTTTTTTGTGCCGTATCCCGGCGGAAAGTTTACGGACCTTTCTTTTTTGATGAACCGACTGTAACTGGTACTTCTTACCTTGATACACTAGAGCAATGGCTCTTCCCTCAGTTGGAACAATATGAACCAGAAAACTTCATTTTCCAGCAAGATGGTGCGCCACCCCACTGGCATAACGAAGTACGCGGTTGGTTGAACATAACTGTACCCGACCGCTGGATTGGCCGCAAGGGGCCCAATGACAGAGCTTGCTATGCGTGGCCTCCACGTTCACCTGACCTAACGCCATGCGATTTCTACCTTTGGGGTTTCATCAAGGATCGTGTGTATGTGCCTCCGTTACCAGCCGACCTCCTTGAATTACGACAGAGGATTGAAGCAGCTGTTGCAACAGTTACTGAAGACACACTGCTCAACGTTTGGGAAGAACTCGGCTACAGACTTGATGTGTGCTGTGTGACAAATGGTGCCCACATAGAACACTTGTAAGCTTGTATATAAAACTGTTTGAGTTGCTCTTTCATTTGACATATCATTTATAACTGTAAGGATAATGTAATAAATCTTATAAAGCATTAAAACCCCGATATTCATTTGTGGACACCCTGTATTTTGAATACACTATTTACATATTACATTTTTTTATGTTATAAATTACTATGGAGTCATACTGTTAGAATGACAATCAAACACTAAAATGCCTACAGGACAAAAGGTAAATTTAACTTCGACTGAATTACTATCTGGACCAGAAGGTCAAAAAATGTATGTGATTAGGTTGATAAATATCTGAACAACAAACATCAGTTGGCAATGATGCAACACTGGCAGTGTATCTTTGTGTAATACATGTTAGATAGAGAGATTATGGTGAATATATTACTTGTGATTCCTGCACGGCACTAAAATGAATTTGATACTTCTACCTGCATATCTTCTTACCCTTAACTGCTTTTTGGAATTTAATTTCACACAGGCTGGTTAGTGTATTTTTTTCTTTTTTGTTCAAGTGTAATTTTCAGTTATATCTTTCATTTTAAAAGTTACATCATGGTTGTCCAGATCATATTGCTGTCGTTGAAATTCTCTTCCCATATATACAGGTATATATATATATATATATAAGTTTAGGTAAAGTAAACCCAACACAGATGAGAGTGGCTGAGCTCAACGAACACGTATAATGCAGTGTTTCGGAATTGGACCTTATTCTTGCAAGTAGACGAGAAACTTGGCAATTAAGTTGGATGTGATCACACTGGCACGTGCTGAGGTAGCAAGGGTGGCTGGGGTTGTAGTGGAGGAGGGTGAGAAAATAATGAATCAATAATTCATGAGAGATATTGTTGCTGGCAGTGGGGGAAAATCATCAAAGTAGATGACATAAGAGGAATAGAAAATATTAAATTTAAGCTTTATAAATTATATATATGTGAATAAATAATAAGTGTTGGTCTTCTGGTAGATCTTATCAGATTGAGAACAGGAGGGTTGCCTAGTATCTCGGATATGTGGGTAAGCTAGTTCCCATATGCAGATTTGAGAGGGGGTGTGTTTTCAGGGATGAGTGGTCGGTTTTTAGAAAGGGAGCATCCATAAACTACGTGGCTTGGTCTAGGGGAGGGGTTCGGTAAAAAGCTATGCTGGGCTACGCCGGGGAGCAGTATAGGTCAGCAAAAGTGGAGTATCATCAGAAACTTCAGGATGTTAGATTAACAAGCTGGGAGACATACATAAGCAAACCCATGGGGACTACCGTACAAGCTAGCTGTGCAGAAAGTAAAATCACCTACCATATTTTCTATTCTCAGGAAAGAAGATGGAACTATGACAAGCAGTTGGCAGGAATCGCAGAACTTCTTCTGAAAAAACTCTAGCTGGACGATGAGCAGGAGTCTGATTCTGAGGAACACAAACTTGCAAGGCAACTAATTAACCATGAATATGATAATAACATGGTGGTTCTATGATTGGCTCAAGAGGAAGTAAGAACCGCAATAAGCACACTGAATAGGAATAAAGCACCAGGACCTAATGGGATAATAGCAGAAGTGTTGCAAGCCCTAAGTCAGCAAATAGTTCCTTACCTTACCGAATGGCTGAACGCATGCCTACTGCAGCGAAGGATACCCCATTGTTGGAAAACATCGAGCATAAAAATTATAAGGAAAGGAGAAGATAAGGACCCTTCACTACTGAAGTCTTACAGACCAATTTGCCTCCTTAATATCTTTAATACACTTGGAAAAATTCAAGGAAAATTACTATGTAAAAGAATTAAAGAATTCAAATTACTGAAAGGTATGAATCAGCAGCAATTCGACTTTTGGAAAGGCAGGTCAACAGAGGATGTAATAAATGAAGTCCAGTGGATAGACAACTCGACAAACAAAAAATTTGTCATTGGCATATGTATCAACATTTTCAGCTCCTTTGATAATTTATGGTGGCTGAGTATATTCGCCTGACTAAGAGGGTTAGGATGCCCACGAGTGTTGGATGAGAGGTTGAAAGACTACTGTCTCGGAAGAACAGCAACACTTCACAGCTCTAGTCAACAACTGACAAAACATCTTACAAAAAGTTTCAGTATGTGGCCCAGAATTCTGGGATATAGCTCAGGAACCTGTCCTTAACAGATTTGTAGGTCTGGCAGAGTTTGAAGGAATTGTTGCATTCACAGCTATTTTGCTGCTAGTTGGAGGAAAAAATAGAAGAGAGATTGAGACAAACACAAAAGAAATATTGAAAGTAGTGGAATGCTGGTGTGAACAAGTTAATCTCCAGCTAGCATCAACAAAAACCCAATACATATTGATGAAAGGAACACTGAAATGCAACCCTACGGTGAAGCTTGGAGAAAATTCTATCAGAAATCACAAAACGAACGGTAAGATACTTAAGGGTTATTCTGTATAAACATAGGACTTTTAATGATCACATTGATTATGTGAGCCAAAGAACGACTGCTGCAATGAGATAATATAATTAGCATCAGGTAAGAAGATTTCTAATCCCACTGCCAATTATAAGATTATATCATGGCGCCATTACCACAGCTATTGCAAGTTATGGAGCAATCACATGGGTGCATAGATTAAGATTGGTTAAACCTGCAAGGGGTATCATGTGAATGCAATGAGGAATTCTCTTGCGTTTTACAGGCGCATTCAGAACTACCCCAACTTACGCACTTTTGGTCATTCTTGTAGTATGTCCTTTAGACCTGGCAATAAGAAAGAGGGCAGCATGTTATTGGCTACATAAAGGAAATTCTAACAAGGTAACAAAGATCCTGGGTCAAATGGCTTCCAAGAAGAGAGACATTAAAAACTGTATCTTAAATGAATGGCAACAGCAGTGGAACAATTCGGAAACGGGAAGGAGAGTATTTGAAATACTTCCTGATACCAGAGAGAGGATGCATATGAAGCACTTCAATCCATCCCGAGGGTTGTTTCCTCACCGGTCATGGACCGTATGAAACATATATATACAGGATCGATAGGGCAGAGAATGATCTATGCACCTGCGGATCCCTGGGAACACATGATCATAAACTGTTTGAATGAGCATTAGTTGATGGTCGAATCAAACAGTACAGAGTGAAGCTCATGAAAAAAACTACCTCAGAAATACTGAAAGACAACCTCCTCTGGGAAGAACTGGACAAGCTGGCAAATGCTGTGTCGGATGCAGCCCAGGGAGTGGTATCGGCTTCGGCATAGCTAGCAACCTGTCATGATGCAGCAAACCATATAAGGAATGAGTCAAGATTCCCAAAATGTACAAGAAATGTTACAAACAAGTGTGGCTTCTGGAATTACTGAAGCTTATTCTTCAATGGATGCCAGCGTTAAATGAACTTAACTTTTGAAAACTCAAGTTGTTTAGTTCATTAGTATTATTGGGTAATAGTTTTTAGTAACAAGTTGATGTAATCATCCAGCTCTATTTCTGTGTTGGCCTCCCTGTTGACACAGTTGGTTGTGGCACCTTAATGGTGCCCAGCACTGTGTTAGCTAGTTCGAATCCCGGTGGTGGCAGAAATTTTCATCATCAGCATTTGTCTGGCAGAGTAGGAGAGGTGGTGACACACAATTCCTAATCACCAGTATATGTATCAAAGTCCTGAATTGTATTCTAAATACCTCTCCCAATTCATATGGAGTGAGGGCTTATAACACTGTTGATTGTAATTCAGAAGAGTAGTCCTGAAATGGCTGGCACAGGGATTCATCCTCTCCCTTCTTTATCTCTCATTTCACACATCACAAACAACACTGTACACTGAACATATTCTCCATCACAGTCATCCACACTTACAATAACATGAATACACACTGGGGAAGGCAGTGGGAAACCACTCCAGATCATCTTCCCAAGGGTGTACCCTTCCATGGAAGTTGCATACGCATGGAAACAGGCATGGAAGCAGAAGGAGATTTCTGTGTCAACAGGAATAATCATATCACATTTCATTATGTAAGGATGCACCCAACTCATCCTGTCCTTTTTAAATTTTCCAAGATGACATATGCAGCAGCCACAACTACTTTGTCCTCATCCATGATGCTGATTGCTGATCACTCGATGCATTTAAACAGGAAATGTTGAGCAATAATAAAACACATCAAATGCCCAGCAAATGTTGAGCCACACCTTTCTTGGACATGTATTGAGCATTTATTGCCAGAAATGTTCCTGGGCAATTGTTGAACAATAGGTTTCAGGAAGTTGCCAGAAAAAGATGTTCATTTACGAACCGCTTAAGGAAGTGATATCAATGGAGACGGGGAAGATGTCTAGAGGAAGAGGATTGGGAACTGTTAACAGACACTCAGTTAAGTGTGGGGCGAGTTTTAGGAAAGAATGGGGGTTAATCACGAAGTGTTTGTGTAATATTTCATAGTAAACTCAGTTGGGCTGGTGATAGGAAGAGGTTTCAAAATCCCTCATTAATTGGAGAGGATGATGAAGGGTTGCATCAAGGAAGTGAAGGAACTGGATTGCAAAACATTTGTCATACCACTGCTTGAATATGGTGGAGAGATGTGTGAAATTACCATTGGACACAGTCAGTAGCTGATATAGTAAATGAGATGGATTGAGAATCGCTCGAAGACAGGAGGCAGTTGAACGAGAGTGCTTGGATTGTACAAGACTTATATAATTGCGATGAAAGAAAGGTGGATATTGATATAAGGATTAGGAATGGTACTTGAAACTTGAGTGGGAGAACATAAGGTATAAGGCACTTGATTGAAGGTGTAAAGGAGTGGGCAACTTTTCTTTTGCAGTTCAGGGAGTCAGGGACTGGAATAAATTACCAAGGGAAATGAGTTTAAAATTTGTATAGAGAAAAAATAGGTGGGCGGTGAAAAATCATGACATTGGAAAGTGGGTGTGTAGTGAATTCATTTTCATTATTTTGTTAGCGTCAACATTATTAATCTGTACTGTTTGATTTTATGTTATTCTTGGGGAGATGGCATGTATACCAAGTGTGGTGAGTGAGTGGTAATGCTCTTGCCATGCATTCAGGAGGCAACAGGTTTGGATCCCTGCGGCTAACCAGAGTTTGGTTTTCTATAGTTTCATGAAATCACTCCAGGCAAATGCCAGGATGGTTCCTCCAAAAAGCCTTGGTTGAATGCTTTCTATTCCTTGCCTCCCAGTCTTTTCCCTCCTCTAGTGACCTCATCATCGATGAGGCGTTAAGCCATATGAAAAAAAAGGCTTGTATGATGTGTTCGCCAAAGTTTTTGGCCCAGGCATTGTTTTTATCATCAAAATAATCATGTGACTTAATGGTCACTTGTTTTCCAGTTTCATTTGTCATTAATCCTACACCATGTTATATTTTATTTACTGTATATTCCCAAGACCAAATATTTTGTAATTTACTTATGTTAAATGGAACAAATTAGCTTAGTGAAGTCAGCCCATCTCCCTTTTAAACTCGCCTTCCTTAGTCTAACATTTTACACATTGACTTGCATATGAAGAGTACAGGGGAAGAAATATGTGTGTCCAAAGAGAGAGATTTTGAGAAAAAATAATTTTTAATGTCAAAACACTTTCCTTGCATTGTAATTAGAAACTAGGTTTGTTCTACAGCAGTATTTGTTGTAACAGCTAATATACTACAAGGATAATTACTATCTCAAACATATTTTAAACTTTAAAAATTGTTTTAATAATGTGATGTCATAAAAAAACAATGCAAAAAGATGAAGGCCCTTTAATCAATGGTGAGGCAGGTTTTGAAAGTATTCTCAGCACTTTCGTGAACAAAACCTTTTCAGATGTTAAACAGTCCTCGTATTTTTTTTTTTTTGCACTTTGGTAATGGTCCATGTTTGCAAATGGAGGAAAATTAAAGCAGTTATCTGGTAGAGGCGGCTGTTTCCTTGTAGGTTGATTGTTACTACTTTCATCATATTAACCATTGTAGATGGAAATGAAGGTTGTCCTAGTCTTAAAAATCTCTTGATTTTCACATGATGCCACTTTAAAGGTGCTGTGCTTGCATTGAGCATTTTCAAGTACCACTTTCCACTTGTGAAGAAGTTTAAGATAGTATTTTTGGTTTAGCAGACCTATATTTTTTATCACACTCAATGTATAAAAGTCCACGTACTGGGCACCTAATCTCTTCGTAAAATGCAATATATAATGAAACATTCAAAATATAGTGTAATTTTTATTCTGGCACAATGTGAGTCACAAAATATTTTTTATTCTTTTATATTTGGAACCATATGATTAAAAATAAAATTCCAAAGCATAGAGCAAACATCATTTCCACCTGTAAATCTATTTGGGTGCACGCTAGTAAACTCGCCAAGTCGAATCAACGGCGGCACTGCCTACCCTTCTCTTGAAGCGAATCGGGCTATTTTTGAACCTCAATTTCTTTGGTCATATTCAAATTTCTGTTATGCATAGATATCAGCAATCTTAGCAAACACTAAATGTTATTTTATTACTGTACTTAGTTCGGATGTTATGGGATGCAATCTTCAGCAATTTTGTCATTTACTGACTGACTGATGATCATCAAAACTCTAAAGTACTTCCCATAGCTGTAGAAAGCTGAAATTTGGTACACATATAACATTTTACCCACATATTATACGAAAAGTCTGAAACTTGTAAATTTCCATATATCTACCCCTTACCAACCCCTAACAAGAAATTGCTTTCTTCCCGTAATAACTTTATGTACTTCTTTCCTTTTCGTACTTTGGAATTTATTGAAATTCAAAATTTTATTTCGACCATGACACCACAACATCAAAATTTCACTGTACTTCCAGTAATCCTAGTAACAAATAATTTGGTACACGTATATATTTTCATCCCTAAATCATAAGAAAAGTCTAATATTAGAGATTTTCCCCGTATTTATTTAATTACAATCCCAAACATGAAAAATTCTGGCACAAATTTGCGGCTTAATTGCTTTGCTCCGGATGAAGTTATATGCCTGGGAATTTTTGAATGCATAGAGATCAGCAAGTTTAACTAATATCTTAAATTTCACTTTGTTCTAATGCTTAGTTTGGAAGTTACTAGTTATTTATGGTGATAGTTAAACCAGCGACAATCTGCATTGCTTGGCTACAGCACACACCCATTGTTTTCATAGAGTGGGGTATTGTTCATTTCATATACTGATGTCTTCAATTCTGAAATGTTCTTATTCACCAATTTTCAAATAGAATCATTACATTTGAGTGGCAATTCAGAATAAGCCATAAATTTACAAAAAGAAATGAGATCACACAAAAACAATTCTTGTAAAAATAGGTGGGATAAACTTTAGCGTAGCAATGCTTTCTTCACCTATATGTGTGAGTCATGCAGTAGGCCATGGTGTGTGCACACCATTCCTTGTGTGAAGTGGTGCAGTCATACATACATGAATAACCAAAATATTGTAGAGTGTGTTTGTGTATTTTAAGTTTTTGTGTTCGTTTGGCCCTCCCGCAGACATCTGTGATAAATAATAGGATTATTTTTCATAGCCTTTATTTTGGTTGCCTAATGGCACTTTCATTGTCACCACTATCTTAACAACTCAATATAGTAAACAATGAGTGACCAAACTGATATCAGTTGTTGGCAGACAGCTGTGAACTATGTCATCAGTGTGGCCAATGCATGGAATCTCATCTTTCTTGCATACATTCTCTGGCACCCTCATCTTTCTTCACAAAACCGCATATTTTTCAATCCCTTATATATCTGCAGCATCATTCTTACTGGGATTTTATCTATGACTACAATATTCTATGTGACATGTAGATTTTTTAAAAAAATATACTCTTAACCATGTTTTTTTGTAAAAAATGGACCCTTAATTTTTTCCCCCCCTGTGCTCATCATATGGTTTTATATGCACAACTCACAGTGACTTCTGGTCTACTAATGACAATCATAATTGGCACTGCCTTGTCTCTAGTTGATGCTTTTTGAAATTTTACCGCAACTGGCCACATCATTGGAGGAGAAGATGGGGTAGAGGATTTATTTCTTCTTCTTGCTTCAATGACAGCTTTGAATTCTAAGTAATTTTTTTTTTTTTTTTTTTTTTTTTTGTCAGTGCACCGCTTTGTCACTGACTGTCAGATAGCCTGATTTGAATTTATTAATTTCAAATTTTGGACATGATAACAAATGTACTATGTTAATAAGTGTTATCTGCTTGCTCTCCCAAGTATTTCAGCCAAAAATAGTCTCACTGTAGACGCCAATGCTGACTCAGTTTGTTTAGTGACTTCCCAAAGGGCCATGGTTTTTCAGATCCAGATAGGAGACCATCTTTCAGTTTAGTCCACTCACTTTTTTGTCCCACTCCATGTCCATGCCAATATTCTTTTACTGCTTGATGGACCTATCCGCAGCATTGAGGTGTGTTAGACTTCAGCCTTGATAGCACTTAAGTGTATCCATGTATAGGGTGTCTGCTTCCAGTCTTGAGGCTTGCAGAGTTAGTAGCTACTTCCTGATGTATGTCTGGGGGCTATGCTGTTCCATATCTCCACCTTTGCCACAGGCGATGGTCTCAGGCATTTGGTGATACTCACCGAGTTCTGTTGAGTGCAACATTAAATGTCTTTAGGTTAATTTGATTTTCGTCACACATAACAGGCTTATTCTGCTGCAGAGCAACATATTTCCAAACCTTAGTTGCAAAGGATGCTTTGGTTGTCTCCACAGCTCTGGTCAGCTTGCTTAAGAATTTCTTACATGTCATCTTGACATTACAGCATTGATCTTAGAAAGTGAGACTTCTGCCAAGAGCCCTGTCGAGGTAATTTTGTTCGTCATTTAGGTTGTTCCATTCCAGGTCACATTCAGCTTTTCACTTAGCTGAAATGTTTAGACTGTTGGATTGGGTTACTCATTGCCAAGGAGCAGTTTCTTTTCCCTACACAATAGTATCTTTATTCATTAATATACAAAAAGTTCTTTGACTGTATGCTCTCAAAGTAAACTTACAAAGTACCCTGCCTTACTATGGTAACACTGTGACAATACAAATGCTCTTACTCTGGTGTTCTTCTGGTAGTTTTACAATATGCTGACAATGACCTATTCATTAGAATGAATTTACAAGTTTCATTACAGTTGATTTACATGTTTTTATATGATAGCCTTATAAGTGTCATTGTAAGAAGGTTACAAGTGTTCTTTCAATAACTTCCTAATAATAATTCATAAAATGGTTTCAACAATTTGTGCTACTCCAAATCTGCTCACAAATAGCCAGTTTACATCAATCTGTTTGACTAGTCACATCCTTTCCATTTACTGATACGGTGATCCACAATTTGATTTTCCATGTTTTCCTGAATTCACGCCAGGTGAATGCCAATGCTTCTTCCAAAAAGCCATTAACGAATTCCTTCCCAGTCCTTGCCTATAATTCTCACCCAGCTGTAATTATCATAGGAGCCTCTTTCTGAGGCTGCAGTTACAGGTATTTGAAAACAGGGCACCGTCTACTACCATCTTGCTAGACCTGCCATACTGTTGATGGGGGAGTGGATGTGTTGCCATTTGTGCCATCTGTCCATGAAATGTGTAACTTGTGTTCTATTTTTGTTTCTAAAATGTGTAGTTTATGAGATGGAGATTGTCAACCATCTCAGCATTTGGCCAGGTGACTATGAAAAACCTGTCAGAATGACCAACGCGTTAGGGCTGGCATTTGAATCTAGGCTCGTCGCACCTCAACGATCCAGTGTAGTTGTGGCTTAACATGCTGCTCAGAAAATTTTGCACCAAACATTGGGTTTCTAAATCCAATCTCTTATTTCTGCAATCTCTTCTACTCCACTATACTGTGCATATGTACAATTTTTCTTGGTATTTTATATTCACTTTTTTTTGCCTTCTTTTCCCAGCATATTTTTTTTTTTTCTATCTATTTTCAGAAACTATTCCGAACATAGAGTCTTACCCCAATCTCTGTTTTTTCATAACTACTGTTGTGTGCCCCCATGTATCATTTACATTGTTCCTTGAGTTTTATATATTTGAAGGGGCCATGTATACCTTTTCACATTTTGCTTTTGCAGTTTTACCTGGAACTGCTAAATCTTGATTAATATGCCACTTTATAGCACCACATCAATGCCTTCGTTTGTAATAATAATCTCTTTCTGTATCTTCTACGAGGTGCTACCCTAAATATCAGAAAATTTTATTGTAAAAATCAGAAATAAATACTTACATCCTAATATCTTCTGTCACCTTCAAAGTAGTCACCTCGGGCATATATGCAACAATCCCAGAGTAGTTCCCATTTTTTGAAACACTCCTGGTAGTCCGTGGGGTGAAGGGTGTTCAGCTAAGTCTCTTTGACTGAAGCCTGCCATATCCTGCTATGGTTAAAGTACGTGGTAGGGTTCTACTCCATAAATCTCTTATGTGGAATGGGATCTTAAAAAAAAAAGTTTATTTGCCAGGTTGATTAGTATAAAAAAAGACCTCAGTCTGTAGTCTTTGGCACCCTTCCTATAGTCATCCCCGCAGGGGCCTGGTACGCAAGTGCCAGGTACGGGTTTGGCGAACCCGCGGTGCCCTGAGCTGGAAACTTGTGAGCGCCGCAAGTTTCCCACACCGTAAACTCCTACCATGCTTCAACGACCACCGTAGGGCGTGGCGGTGGAACGTTGTGTGCCTAGGAGAACGGGGATCTTGGCTTCATCGCCCGGATCGCGAGGACGGTACAAACCTCTATAAAAAAACCCTCAACCTCACGGTCGGACACGTGCCAAGGAGGTGGATGAGTGGTGAGGCGAACCACCCGCTAACGTGCGACCTCAGGGGCACCTGCGCACCCCTGTTGTAGCAGCATTTCTTTATAAACCTGTTTTGCTCGTGGGATCAAAAATTACTCCTCACAAACAAAACAAAAACCCCTGCGGCCCGGGTGTGTCGCAGGCTAATAAAAATACACCCAGTTCAAAAAAGCGGGCGAGGGTTGAAAGCCCTCCTCCAGAAAATGAGTACAGTTACAGGAAGGACGTTGTAATAGACAATGCCTTCATTATAATGTCAAGGAAGGAGGGATCCTTCGAGAAGGTGTCCCCCTTTTATATTCAAAAAGGGTTAGAGGGTCTTGCCGGGACCCTTAAATCAGTCAAGAAGCTGAGGAACGGGACCCTGCTTTTGGAAACATCTACCCATAAGCAGGCTGTCCTTCTCCTTAAGTCTGAGAAGCTCGGGGAGTTCGCAGTTAAGTGCGAACTCCATAAAACTCTTAATTCGAGTAAGGGCGTGGTCACATGCCGCGACCTTATCGATATTGAGACCGAGGAACTCCTTAAGGAGTGGTCAACAGATCATGTGGTCGAGGTAAGGCAGATCAAACGAAGGGTTAATGGCAATCTTGAGAAGACTGCCACCTTCGTCTTGACGTTCGACACTCCAACGTTGCCCAAAGCCATAAAGGCCGGCTATTTAAATCTAAATATCCGTCAGTATGTCCCGGACCCTATGCGCTGTTTTAAGTGCCAACGGTTCGGGCATACGACAATGACGTGTAAGGGCAACCCCACCTGTGGGAAATGTGGAAAGGCTGCACACGAGCCAGGTAGTAGTTGTACCCTCCCGCAGGTGTGTGTCAACTGCTCCGGGTCACATCCAGCCTGGAGCAGGGAGTGTCGATTGTATCTCGATGAAAAGAAGATACAGGAGTTAAAGACCAAGGAACGACTACCTTATGGCGAAGCGAAGAAGAGGTTTAAGGCCCTTGCGCCTCCCGTCTTCGCTACCAGTTTCGCCAAAACCTTGTCTACTCCCGTCAAGAAGGAAAGCGTTGCCACACAGACGTCCTTTGCAGACATGGGCACAAGTACAACGTGCTCATGTCAATGCAATTGTGGCGCCAAAGCCACAAAGGTGATAACACCTAAGACCGCGGACGTCGGTTGCAACGCGTCTGCAACCTCGACCAGCAAGACAGCAGGTCCAGCAGTCCCACCAGCAGAGGCACAGCCTTCCGCTACAGTAGCCACAGCAGTGGTATCGTTGGCTACAATACTCGCTAAAGATAAAGCTGTAACAACGCCATCAGCTAGTAGCGGATGGCAAACTGTGCAGAAGGTTCGGGGTCCGAAGTTTAAACACACGGACCCCACTGTGTTCTTGAAGTCCCCTTCTACTTCCCCACCCAGTTCCCCAACTGGCAGGGAGAAGAAGGGGAGGAAGGCCTCGGCGGAAGAAAGATTCCCAAGACGCCGAGGCCTTAGAACAAAAGTCGTCTTCGGACCCCGAAGATGACGTTATGCTGGTGGACGTAGACCCTGGTCCCGTTCCTCAGCAGACACCAGACCCTGACCCACCCGACCCGGGGCGGGTGGTTTTAAATAGGTAGAATGGCTCCCATACTTCAGTGGAACGTAAATGGCTTTCAGGCTCACAAAGAGGAAGTCCAACTCTTAGCACGGTCTAATCCATTGTGTCTCTGTCTCCAGGAGACACATTTTAGACCACAACATCAGCCAGTGCTAAGAGGTTATGACATATTCCGGAAGGACGATACCGAGGGTGATCGAGCGAAGGGCGGAGTGGCCGTGTTTGTTCGGAACACAGTCCACTCCGAACCCATTGCTCTCACCTCTGATCTACAAGCAGTAGCGGTGAAAATACACGGTCCAATCCAACTGACCGTATGCTCTGTCTATCTGCCACCCAGTGTGTCAGTCGGCTACGACGACCTGGTTGGCATTGTACGACAACTCACTCGGCCCTTTCTCCTTTTGGGAGATTTCAACGCCCACAGTGCGTTGTGGGGTTCCACCACCGATTGCCCCAGGGGCCGAGTGGTTGGTAGATTGATAGAGCAGGAGGAAATTTGTATCCTGAATACAGGGCAAATGACTCATTTCACCGCTGCTACCGGTACGTCTTCTGCCATTGACCTTTCCTTGTGTTCCCCTTCAATTGCGGACTCCGTGCAGTGGGACGTGGATCGCGACCTACATGGTAGCGACCATTTCCCAATTTGGATGCACGTCGAGTGTGAACGTGGAGGAGGAAATAACCGACGCAAATGGAACGTCAGTTGTGCAGATTGGCAGCTCTACTGCCGTGCTGTACAACTGCAACCCTGTGGCAGTATACAGGAGAAGGTGAATCACTTCACAGAAGTGATTCACCGTGCAGCTGACGTTTCCATGCCGAAGAGCTCCGGAACGCTGCGAAGGACGCCCGTCCCCTGGTGGAACGATGAATGTCGTTCCGCCATCCAGGGTCGCAGACGGGCGTTGCGTCGCTTTAGGTTGTGCCCCACATCTGACAACCTAGCAGCGTTCCGTATTGCCAGAGCTAAGGCGCGTCGAGTTATTAAGGAGAGCAAGAAGAGGTCATGGCAGAACTTTGTGAGCAATATAAATCGTTCCACGCCTTCGTCGAAAGTATGGGAGTCCATTCGCCGTATATCTGGAAGGTACTCCCGCCCACCAGTATCTGGGTTACTGGATCACGGACGGATAATTACTGACGAACGAAGCATAGCGCAGCTGATGGCGGAGAACTTCGCCGCCATCACTTCGTCCGCTAACTTTGACCCTCGGTTTCAGCGACGTAGAGTCGCTGCCGAGAGGCGCCCGCTGTGCTTCGATTCGTCGAATTCAGAGGCCTACAACTGCCCATTCACATCTTGGGAGCTGGAGAGTGCATTGAACAGCGCAAATGACACTGCTCCAGGGCCTGATTTGATCCAGTACCAGATGCTGAGGCATCTCAGTAAAGATGCTAAAAAGTACCTTCTAGATATTTTTAACGACATTTGGACCGGAGGACACTTCCCCGACTCGTGGAAAGAAGCAACATTAATTCCCATTTTAAAACCTGGCAAGGACAAATTGTTGCCAGGTAGTTATCGTAGTATTGCCTTGACTAGCTGCGTGGGGAAGACACTGGAGAGGATGGTGAATCGCCGCCTCGTCTGGTGTCTTGAATCCCGTAATCTCCTGAGCCGCTTTCAGTGTGGATTCAGGAAGTTCCGTTCCACCTTGGACAACCTGATCCTCCTGGAGGCGGCAATACAGGATGCGTTCATCCGCAGCCAACACCTCGTGGGTGTTTTTTTCGATCTTGAAAAGGCTTACGATACTACCTGGCGGCATGTTATTTTAAAACAGTTACATGAATGGGGTTTTAGGGGTAACCTTCCCCGTTT
The DNA here is from genome assembly GCA_031002005.1 of Vandiemenella viatica. Classification (NCBI taxonomy): domain Eukaryota; kingdom Metazoa; phylum Arthropoda; class Insecta; order Orthoptera; family Morabidae; genus Vandiemenella; species Vandiemenella viatica. Next base: position 333,264,224 of record CM061921.1, on the reverse strand, counting down.
TTTAAAATCTTTTTTATCTGGTCGTTGCTTCCGGTACCGAGTCGGTAGTGAAGTGTCTGATCTTTTTATTCAGGAAAACGGTGTCCCTCAGGGGTCAGTTTTAAGCGTTACACTTTTTGCCATCGCTATTAATAGCATAGCAGCCATTATAAGGAGTCCCCTACGGTACTCCTTATATGTGGACGACTTTTTAATTTTTATCGTAGCGTCCAGCCTGAGAAGCGCTGAGCGGCAGTTGCAACTCACGCTGAACAGGCTGGATGAATGGTCAGTGCACACCGGTTTTCGTTTCTCCGCTGAGAAAACCCGGTGTGTACTTTTTACTCGCAGCAGAAGTCCTTTTACCAGAGCCTCACCTTACCCTGAGGAACACCGTTTTAAGTTTTAGTGATAGTGTTCGATTTCTGGGCCTCATTTTTGACACAAGGCTTAACTGGCTTGCGCATCTAAAAGATGTGAGAGCCAGGGCCTTAAAAGCTCTTAACCTTTTAAAATGTCTGTGTGGCAGGTCATGGGGCGCTGACCGCTCCTGCCTGCTACAATTTTACAGAGCCTTTGTACGGTCACGGTTGGAATACGGTTGTATAGTCTATGGTTCGGCACGGGACAGTTATCTGCGTATATTGGATAGTGTCCACCATGCAGGAATTCGGCTCGCCATAGGTGCATATCGCACCAGCCCTATTGTCAGCATTTGTGCTGACTCGGGCGAGCCGCCGCTTACCATCCGTCGGCAACTCCTCATGGTGAGACACTACCTCCATGTTGCCATAACACCTGGCAGTCCCGTGTACGACATAGTTTTGCATCCTAACTACGAGCGGCTCTATACCAACCGGCATAGAGCCACTAAACCGTTCAGCTACCGTACAAAGGCTATTTTAGAACAATGCGGATTCGAGCTTCCTTCTTTTTATCACCAGGGTTGGAGTAAATCTCCTCCCTGGCTTTTAAAGAGGCCCAGAATGATTTTAGAATTATCGCGGTACAACAAGCTGTGTACCGCCGATAATGTTTTTATCAGAATTTTTAGAGATGTTTTAAACCAGTATTCCACGTTTACCCCGGTGTATACGGATGGGTCTAAGCAGGCTAACGGAGTTGGTTGCTCCGTAGTGTTCCCTCGAGCGACTTACACATTCAAATTGGACGGCAGGTGCAGCGTTTACACTGCCGAATGCTATGCCGTGTTGAAGTCGCTCCAGCATATGAAAGTAATGCGCGATAAGTTGTTCATCATATGCTGTGATTCCCTCAGTTGTATTCAGGCCATAGGAAATATGTATCCAGCAGATCGTCTAGTCCAGGACATCCAGGACGCCCTCCTTTCCCTTCAATCTCGTGGAAAGGAGGTGTTATTCTGCTGGGTACCGGGCCATGTGGGAATCAGAGGGAACGAGGCAGCTGATCAAGCTGCCAAGTTAGCCTGCGACAAGGTCAGAACCGACTTTGAACCGGTCCCAAAGTCAGACCTTGCCTCGGCGGCGAAGAGATTTATTTTTGATGTTTGGCAGAGGCAGTGGCTGGAAGTTGAGCATAATAAGCTCCGGCTGGTCAAACCGACCGTTCAGCCGTGGAGCAGCTCCTTCCAGCGGGCGAGGAGGGATGAGGTTCTCCTTACTCGCCTCCGAATAGGGCACTGTCCTCTGACGCACAGCTTTCTTCTCCGCCGAGAGGACCCTCCGGAATGTGATGCTTGTGGCGTACCTTTGACGGTACGCCACATTTTAACTGAATGTGTATTGTTTTTAGATCTAAGGGCAGACGTTGGCTTAGCCAACGATCTGTCCCTTATTTTAAACGATGATCGTGACAACGTGGCTAAGGTTTTAAAGTTTTGTTGCTTGGCCGGTCTTGTCCCAAAAATTTTGGGCAGATCGGCCTAGGTTTTAAATTGGATTGGTGGCCGTTTACAACCACCAATCCAAGTACTGATTTTACTTGTGACATTGCTTATACGGCTGGCCCTTTTACAGCCAGCCATCTAACTTGTTTTTTAACCTGGTTGGCCCATCTACAGCCAACCAGTTAATGTATGTAATTTTATATTTTAGTCACAGTTTCGTATTTTATGTTGCCGTCTGTGTGGCCGACCTCTTTACAGTCGGCCAGGCAGACGGTATTTTAGTTAGTATGTTAGTATTTTATTGTGCTGTCTCTGTGGCCGACCCCTTTACAGTCGGCCACACAGACGGCAATTTTGCCACGTTGTCACGCCTGGTTTATGTTAGGGCGCTAATGACCCCGTCGTCGACGCGCCCTAAAACTTAAACAACAACAACAACAACCTATAGTCATATCACTGTGAGTTTGCAATATTGAAAAATGCTAATGCAGAACAGAAAAGGATACATTTAAACCAAGCATACATATAAACATCTTATTGTAACCTAAGATGACCATCCCATAAATCTGTAGCCTGATATTGATGTGCATGAGTTAAAATAAAAGTTGTAATCTATTTTTCCACATATGCCCTTTCACTCCAACAACATTCAATGCTTTCATGCCATCTGTATACAGAGATTTTTCAGGTATGTCAGAAAATTAGGTGTCAGCACATATATCATAATTACCTAAATTGAGATGGCCACCAGAAAGAATTTAAAAAAAAAAAAAAAAAAAGCTTCCGAAATAGTTTGAGAGAGAAAGAGCGGATGAAATTTTACATTCACGAATTGTAGTTATGGCAGTTACAAACAGACTTGTGACCAGAGCATTGTCCTAATGAAACAGCTCCTTTTTGACAGTTTGCCTCTTTTCTTTGACAGCAGCTTTCAGTTGCTTATAACTGAGCGTGGTCAGTGAGCGGTAATGCTCTGGCCTGGCATTTAGGAGGACGAGGGTTCATATCCCCATCCGAGCATCCAGATATGGGTTTTTCATAGTTTCCCCAAATCACTCCAGGCAAATACCGGGATGCTTCCTTCAAAAGGCCATGGCCTAAATTTCTTCCTGTTCCTTGCCCCCATTCCTTTCGCACCTCTAAGGGAGCGTGCACAAACTACCTGGCTCCATCAAGAGGGTTGGCTGGAAGGCTACGCTGGGCTACATGGCTCTCCTTTCATAACATTTTTTACAGTTAAAATGAGTTACAGAACACACAACAGCACGTTAATATTTATTTCCTTCAGTTAATTATCTCCGTATGTAATTTACAATGGTCTGACAAGAGAAAACAGTACAAAATGTCTTCTGGAATCAAAAGAAAAAAGTTACGTGCTACGTGGAAAGGGGGGGGGGGGTAGTGGCCAAAGCCACATAGGGCTGCGTGGGGGGGAGGGTGGGGTTCACAGGAGGCCAAAATGGAGCTACGTGGTTTATGCACGCTCCCTAATGACCTCGACGTTAATGAGGCATAAAGCTGTAAGGAAAAAAATCAGTTGCTTATCCAGATTAGTGGAATATGCCCTGGTAATAGTTCGACTCTTTTTCAGAAAATCTACAAGTGGTACACCCTCAGTGTTCTAAAAAAAAAAAAGACACCATTACTTTGCCTGTAGAAGCAACAGCCTTGGCCTTCTTTGCTGGTTGGGGAACTAGTGTGCTTTTGACTGTTGCTTTGATTCTCCATTAAAGAACTGGATTGGCTTCAAAGAGGGCCAAATTATTTTCTGTGTACGTCTGCTCCTCACTACATCTTAATCTGCAAACAGAAGTTTTGCTCCCTAATAGGTGAAGAAATTTCTCAAGTTCTCTGGCAGAATGCAATCTATTGTTATTGGAATTGTCTGACATGTCGTAAATCTGCTGGGCTATCCTTCTGTCTGTCATCTCCAACTGATGTATTCTGTCCAATTTTGCTGGACGGTTGTCTGAGCTGGCCTTTCTACGTGGCTTGTTTTAGCAGAGGTGTTGGATGCGTGGAGGGAGAAAAAAATGGAAATTTTTCATTTGCAAAAATAATGGTGGTTTGACGGTTAGTTACAAGCAGAGGTGAAGGGAGGGGGACAAAGCTAATGTCATTGGAAATTTTAAACACAGAAATGAAATTATGCAAACCTACGTAGGTAAATATCTATTCTTCATTTGGCACAAGTTTGAACTCCCTAGCATAGTTACTTAGTTCTTAGGACTTGTTTACACAATTCGTTTTTTTTAGTACATTTTAGAACTGCAGCAGACAAAACTGGAGCAATGCTTTGCAATCAAATTTTATCTTAAATATGTGGTAGTCCCAAAAAAATGATAGAAAAGTTGCTGCAGGCATATGAGGGGCAAATTTTGTACAAAGCTCAAGTTTTTAGATGACACAAGGACTCAAAAAGTATTGAAAGTTTGGAGAAAGTGCGAACTATCATAAGGTCTCTTTGGTGGATGACTGTCCGGATGATCAGCAGGAAATTAAATTTGAATTTTGGCACAGTTCACAACATTTTAACCTAAGATTTGTGGATATGGAGAGTGTATGCGAAGATGGTGTCCAAAATATTCACACTCCAGCAAAAAGTACGTAGGCCAACTGAGTGTTTAGATCTTCTGTAGCACATTGAAACTGTCAGTTTTTCAGTAATGTGATCACAGACAATAAATCCTGGATCTTTGAATACGACCCAGAGACCAAGCGACAGAGTCAGCAGTGGCACACTCCTTCCTCATCATGTCCGAAGATAACAATACTGATTTGGTTTATCAACCATCAGTGAATTATTCACAGGTTTATGCCTTTGGGACAGACTGACTCCTCTCTTTCCTCTAATCACCTTGCTGTTGACAAGGTGAAAAGCTGTAAGGAAAAGAAATTGCAAGGTTTCTTGCCCTACTGAGTTTCCCTCCTTACTCCTAAGAACCCATGGATCCCCAACTTGTGCCTCCTGCCCAAGATCCATAAGTGAAACAATCTTGGCACCCCATAGTTGCTGCCTATACCTGAAAACCACCTTCTTGACTTCCTAAACTCCCTCAATAACACCCACTGCTAAAACTTGGTATAATCCTGTTTTCACACCCGTATCATGCTATACACTTCCCGCATGAAAGCCTAACCGTCCAAGGCAGACACATCTGATCCATTCAGGACTCCCTGACTTGCTACACCAACACACTGACACAAGCCCTTATATCCAGGAATTTTCTCCCAGAATTGGTTCATAAACAAATACCATGAGTGATAACCCTTTCAGTGCACCGAAACACCCACCATGTACAACCCAGAATCAACTGTAATACACTTTTTCTCAATCAGTTCTCTCCAAGCATGCAATCAATCCCTGAACCAAATACCTATTGATGGTGATGATTTAATCAGATTTTTCCCAGAATTGTGTCACATTCTCCCTACCATCCTTCCCACCACAGCCTGCATCACCTTTAGCAGACTACCCAATGTGAATAATATTCTTGTTCACAAATATCAACCCTGTAACGGTCCTAAACTACCCATTTGCTCCTTCCCGTGTAATAGTTCTCACTGCAAAATGTGTGTCCACCCATCATAACTTATTACAACCCCACCTCTGGTGAAACCTACCCCATCATACTCCATGTCAACTGTATCACAAACCACCTTATATACCAGTTCACTCGCCTCAATTGCCCTAGTCCAGTGGTTCCCAATTAGTTTTTCCTGAGTACCACTTTAAGATGGAGCTCAACCTCACGTTCCACTTAAAGCTAAAATGATAAATAAAATATGAAACCAGTTTTTCGAGATTTATTAACTTTTGATCAAATTACAAATGTCACAAAAAATAAAAAAAATGTCCAAAGGTGTTGTTATAACAATTCTAATAATAATGAAAATCACAAATGTTTATTTCAGTCCAATGGGACAAATGTGCTCGTTTCTCTTTGCACAAATCTGAGAAATTTGGTTGCTGTTTACTGAGCTTCAACGTTAAATCATCTTCGAGTTGAAGTCTCTGGCGATGTTTGTTATTACCGAAAATCTGCATTCGCAATTTTATACAAAATGCTAATAAAATGTTATTGCTTCTTGCTAACCCCTTTTAGTTGAGCCCAAGCATTTACCAGCGAATGCTCTGCAAAATGACTTTTGGGTCTGCCATTGAATAAAATGTCTATGAGTTCCTCTTGGTCAGATATGGTTAACGGTTGTTGGGATGGTTTGCGAAAGGGTTGTTTATCCAGTTCCGTTGCAGTGTTATTTATGTAAAATAATTGTGTAACTCTGTAGACAAATTTTCCAAATCATGTTTAATGGCTGCTTTTATACCTTCATTCAAAATCAGAGTCATTTCAAAAAACAAAACAAAACAGATTCGGAAACGTGATATCTACAATTTTCAGTCAAAAGTGTACAGAGACGTATTTTTAATAGTTTATTCAACTGCATAGTAAATATGGCTGTATCCTGGCCTTGAAGTCACAAAATCAGCTCATTCAATCACTTAAAAATTTCTGACAAGCCAACTTTTGCTACAATAAAGAGTCAGTCAGCATTACTCATGATTTCAATCCTCGACCAAGAACAACTTAATTTAATATCTCAACTCAAAAATATTATCTGGACAGCAAGCATACTTCAGTATGTAACAACAGGGTTACATGTTCACTAACAAACTCTCACACATATATATTGTTTGATTGTCTTAAAATACATATTGACGATAATAATGTTTCCGTTTTTTTTTTTTAATTATTATCTTAGTGATTACCTTAGCCAAGAGACTACCGTGCGTACTCCTTGAAGCAATCTCGTGTACTGTGGGGATATGCGTACCACTAATTGGGAACTACTGCCCTATTCCTTACACCAGCCTCACCACAAACAGGTTGTCCATCACAATGAATCGTTTACACCCAAAATCTCGACCTCTTGGTTGTTGCCCTTGGGTAGCTCCCACAACTCACAGACCTCAGTAACTGCTCTACAGTCAGAGCTATAAATCAGTGTACTGCCTTATTTATTTATCATATGGCAATGTAGACACTTTTAAGATACATTGGAATAAAATATACATATTGCAACTTTACAAGAATACAGACATACATCCAGTTTATTAGTATAGTCTATTGATTCCTGAGTTGCCAGCAGGAAGTCCACAAGATCACCATTATAAGACCTTATCAGACATTCTTCAACGATATGACCAATAGTCTGAATATCTCCACATTCACATAAAGGGGATGGTTGCTTGCCCCACTTATGTGTGCGCTGAGTTCCCGTTGAGTGTGGACCAAGTTCTAGGTGGTAAATCAAAACCTGGTGGCTTTTGTATAATACAAGGTATGCTGTTATGTTGCTGTACACTCCACTCCTGGATCCAAGCTTTAGTGAAGTTGAAATCTTCGTGTGTAGCATCCCTTGCCCATTTCATTGGTGGTTTCCTAGAGTGAAGTCTTTTGATATTGGCATCCTCAGTATCTTGGTGAATTGGCAAGTCCATTATCCTCTTATACTCGCATGTAGTATTTATCCATCTCAGGTTAGGTGGTGGTATGTGGCTCAGTATCGAGAGCCATTTTGTGGAAGGTATCTTGATCACGCCTGCAATCATTTGCATAGTGTTATTAAGGTAAGTGTCCACATTTTTCATGTGCAGGCTATTCAGCCAGGCCGGGGCACAGTACTCGGATGTCAAGAAGTCTAGCAGAGGAGCGGAGAGTGGAGGCCGATGAGCTCCGGGAGGTACCACATAGTTTTTGAATGATACTGTTTCTTGTTTTAGCTTCTCATTCATTTTCGTTAGATGTGCATTAGAGGATAATGTTCTGTCAAGGGTAACACCCAGGTACTTTGGTGTCTTATTGTGGGTACGCATGGTTTATTCGAACCGTATGTTAAGTTCCCTTCTAGCGAGTTTTTTATTTAGATGGCACTGTTTTAGAAACATTGAGTTGGAGTGTCCACCTACGTAAATATTATACCATTGTTTCCAGGTCCTCTGTTAGGATATCTTCAGACATTTCGATTGACATTCACCTCGTGGCGAGAACCCAGTTGTCGGCATAACTGAACTTTTTTTATCTTGTTTTCAGCTTGTCTGCGATAAACGATTGAGAGATCGATAAATGCAGCTGAAGTTTTTAGTTTCCTTTGGAATCGTGCTTCAATATAGGCAGTTAGTGATATAACTTGATCTACACAACTACGTCCTGATTCCACTGGAATCACTTCCAACAATCTCTGGCTGAATCTGTTGCATATAAGTCTTTCCAGTTATTTGTAGGTCACAGACAGTAAAGCATTGGTCAGTAGCTTTTTTGGCAGTCTGCACGCTTACCTGGTTATCTTAGAGTGTTTAAATTCCTAGGGAATGTTGCCATACTGCATAATGTTCGTAAAGAATTGTGCCATTCATTCTTTGGTGTAATTGCCATAATTTGTTAAAAATTCAGCGTGTATATTGTCAAACCATGGGGCTTTTCTTGGTGAGGTTTTCTTAAGAGCCTCCGTAATATCTTCGCTGGTAAAGGGGCGGGAGTGTTTGGTTTCTGTGGCTTCATTTTTAACTTCTGTCTGATTTGCACTGGCAGAACTGTTTGTTCATAATTAAATATAGCTGGCAAAAATGTACTAATGTCACACATATGCCACTGAAGATGCTCTAGAGCAGTTGTTCCCAATTAGTAGTAACCATACCTCCAGGGGTACGTGAGGTTGCTTTAGGGGGTATGCATGGTAATCTCTTGGCTGAGGTAATGACTTCTTTTGCTTTAGCCTGTGACTGCTCCCTCTGTAGCTTGACTTTTAAATTCCTGAACATTCTGATAGCCAGAGTGCTTCCCACTTCTTCAATCCACTCTTTCTGGCTGGAAGGACCCTTTGCCAGCTATCTTGACCAAACACTGGTCCCAGTCACCATATGATATCATCCAAAATGAATATTAAAACAATACAGTAGATTTTCCTATTGAACTCAAACTATCCCAAAAGTTAAAAAGTTATCAGACATGGTCATAATATAGGCCTGGCGATGATTGATGGCAGTTCCTCTTGACAACTGTGAAGTGCAATACTCTCCTCATCTATAAATTGGAACACATTCTTTATAAAGTTTGTAATTAACTGTTTCCCAGTTGTAATAATAAGATCTATTTTAATTATAGTTACAGATTTATGCCTAAGGCGCTGCACTGTGCCTGCATGTGTTTGTTTATGTTTATGTTTAGCTGTAGGTGTCTCCATATTGCTAGGCAGCCCATTCAGGCAATGTTAATGCACTAGTCAACCATCGTGGCCATCAAAAACATAGGGTCTTATCTGTAGGACATGGCACAGCAGTACCTACCTACCTGTCTGCACGCCACGTGTGCTTCAGTTGGTATTTCTTACTGGAGGCTCCACCTGGTTTGTATTTCTGTGACCCTTGAGTGAAATTAAGCGATTTAGAACTATTTTTTAACACTTCTTTTCACAGTTTTTGACATAATAAATTTCAAATACACATCATGATTCTCCATCACTACCAGTGAGTAGGTTGTGAAAACATTCTAAATACAAGAATGCAATTCCACTTTTTTTACTAGAAAATAAATTGGAAATTAATTTCAATGCTTCCAAAATTGAAAGTTTTACCTCACATTCCCTGTGCACTCATGGCACTACTCAGGCCATTATCTAATGCTTGCTGTGCTTGCACTGTTCTGGTGATGTGACACTTTTATTACTTCAGATCTGGCTGGCTACATATGATAGTGTCATATGGTTGTTGTCCGTTGGCGGCTTTTTATACTAAATTGTTATAGCAATCTATGACTGTGCCTATGCTGTACAAGATTATGACTGGATTATGCAGTTCTAGATAAAGTTTTTTTTCCTATTACAAAGTGTTCACCAACTCACTAAGTAAGATTTTAATTATAATTCTTGAAGGTTTCATAAATAAAAGTGGTACCAAAGTTCTAACATTATATTGCATTTATTATGAAATTTCAAACCACTATCTGGTATCAGATTTACAGCACAGTATTACAAGTTAAATAGGCTTCAAACCCTTTAATTTAAGATGCTGGTTACTTTTTAGACATTCACTCCTTGTACATCTATCACTCATTTGAAATTCAAAAATTGCTGCAAAGTTTAGTTTTAGATATTACAGATAAATGAATGGAAAATGTTTACGTTGCACATTAATTTTAAAGTTCCACTTCAAGTTAACTTATGGTCAAGATAAAATTGTGCAGTAAACCAACATGGCTGACAAAAGACTATTGTCTATCCATATACCACTCATAGCCTCTAGCTTTCTGCTATGACATCCGTCCCCATGATACAATTCACAGTGACATGTACCTGTTCACTTCTGTTTACTCAATGTGCAGAGAGGCTCCCCCACTGTCATTTTTAAAGCTTTCATTGGGACAGACTCATTATTCATACAATTTTTGGTTTCAGAGAGGGGTCTTTCCATTGTTTCATGACAAAAGCACCTCACATAATCTTTAACTGTTCACAAAAACTTCACCAGATTTAATCAGATTTTAAGACGGCATAGCTCTGTATATTTTAAACACTTTGTTCTCATACTTTCCATGAAATACGACTTCTTTTACTCTTGAAAATAAATTGAAGCATCCAAAATTGAAATCTCAACTTTTGCCTCCAAATCTTAATTTCCTGTCAATGATTTTACTGAAAGGCTACTTATTATCTGTAGTTTATTGTAATTTCCCTGCAAAAATCTTAATAATTAAATATCGGTCAAAATAGCCACTTGCCATGTTATTCTTTGCTAAAGGAAAGCACTCATAATAATTTATTTAATGTCATAAATATTCCCACCATTTATTTCAGTGGATTCAAAACAACATTTTTGATATTGTTGTGTAACTTATTCCTGTGTTGAAAACATGTCTTTTCTACTTAAAATGTTTTAACCAATATCATATTAATATCTTTTATATGCCCTCATTTGTTCATATACTTTTCTTTACATATAAAACCCTTTGTTTATAAATTATTATGTTTTTGTGTTTCATTCTTGAGCTTAAAATTTCTTATATTTTTTTAAAAAAACCTTTTTTTATACTCGTCCTTTTTCCTTGAATCTTTGCATTCAACCTTATTTTATCCTTCTAAACATTATGTGATAACTTTCCCCTCTGTGTTTAACTGTTATAACGTTGTTTCCTCTGTGTCATCAATTTTCATTGTTTGTGGTGTCAAATCATGACTATTTTTTGTGATAACTTTTCTTCTAGATTTTTTCCCAAAATGAGTGACATGTCAAAATGTTTCTATTCTTCCCTGGAATCTCTCCCTCCTTGGCTCTATTTGCAAACCGGATACCAAACAAACTTTCTTTACTCATTTCTTTCATTTAAAACATGGTTCAAAGGCCTTGCCATGTTAAACAATTCTCAGCAATGGCTTACTGACATCGAACCCAGTGCTTCCTTTCAGAAAATGCCTGTACACTTTTGTCACTCCCGGACACATCATCTGCAGTCTTGTTGTGGCTAGATACATGTAGCTCCAAATATTAAACGACCTAAAATTGCTATTACTCCATTCTTCTGTGGCATTGTTTTCTACTGCTCTGTGGCTTAAATGAAGTGGAAATGTGTTACAGCAAATGAATCATGTTACTTCTCTGCCACTCTAGTTTGGAGATAGGTCCAAAATTACATTTTTCCTGATTTTGGGAAAATCCAAAAAAATTTAACATATATTTTGGGGATACATATAGTGTCCCCACACTGAATGTCACCACATGTGTGGGTTCATTTCAGTAGGAGAACTATTTACTTAGTAAAAGTGATTGAAGGAAGTAGAATGAAGAGTTGAAAGGTAACTTGATAATAATGCTTCCGTAAAGGTGTTGATTTAATATTTTATAATTTGTTTCTTGTTATCTTTTCTTTGATCAGAGAGGGGTAAATTTGCCTATTTTTGCGGATGAGTTTTGTATTTTTAGGCAGTAATTTTGAGAATGGTGGGTGTTGTTTCTATTCCATCCTCATGATGATTATTTTTCAATTGGGGTTGTTGAAAATTTTTTATTTATTTTGTCACACGACACCCTTATATTTGTGAAGCTGAGTCACCACTTGAAAAATATTTTTCTGTATATTTTGTTTTAAAAAGTTGCACCCCTTTTTTATGGCATTATTGAAATCAAATGGGACACCTTTTCAGTTTTAGCCACAGCTTTTGTTTTTGTTTTATGAAAGAAAATTTAGATCAGTACTGCGATTGCTCTATCATAGGGATTCTCAAAGTTATATCTACCATGCCACCCCATCTTTTACTGTCAAAAGAAAATTGTCACACACCCCTTTGGCCAAAAAAAGTTTCCACACACCTCTTCCCCCCCCCCCCCCTCCCCGCCAACAATATTATTGCAAAGGAGAATCTGATACAAACGAGCCTTTTGAAAAAAAAAGTTCTAATTTACATTTTTCTTATATTTCTATATAATTCCCCTTCTTGTCTGTGCACTTAGTGCAACATTAGGTAATTTGTTAATTCTTGTATTGTAAAAAGTTTGGGAATGTGTTTAAAACCAATTGCACAAAAACAGCTGCACCTGAACATTTGTTGCTAAGCACTATTCACCAAGATCTTCCTTGAGTGGCCCAAACATATGGAAGTCGCATGGCAACAGGTTTGGGTTGTAGGGTAGATGTTCTAGGGCAGCTCATTGCATGCCGACTAATTTTTGTGTGCGCGTTTTTCTGGTTCTGCTGCATTGTGGTGTTTGACATTGTCGTGGAGAAGCAACACACTTCTGATCGGAATGCAGCATCTCTTTGATGGACTGGCAATTCAAACTTGACTAAGATGGTCGCAATACAGTCCCAGAACACAGTGGCCAAGGCCTTTGCTATAGACAGCATCATTTTTGCTGTCACCAGTGCACCTTTGCCAGATCTCCCTCATAATTCAATAGGAGTCTTCAAGAAATTTCAAACCACACGGTTTTCTGTTGTGCATTCAGCAACTTGGAAACTCATTGTACTGACACTTTTCGGAATCCCAACTCATTACGAATGGTTTGCTCACACTTCCATAGCTGATCTGAAGTTCCTGAGAAATTTTAAGAACCGTTATGTGCCTATGGTCTTCAACGGGTTTTTCAAACAGCCTCGGTGTTCTTAGGTGTGGGGACGGCACAGGTGGGTAATGTTTCCAACATGCTCCCGACCGTTCTTAAATTTGTTAAACCACTGTTTTTACTCAGCACATGAAAGGGCTCTTTTCCTGAACTGTGGGAGTAAATGGAGCTGAATTTCAACAACATTTATGTTTTCTCTGATGAGAAACTTAATAATAACATGTTGCACAACTGCAGGGCGTACCTCTTTCTCACTCATTGTCATTGCTGCTGAGAATAAGAAGCACTTGACGTGCCAATGTTATTACTGCCTACTACATGACCCCCCCTTCCCCCCTCTCCACTGCCCAAACCGTTTCAGACTCCTCATGCCATTGCCGGATGGACAATTTAAAAAGGCTTGTTTATATTTGATCCATCTTCATATTTAAATGCTTATTTCTCAGTACTAACAATGAGATCTCAGAGGAAACTCACTACATATGTGATGTTAGAATAAAGGTTTCTAATTCTGAGAGGCAGTGAAGGAGATATAGTTCTTCTGACATTTACCTTAGTCATTCTGAACTTCTTTCCAACTCTCAGGCTGTGAATAGCAAGCTGACAGGTCCATAAAATGAGTGTTTTTGTAATGTATTTAAGCAATATTTCCTAGAGATCAAATGACCAAGCTATCTTATATTTTCATGCTTTCATCATTTTGGTAAAAATGGAAGTGTTATATACAAATCATTATATACTATCCATGATGCTATACTTTATCTGTAATCTGAGGATATATCCATATACCATACTAGATAAGATGAAAGACAGGTGGCGAGAGAACATTGTCATGTTAGTGGCATGGAACAGAGAGTAGGAATTGAATTTGTGGTTTGAAATTAAGTGTGAACGTTCAGTTATCCACCCTAGTCTCCAAATTAGTTTCCTTGCATCATTTTATTTTTCCCCAAGCATAATTTATCATTTGAAAGGCACCTCTTTGAAGATGATTAATGGAGCCAAAGGATTGTTCAGACAGTATCACGAAATATGTAGTGTTTGTTGCTGCCTTTCATATGTGGTGCTGTTCATTATATTTTTTGAAGTAGGGACTTAATAATACGCATGTTTTATTCATGTCTCTGTCTTTAGAATCAGATCCTATGTAGCTATAATGTTTTGTAAGTTGATAACATTATATCAAGTAACCTGTCAAGAATGTTAAGAAGGCTTTTCCATACTTAAATTGGAGGATGAAAAGCCAACCAGTATCCACTTGCTAGGAAACTGATCACCTAGGGAAATGCTAGGATATTTACAAATTTGTCCCCTAAAAGCACACATTGTTCAGACAGATAGCAAAATGTACTTTTCCCTCTCATTCTAGATAGTATTTAATGCCTTAGATGTCAAAATAATGTTAAAACCTAGATAAAAATGGCCACTCGGAGATTTGAATATGTATCCTCCCGAATGTGAGGCCAGAGCATCACTGCTTATCCCATCACGCTCGGTCATTCAAAAACTATCACAGCGTTTAAAAACTTCATTCGAAAAAATGGTGATTACGTAGAAAAATAGACAGTTTTCAACCTTTAAAATGATGTATATATTATAGAAAATAAATTGATTTTGTATCTAAAATTGCTTTGGATACTTTACTTTTGGGATTGATTGTTACCGGAGCACCCAATATAATGTTTCCATGATTAAATGTCCCAAATTGGAAACATTGCTAGTACACATCATCCTAAATGCTTCTTTACTATCTGCCCATGTAAGCAAGTTAGAGCTGATGAACCATAAAAAAGTAAGGTCAAAGAGTTTCACACTGTCTATTGATAAAAAAATTCTCGAGCTTCCAATCATGTCATGTTTAAAATGAAGCTCGAGAACTGGTATCTCGAAACATCCGAGCAGTGTGACATTTTGATGCAGCTGGAAGATCGAGAATTTTTTTATCAACAAAAAAATCTATGCACTGAAATTTTTACATTGATTTTTCATAAAATTTGTTGACATAATGTTTCCTGTAGTTTTAGCATATTACAGAAGTTATTGTGTTGTTTGAATGCAATTATCTGGTTAATTTAAGAATACATAATTAACATTGCTTTAAGTAAGCCAAATCAACTTATATGGTTTAAATTTCTTTATAGGTTTCATTCCACTACCTGCAATCAGTTGATAGATCAAATGGTGATATTAATAGCACAGTTTGCAGTAAAATTGGAAAGCAACTAGAAAATAATGTAAAAGATTCGCAGTCACTTGCAGTTCCTGAAACAGAAAGTGATATCAAACCTTCTGTGAATGAGAATGATGAACCATCTCGTGAACAAATATTGCATGTCTACAACACGCTGCAGCATAATGTATGAAAATTATTCTATGTTTTAATTTGTGTTTAATTTTACTTTCCTTCAGCACCTTGATTGAAGTGCAAAATTTAGAACACTGTAATTATTATAGTATTTCACTAACAGATAAATTTTTGTTGAATGAAAATTATAGCAAAAGTGCTTCACTTGTATAGCATCATGTTTAATCACAATTTGAGACATCAGTTATTGATGTGTGTCATGAATAAATGACTGTGCCATTTACTAATTGTTCATAATCACATAGCGTTTTTGTAATAAGAGTAACTAAGATTTTTAAATTTTGTTATTTTGATTGTTGGGTCTGCTGAACTGCCACCAGTTATTTTTATTTTCTTTCCTTTCTGTTACCTTCTTTGGAACAGTCTGTCATTGGCTATACATGTACATACAGTTTGGTGTGCCAGCCTTTTAGTCAATCCATATTTTTATTGATCACATAGTCAAGACAAATACAGAACAGTTCCAGTTGTAATGGGATGGACTGCATTGGTTACGCAGCCACTCTCCCAGCTTGATCCTTGCATGTGAGATCATTCCTGGCACCATGCAGTCTGTTTCCATATTTCCTTTGCTCACTTGTTCTTCCAAGCCAACCATTGATCTTGCTCTACCAGATACCTTATGCTTATTTTTAAATTTTCGGTGGGTTTGGTTTTGACTACATGCTATTGTTGTCAGTGTTTGTGATGATAGAACTTTTTTTGAATTCTGTCCACCAAAGTACAGCAAGCAATCTAATTGGTCACAACTACTTGGTGGTTCAACTTAGATCAGGTACAAGGGACCTTTTATTTAAATCAATCAGTGACTATGTTTACAGTTTTCCTTTGAAAATTGTTAGTCTAATCCACCTACCACAACACTTTCCCTTATCAGTGACATATAGTTACAGAAGGAAGGCCAAGTTACATGATGAATTTGTAACCCACTTTGTTATTAGTGAATATATGCCTTGAGTCTTTTTATCTCTTACAGCTGTTGCAAACTTATTCCACTGTAAACACAGGAATGCTCCTTTGATAAGCTGTCACAGTTATACACTTTTATTATTGTACTCTGCTTCCTTATAAATGGTAATTTCAAAACTGATTGTGATGTCCTTGTCCTGCAAGATTCAGTCAGGAATAATACGTATGGTAAGTGAGTTTCATTGGTGATGTCATATCCTCTGTGAGAGGATTCAGGTTTTTTGGCTGTGTAATGTAATATTTGGGTGAATTGACTGTTTGCCACAGATCATTGGAGGGCCTATGAATTATGTATCTTGTGCAATGCTTGATACTATAACAGCTCACTGAAATCCATTATATTGATGTTTATACTTGCAAGTAGGTTTCGGATCTTATGACAAGTCATGTTTTTTTTCCTGTCGTCTTTTTGAGCTGTAATGCTGAATTAAACGCTAATTGAATATTTCTGATTGTCTTCCACCTGCCTTTTAATCTCGACAATGCAGCAGCAGCTTGCCTATGTCGATTCTCATCCATCAATGTCTCATTGTCGCCAATACTTCTGAAAATAATCCTCAGTCGCTGTTAAATGTGCAGTGGACCAGTGAGTACCACCATAATGGAAACAAAAATTTCTGAAAGTGCAAAGTTATGGAGTTATGTAAAGGAGTTTGGAGAGGAGTATTTTAGTACAGACAAAAGAGTTGTTTTCTGTAAATTATATGAAATTAAAGTTACTTCAACAAAGCAATTTAAAATTTAATTTCCCCTGGAGCAGTGAGTACACGAAAGCAAATTACTTTGTCAGCATGAAAGCGACACTACTAGATAAAATAAATGATTTATAATGGAGCATGTTTTGATGTATGGTAAATTAAAATGTTTGGTCATATTTTGTTATTTTGATGTCACATTTACCCGTTTTTAAGATCATATTTGCATGCATATTTCTCTGTTTTTTTGGTCATAAAGATCTGAACCCTACTTACAAAAAACCCATAGAGACTAAGCCAACACAAAAGAAAATGATGGAATTGAGGTTAGTTCTGGAAGGAACTGCAGATTATATGGCACCACCCTTCTAATGAAATAGGAGAGGGGTACTAATCTGGCTGCCTTCATTGACAGCTCTAGTGTGGAGGATTATTTGCTGACTTTGGGGATTTCTCAGAATAAGCCGTCTGCTGTAGATTTCAACTGTAGTAATCTATTCTGTTTTGCCAAAACTAAGTTTTGTAGTTGGACACCTCAACAGCTGAAGTGGATACCATGGCACAAATGTGAATGGCCGATTAGTGGAATGCTGGGTACGCTCGACTAGTCTGATCCTAGTCTACGATGCCCAACCATCATCACCCATTAATAGCAGCCACTACCTAAGGTGCTACAACCCAGAAAATATCTTCTTGAGTGAAATAATTGTGAATACATCCAGTAAAGACATATCTGATACCATATTAGGCACACTGTGTGTACCAATCATATACTCAGTTAAATCTGCAATTAAACATGTAACAGCATCATTCAGAAGGTGGTTTCACTGAAGCCTAGGAAGCATTCAACCTTTACCATCTCAGTGCGAACAATTTTTTTGTCATTAGAATAGCAATTTTATCCCTTTTGATTTTAAGACCAATTAAATCCTTGGTATGATGTCTAACCTGCAGGAGCTATACCACTCTTATATTAACAATTTTGAGATAAACTCCTTTTAAAAAGACACCACAACTATGAGTATAGAGATTATTAATGCTGTTTTTGGGGAAAGATGGAAAGTGTGTGGAAGGATACCTTGAGCTGGACACATATAGTAGGAAGGTATGGAACTTTCTGAAATGCTTTATTCTTTTTTCTACAAGATACTGCACAGAATGTTGGGGAAAGCAGCAGACCAAGTTGCACAACAACTTCTCACTGAGAAATTTACCCAGTCACAAATTAAAAATATAGAAGTAATCCAGAATATTAAGGTGTGGTCATAACCATTCCTCGGAACAGTGCACTCTTAAATACCTACTCAAGCTATTGAATTGCTTCTTTCAGGGAAAGTTGCTAGAGTTGACTCAATTTGCACTGAACAAATAAAAAAATCTAGCCAATTCTATTAAAATATGGATCCTGCAACTTTTTAACAACGACTTTCAAACTAGAAAGATGTCCTATCGGTGTCCAAATGCACTTGTTAATGTCATGCTTAAACATGAGGAAAAACCTGGATGATCTAAATAGATATAGGTCAGTATTACTACTTTGCCATTTTTACAGTCTGTTTCGGCAAATTTTCCTGATTCAGATAATACAAAATATGAACTTGAAATGAATTCCTTGAAAAGAAGGATTTTCTGCTGGCAGATTGTTCACTGGTCAGGTATTAAATCAGTTGCAGCAAATAGAAGGTGGCTTCAAGGTTAATATAGTTGAGCTGCATCCATAAAGATTAGTGTTGCATACAACACTGCTGTCGATAAAGGTTAATGATCTCTCCAAGGACCATTTCTTTACTGACATCATTACTATGTTCCTCTGTAATAGAAGGCTTCAAGTCTGCATGAATAGTAAGAAGAGCAGATGATGCCAAACTGATGGCATTGCCCAGGGCAGTGTCATAACACCTCTAGTATTTAACGTATACAACAGTGACCAACCAGTGGGGAGAGATACTAAATATTTCCTTGATGGATATGACCGTACAGGCACAGCCAAAGCTAACATCTTTGAAGAAGTATAGGAAATTTTACCATCTGCACTTGACATATTGTCTGCATATTACCTGAGTGATGGTTTTATATCAAACCTATAAAAAAAATCCCTTTTATTTTATGAAGTAAAGAGAAGCACAAAAGAAGATGAACATAATTGGGTGAGACCACCCGTGGAACATTCTGATTATCCAAGTTACATTAGTGTTTGCGAACATTGCAACACCAAGAAGTTGACAATGATTACAGTGAAATTTATTCTCCAGATTAGGGTAATGACAATACACAAATGATTATAATTACAAAACTGTAAATGCATTTTGACCGTGAGAATTCAGTAGGGTGTGAAGCTGCCTGTTGCCTCTAGAGGTTGTGGCATGGAGTCAAGCAAGAGCCTGAATATGCTTTTGGGAAAACACTGTGACATAGTTTGTAGGCGCATCCAGGAAGCATCAACAGTGGTTGCAGGAAAACCAGAACAAACAAGTAGCCAACTTACCATATGGCAGATGTGTTTCGTGGGCGACATGTCAGGTGAACAAACAGGCCAGGGAAACATTGGCACCCATTGTTCTTCAAAGAAGGCTTGCACATTCCTCACCACATCTGGCTGGGCATTGTTCTACTGAAATATGGCATGTAGAGGCTCTAAAACCTCCCTGATATAGCAGTTGCTGTTCAGATTGCTCTCAATATGTAGGAGGTAAGATCACATGACACCCCAAATCATCACATTTGGCATTTGTCCACTATGCTTCTCGACAATGCAGTCTACCTGATAGCATTCACCATGGTAGTGATTAACACATATGTAGCGATCACTGTAGGTCAAATTGAAGTGGGACTCAGCCAAAAACATTACATTTTGCCACTCATCACACCAGTAATGGCATTCACGTGCGCATTGCAGTCTAAGGTATTGGTGGTTTCTGGTCAGTGGAAACCAACGCAATGGCACACGTGCCATCAGTCCAGCCCTCAGCAGATGGCATTGAATTGTTGACACAGTCAAGTCCACACTTGTATGTATAAAAAGTTCTCAGGCTTCTCACCAGGGAAACACATCAGTCCATTGCAACTTTGCGAAGCTGTTTACCAACTTCATCTTCCGACGAAGGTGTAGTCAGAGTGTGGATTTGAAACATTGTATCAGATTGTTACACTTTTCAGGTGGCAAGCCTGATAACTTTTTATACAGTTGATGCACTGGAAATCCTTTATTCTTTCACATCCAAGACCTTTGCAGCACTACAACATTGAACCAACACTACAGACAAAGCGGTTCTGTCGGTTATGGCCATGTGTACAAGATGGCAATCATCCCATGCGGTGCTCACATTGTGTGGTCCATTACTCACTCACTCATCACTGTGTGCAACCCTCTTCTACCAACAAGTTCCATACTTCAGTTGCTGTCATAGCAGCATGTTTAGTACGAGCCGCAGTGTCAAGGCACTACATACCCGTTTCCCGTATACCAATCATTCTGCCACTTTTGAACTTTCTCACATGCTGATATTACGCCCTTTGATGTTGACGATACCGACACTTGCTTCCATGTCACCATGTAGTTTGTGGCTCTGCTCCTACTGAGCATGGCATAACAATGTCCTGTCCGGTTACACCAAAGAAGATGCTGCTGTGCCTACGTGGATGCGATCTCTCTGCAGTCTTAATGACTTATGATGGTTCCTCTGGTTTCTGAGTGATTCAGATAATTCCTGTTGAGTGTTGAAATTTTCACAAACAGTGATGTATTTATGAAACATCCTTGTTTTCACACTCTCCTTCAAGGAACACTGCAGAACTATGAGAATGAAAATAAGCAGTAGAAATAATGTACACTGTAAGCTGATATTCTTAATGTGGGGATCAGATGCACACAAATGGCTGGCCCCACTCACTTTTGCAGCTGCAGAATACACCTAGCCTGCATGATGGAACTCTGTGCATACAAGTTGGACCAGTGCCAGACTGAACAAGACATGCAGAATAATTATATTTACCAGCTGAATGGCATCGCTCCTCACAACATACTGTAACACATCTTGGAATTTCGCATAACGAAATTAGTTACTGAGATAGCGAGTTCAATTGAAGTATATGGGACCATCATTTTAAAGTCATTTTTATAGTAAATTTTGATAATATTTCCCAGTAATATGTCTTATATAATCATTTATTCAAGTATAAGCAGTAAATTCAATAGTTAAATTCATTTAAACAGCTGTTAAGAAACTTAACCTCAGATTTGAATATGTAGTATTTGACTTCATTTAAGTTCACTAAATCAAGATAGTTCTTTAGTTCAGAAGATGTTTAGGTAAATAGATAGCCAGTAGATGATTAATTTTGTTGTTAAAAGACCTTACTTAGAGTTTGAGTATGTTTAAAAGTGATTTGCCGGCGGCTTAGAATTTTGTCACGTAATTTTCCACTCTAAAACTCGAAGTATTTAGCTATCAGGAAACAGTTAAGAAATGAAGTGATAGACAGAAAGTATCGTAATTTCGATTTAAATAACATATTAAGATTTTAGAAAGTTCCATACAGTCTAAAGATCGTTTTTAATATAATTTGATATAGCCAGACATGTGATTTAGGTAAAAGTTCGATATTTCAGTCTTTTTCGGGGATTTATGAAAAGAAACTATATTCAGAGTAAAGTTTATTTAAAATTAAAGATTTCTGGAAAAGTTCTGTTTCAAAAGATAAAAGCATTTAATAGTAATAAAATAAAATGGGTTTTGGCGTGAGTAAGCGCTTGGCCAAAATGATGCTATTGCTCAGCATTCGCTTGAAGTGATATTTATAAAAATTCGTAATTAATCAGGGAATAGACTTAGAGATTCCAAATTTTTACAGTAATGGTTTTTAATTAGGGAAATTTGTTTAGAGTTATTTTCAAGTTGATATTTGAAATATTTTAAGACATTAAATTTTATTTTCGAGTTTTAGACCACTTTCAAAAATAGGTAAAATTCTTTATTTAACATCGGAGTATAGATGAGCAATAGGAGAGTAGAATCAAATTTGTTTCAGCTCGATAGGAGCAATATTTTGGAAGTTATGGCAATCACGTCTTTACGACTCTTTTCTGGCTAAACTATTAAAGTTACAAAAATTTTTATAAAAACTTAATTTGACGTTTGTAACAATATCTTGCTACTACCAAAATTTCAGAGAGCTAGGATTATTTTTACTGTCATGATCAAATTAGATTCGTAACATTTGTCAGAAACTGATCAGATATCGTATCAAATCCCTGGGAAAGTCAAGATAAGGAAGTTCTCACGGTCCAAGAAGAGGCTATCCTATATATACCCCCTCCATAGCCTAAGCTCGCCCATTCTAGAAGCAGCAGTTAGTCAATGTAGACGCATTATGTAGGGTGGCCAGCTCTGGGCTCGTGGCGCGGCAAACTGCTAGTTTGTTTAACAACGGTAGAAACTTTATCATCATGGGAGGAGCTTTAATTGAAAAACTCATGTAGCTAAGAAATCATGGTAGCGTGGGGTTCGGTCGTGCTCGAATGGTCAGTCGAATCTGTGAACTAAATTTGGAAAAGATTGTCTGATTGCCTGTGCAGTACATTGACTTTGTAACATTTTGAAGAATATATTCATCTTAGCAGAAGTGAACTTTCATCATTGAACTATCACCTTTCCCTAGTTTCTTGGTTAAAACTACGGTGGCGACTGTGTTAAGAGCTTAGTCAGTACTGCAATTCATTAGGTTTGCACGATCACAGTTAAGATGCCAGTTTATGCCACACCCCACCATAGGCTGTTTTTTTCTTACAATACAAAGGGATGTAATAGGTGATTGTGAGCACAGATCCAAGGCATTCCTTATGTGGATGTGAGATGATAGTCATGGAAGAGTTTCTTAAAGCTGGCAGATGAATTTACAATAACTACATGTTTAAAAAGAATAAAGAGAGGATGGGACGAACACTGTAAATATGCTGTGTGACCTTGAATATAAAGGAGGAATTCCCCCAACAAAAGCTTCTCAGTTACATCCACCTGAGTACCATAAATATGATAAGGACTGGAATGACTCACAATATAGTGAATTGTCGAAAAAAATTATCTTTTAGAAAGTTTGTGAGAGAAACAGGCTGTGATGACTGGACTTGAGGAGGAGGAGGAGGAAGAAAATAAAAAGAACATAGGAATTAAACTGTTATTTGTTACATCTGCAGCTTGATTTTTTTATGAGTTTGCACTACTTCCAGATACTGCAATTGATTTTTTCCAGTGGTACTTAACCATGTCATATCTCACCTTAGTATTAAAAACTGATCATTTTATCAGACTGGATGTCATGGTAAGAGAGCGTCCATAAACTACGTGGCTCGGTCTGGGGGGAGGGGGCTGGCTGGAAAGCTACACTGCACTTTGTGCGGGGAGAGGAGGTGGGGGTTTCTGAGTCAGTCCACGTAGCTTTGCATTCATATCATTTTTCACAGTTAAAATGAGTTACATAACACACAACAGCATATGCATATTTAATTCCTTCATTTAATTATCTATGTATGTAATTTACAATAGTCCGACAAGAGAAAACAGTACAAAATGTCTTTTGGAATCAAGAGGGGAAAAAAGCTACGTGCGGGTGTAGGAGTGGTAGAGGCAAAAGCCACATCAGGCTACGTGGGGGTGAAGGGGGGTTCACAAGAGACCAAATGGAGCTATGTGGTTTATGGATGATCCCTAAGTTGAAGTTGGAGCTAGGATCATGGTATGTATTATAAGGGAACACATGCCAGCAGATAGATGCACACAAGTCACCCCCATCATCTCTGTGTACTTTTGTTGATGAGCTTTAGAATGGAAAGAAAATTTACCTTTCAATACTATTTAATTTTTCAACCTCTCACATGCATCATTAATCCATCATTTCTTATGTCATGATTCTTCCCATGTAATTCTGTCCCAGCTTTGCAGTTTTCTTCTTTTAATGCTGTCAATTTCCTACTAAACTTCTTTTTGAGAGTTATTGATTGTTCTCTTTTCTTTGGTTTTCTCTCTTTACATATTTTTGCCTTATGATAAGCTACAGATAATACATATATGGCAAGGTAGGAATTAAGTCTCTGTAGGCCTTTTCTTAATGTTTAACACTACACTTCAGCAGGCTTCCAAGTTCACCGAGTATATTAGTCAATGATTTAAATTTGGGGTGCTTCCGTGAGTAAAGAAAGTTTAATGTGTGTAAATCACTTTCAATGTGAAGCCTAATTTTTTTCCCTTATTGTTATTTCAAGTTCTTTCTTGATAGCAACTTCATACGCTTCTATGACCACTGTGTGCATCACATGCTATTTTAGCATCAACTTTTTCACAAATGAAACAGTATCTTCTCCAGTTCAAATTTTCATATAACCTGTGGGATATAGGACATCTTCTCTGCATGATTTATCACTTCGTCATCAAAGCATGTGACGGGTAGGTGTTGGATTTCATTCTTGTGATATCAAAATATTGGTCTCAGACTGTTAAATGTTTTGTAAAAACTTGAGGATAGAGAAGTGAAGCATGTGAAAATTATGGAAGAAAAATATTTTGAATTACAGATGATATATGGGGAAAAACTCATTATTAAATGCACTGATCTTATTATTTTCATGATAGCAGATTCAGTTATGATACAACATCCATTGTACATACCTCTGTCTTCTGCTAATCTCATATTTTCCTCCAATATTTATATACATTTGGAAGCTTCTTCCTATTTTATCCTTTACTACCTCTCCTCAGATTGAACAGTCTTAATAGTCATGGCACTGGCAAAAGAAAAGGGGAAAAATGGATATCAGATGTAGTGAACATAGGCATGTTGACCATCAAAGGGTGCTTTACAGAAAAACAAGGTTTATTAGCAAGAGTAATGAAAGAAAGAAGAATAAACATGATTGTCATTCTGGAAACTAAGAAAAAATTAAGATGTACAGTGGACATCGAAGATCACTTACTCATATGAAGTGGTGTAGCACAGGAAATTTAGGAGTACGGTGGGTTTTCCATAGTTTTCCCAAATCACTCCAGGCAAATGCCAGGATGTTTCCTGGCCCCCATCCTTTCCTGCTTCTATTGACCTCTATGTTGACGAGGCTTAAAGCCATAAGCAAAAGAAAATAGGAGATGAAATTATTTTGACAGTATACCTGAATATGAGGAGGAGAAAACTTTTTAATTGGAGTTTATGCCCCAAAGAGGGGGAAATGAGAGGAGTCAGTCACGTTGTGTACAGATATGCAGAAACATCTGATGCAGTGATTAAAATAATTGCTTACGAGGCATATTTTTTAAGTAAGAACCGGTTGGCAATAAACTTTTAACAACAAAAAATATTTTGGTAATTTATTCAACATGACATTCTACAACCTTTCAGCTACTTTTCCACATAGTTGACATTATTTTTCAAGCTTTTGTCATACCGTGAGATAAGGTTTTTTTTATACCATCATCATAGAAGTCTGCTGCCTGAGCGGAAAACCCATTGCTGAACCACAAGTTTCACTTCATCATCATTGTTGAAACGCTTGCCGCCAAGGAACCTCTTAAGGTGCAAAAAGAGATGGAAATCACTTGGCGCAAGGTCTGGACTGTAAGGGGGATGATCCAATTGCTTCCAGTGAAAAGAGTCGATCAAAGCTGGCGTTGCAGCAGCAGTATGTGGTCTCGCATTGTCGAGAAGCAGCAGAACTCCGTCAGACAGCGGCGAAGTTTCTTCAAAGTTTGACAATATGCAGCTGAGTTTATTTTCCCTTGCTGCATGAACTCCACCAGCAAAACACCATGTCTGTGCCAAAACACACTTGCCATAATCTTCCGTGTTGAGATTTCTTAGGAGATGCTGTGTGCCGCCACTCCATCGATTGCTGCTTCGATTCCGGGGTGATATGGGACATCCAAGTATCGTCTCCTGTGATGATGTCCAAAAATCCATCACCTTCTTCTTGATATCGGGTCAAAAATGTCAATGCACTAGCACACTTAATCGTTTTGTGTTACTCAGAAATCATCTTTGGAACCCATCGGGAGCACAATCCAATTTCTCCGACACATTGTTGTAGAGGACGGACCTTGAAACTTGTGGAAAATGCAAGGACAATGTGAAAATTGTGAAATGCCTGTTTTCACAAATTTTGTTGTCTACCGCACACACAAGATCGTCATTGATTACGGATGGCCGGCCCGAGAGCGATTCATTGTGCACATTCTCCCGACCTTCCTTGAATAATCTTACCCACTTATGAACATTACCTTCATTCATTGCACTTGACAGATCTACCGAGCGTGGTGGTGTAACAGTTGGCGTTCTGGCCTCGCATTCGGGAGGACGGCGGTTCGAATCACCGTCCGGGCATCCAGATTTGGGTTTTCCATGGTTTCCCCAAATCACTCCAGGTGAATGCCGGGTGCTTCCTTCAAAAGGCCATGACCGAATTCCTTCCCATGCCTTGCCTCCCCATCGTTTCCTGTCTCTAAAGACCTTGCTGTTAAGAGACGTAAAGCATTTAAAAAAAAAAAAAAAAAAAAAAATGGACAGATCTGGTGATGAATTTCTGCCAGTGTCACATTTCTTGCTGACAAGAATCTGATGACTGACTATATTTCATGTGCTGCGGGATTCTGGATCATCTTAAACACTTCCATCGCTCACCACGAAGTGTACACTCCGCTGACTTGGTGATAACTGCATCTACGCGTGCTCATAGGATGCCAGAATAGTGTGCGCATGCGCTCAATTTCGTTCGTGTGAAATTTAAGAGGATATCGCCGACCGGTTCTTGCTTAAAAAAATACGCCTTGTAATTGTCACAAGAGATTTAAATACAAGGGTCTGTAATAACCTGATTTCAGGTTGTATTCGTAACCAAGATGATCAAGTGATTAACAAAAATAGATTGAAACTGTGAGATTTGATCACTGTCAGTCATATGAAAGTGATTAATATTTTATTCACTAAAAACAATGAATATACACACACACTTGGATAGGTAGACAGCATAGAAGTATAGCAGATTACGTAATTAAATTTTTTGTTTTAATTTTCATGTTTATTTATATTTATGTATCTAATATTTTATATTATTTTCCTGTCTTCTCTTTTTGATTGCCCATGACTAGTTTTGATATTTTGCAATTCTTGGGTACTCCCTTCAAATCACTACCCCCTTCTTCCTGTTCTCTGTTTATCTTACCCCCACCATGGACTATGTTCCTTGCTCAACTGTCACTATTTGACGTAGTCCCCTACAGCACCCACCCTCTGCAATGTTCTACGTGCTGACGAAGGGCTAAAACCCAGAAATTGCACTGTCTCTTTTGTTTGTGTACATTATGTGTGTTTGTACCAGCCAGCCATTGTCTAAGGTAAGGTGTGGCTCATTTCCTTATTCTAATTTGTAAATCCAGATTATATAAATGTTAGGAAAAAGCTTGCGATCTTGTTGAAGATACTTATGTCTACTAGGGCATAGGTGTGGAATCGGATCATTTTCTAGTTCAAAGCAAAATTAAAAACACATGTTCTTGGGTTTAAAAAAAAAAAAAAAAAAATGCATGAAGATGAGAAATGAAGACATCTACAAAACACATTTGCTGAGACACGAGAGCCTTAGACTTCTGTATCAACAAAGATGATCCAATTACATATTACAGTATCCAAGAGAAGAGAACATAGAAAATATGAAAGTGACTAACACGTTATTCAGAAATAAAACAGTGTATACATGTGTGTATAAATATAGATGTATATAGTAAACAATAAAATCAAATGCGCTAAGTAGTGAAAAGGAATTAAATTAGGATAGGGAAATGAGCCACCACTTACGTTTGGATGATAGGTATGGGTCGCGAATACACAGAAAAGACAAAAACACAACTGATGAAGAAATTTTTGAGAGAAGCCCTATTTCAACAGGAGAACATTGTGGGAGGTGTGTGATGTGGGAGACTGCCTCACAGAGCGACTGATGGCCAGAAAAATGGTGGGGGATAAATTCAAACAGAGGAAAAGTAGAGGGGCAGTGATTCAGAGCTAATACCCGAGCATAGATAAATATCGAATCTAATCGGTGGGAAGAGAAAAATATAATTAAATCTAAATATG
This sequence comes from Vandiemenella viatica, assembly GCA_031002005.1. Lineage (NCBI taxonomy): Eukaryota > Metazoa > Arthropoda > Insecta > Orthoptera > Morabidae > Vandiemenella > Vandiemenella viatica. Next base: position 333,236,121 of record CM061921.1, on the reverse strand, counting down.
AAAAATTATTGTATATATAAAAAATAATTTTTAAGTTTTTTTTAAAACAAGGACTCAATGAAGTAAACATTATCTTAGGTTAGTGGTGGTTCAATATAGGTAGTGGTGATGGAGGTATGCTGAAATTCACTTGGACCTACTCCCACACCCAGGCCACATTCTTGGATGTGGATTTGTCCCTCTCCAATGGCTACCCCAACTCTTCAGTCCACATCAAACCCATCAACCGTCAACAGTATCTCCATTTTGACAGTTGCCACCCGTACCATACCAAACTTTCCCTCCCCTACAGACTTGGCATTCAAGGTAGTCACATATGCTCCAACCAACTGTCCCTCATGTATTATGCAAACAGTATTTCACTAGCATTGATATCTCGGAACTACTCTCCGGCTTTGGTGAACAAACGGCTTTCACGGGCAACATTACAACCTGCTCAACCCATCAATCTTTCCAAACCCGCAAATAGCAACCACAATCCAGTCTTGGTCACACAATACTATCCAGGCCTCGAATCCATTAACAAAATCCTCCAGTAGGGTTATGATTTCTTGCAAACCTGCCCTGAAATGAGATCCATTCTTCCCAAAATCCTCCCTGCCTCGCCTAGAACTTGTTTCAGCCGACCTCCTAACGTCAGCGAACTTCTAGTCCACAAACATAGTCTTTCTCATTACGACAGTTATCCTGAAGGCTCTTTCCCATGCAATAGACCCCGCTGCAAGATGTGCAGCATACACCATGCCTCCACCACTTTTACCAGCCATGTCACAGGCGAAAGCTTCCTTATCATAGGACACACCACCTGCAAATCCTCCCATGTATATATATATATAATTGCAATGATAGGGAAAATGACTCATCACTCACCAAAGTTGAAGGCAGCGACGAGAGAACAACATATAATACGAACACACAAATAAATAAACTCAATATTTCGGTAGTTAACCTTATTCATGACATAGAAAATGAGTCATGCACCTCGGGAGGTGTGCACACACCGGGGGCAGCAACCCCCGGTGTGTGCACACCTCCCGAGGTGCATGACTCATTTTCTATGTCATGAATAAGGTTAACTACCGAAATATTGAGTTTATTTATTTGTGTGTTCGTATTATATGTTGTTCTCTCGTCGCTGCCTTCAACTTTGGTGAGTGATGAGTCATTTTCCCTATCCTTGCAATTATTTTGCCCAAAGCAGTTTCCTTTTTCCTTAGTTTTATTTATATATATATATATATATTAATTTTTAATATTTAGATTTAATTATATTTTGCTCTTCTCACTGACCAGAGATTAGTTTGGATATTTATCTATGCTAGGGTATTAGCTCTGAATCACTGCCCCTCTGCTTTTCCTCTGTTTGAATTTACCCCCACCATTTTCCTGGCCAACAGTCGCTCTGTGAGGCAGTCTCCCACATCACCCACCTCCCATAATGTTCTCCTGTTGACAAAGGGCTTGTCCTGAAAATTTCTTTATCAGTCATGTTTTTGTCTTTTCTGTGTGTTCCTGCCGCAATCCATCATCTAAAGGTAAGTGGTGGCTCATTTCCCTATACTAATTTAATTCCTATGTGTAGATGTATATATATGAGGCTATTGGCCAAAGGTAGAAAACCGAAGGAAAATGGATCAAAGGTATGGAATAAGGAATTTTTTATAGCTTAAAAAGAGAAGCAAAAAGCATAAATCAACTTTCTAAGAGAAGTAACAGTTGAAAATGTGGTTGCATGCAAGGAAAATAGAAACGGACCCAGAACATTGACGAGAAAACTGAATCAAGAAAGCTGGGAAAGATACAGTAGTAACATTAGAGATGATGTATGCAACAGACAAAGAATATAAAATATTGAAACATTTAAACGTGGATGAGAATGAAACTGTGCAGATTAGTGTAAAAGAAAATCAAATGTGTGAAAAGCATTGCAAAGACTTGTGTGATTTAATCGATATCGTGTTGATGAACAGGAGAATGTAGATGTGGCCGAAAATATCAGCATAGATAGTATAACACTAGAAGAACTGTAAAATGCCTTAGATTAAAAAAGAAAGTTGATGGTATTAATTTGTATCCTGTGAGTTATGATGTATAACATTATAACTCTTAGAAGATTAGAAAAACGGTTTCTAAAAAGGGTGTTCATATATTGATGGAATATTTTCCATACAACAATTTAGAAACTCGTGTTGCTTTTATTGACTGTGTAACGTACCCCAGAATTTCGTAATTTTCCATAACAGCGGGCTTAGCTGAATCACACAATACCACAGCCTTAGAGTCATTTTTGGAGGTAATTCAGGAAATAATTCAAATGATTTAGTTAATGTAGGCAATAATTGAAGTTGAAACAGTAAATTCAAGTAATAAATCTATCTAAACAGCTGTAAAAGAACTTAACCTAAGATCTGCAGATGCAATATTTGGTTTTGAGATAATTTCACCAAAATCAATATTTTTCTTCACTTTAAAAAGATATTCAGGATAATAAACAGTCACAAGGCAATAAATCTTGTAGCTATAGAATCCTACTATAGAGTTTGAATACATTAAAAATGAAATGCGAGTATAGAAATTTATTACATAATTTCCCACTTTAAAATTCGAAAAATCAAATGTTAGGAAGGATATAGGAAGTCAGCTTGTAGAAAGGGAGAAACGTAATTTTTGCTGAAATAACATACTAAAATTTTGGAAGGCTTAGTATAGTCTAAAGATTGTTTTTTAAACATTATATGATAAAGGCACACACATGCTTAAAGAAAAGTTAATCATTTCAATAATATACATAAATCCAAGGAAAGGAATTGTATTCAAAATAAAGTTTAATTTAAATTCACGAAGTCATTGCATTTGAGATAACAGAAAATAAATTTTGGTGCCAATGAAACTTGGATAAGATGGCTTAGTCAGTTAGAAAGCATTCACTGGAATGACATTTCAAAATTTAATAATAAATTAGAGAAAGCAGGTAGTTACTTCAAAATCGCTCAGTAGACATTTTTGAATAGGTAGAATTGTTTAAAGCCACTTTTAGATCGATAACTTTAATAACTTAGGAAATATTAATTAGTTAAATTCTATTTTTGGTTGACGAATTTTATGTCACCCTTTTGAAAATAGTAAACATGTTTTGCTTGATAGCAAATGAAAGAGCAGTCAATTAGAAGTAAAATAAAAGTTATTTCAGGTTTGTAACTGCAAAATTGTAAAAGTTATTAACAGGTTTTTAAAGCTAAGAAAATATTTTTTTTATGGCTAAACCATTGAAGCTACAAAATTTTTTACAAGGATTAAAATTAACGCTTTTTAAAGGATCTAGCTACTGTCCAAATTTCATAGCAATAGGAGCATTTAAAGTTGTCAAGATCAAAAACATGATGCAACTTTACAAGCATAAGAATGGACATTTGATCAGTTTATCAGACTACTTCCGTGAGAAACCAGGAAGATGTTGTGTTCCCACGGGTGCATCTATATATAGCAGCCGTGAATTTTCCTCGCACCAATCGGCCAGTCTGTTTCAAGTCATCTAAGTGTAACCACACTCCGTAACGTGTCATTTTAGCACGATGTAGATGCCGCCCAGTTTACCAGGTTCAGTTGAAGAGTGACTACGTTACTTTGTGTCATGATGTAGTCATCTAAGCGTAACCACACTCCACTGCGTGTTATTTTGGCACGATGTAGATACGGTCAGTCTATTGCAAACAGTTAGGGCATGACTGTGTAGCTCTGAGGTAGCTTTTATGCCATGTGGTACGGCGGCGTAACTTAAGTATCACTCGTCGGCATACAAGTTGAACTTTAGGGGCATGTGATGAACTTTTACCTGCTTTCATGTATCAGTTAGTTGTATTTGGAACAATGGGGTTTGGTCTGACTCGACCGGTTAATTGAAACTGCATTTTTATCTTTGGAAACATTGTCTGATGCCAATGTAGTTTTATGACTTTGCTTAAAATTGAAGAATATAGTGATTATCTAGCAGCATAGACTTGTGACTTTTATTATCTATTACATTTCTTAGTTTGGGAGTTTATCAAGCTAAGTGGCGACCAAGTTGATGTAGCAAAGCACGAACTGAAGTTATCCAAGGCAAGATCACAGTTACAGTTGAGACTGAAGGTTTTGTGCTCACCTGGCTGAACTTTAGTTCTCACAACTGCTAAGACCTTTGAAGGTAAAATCGAGTAAATTGTGGGGTATATTTGGTTAAAGGCCTTCCCGAACATTTAACATTGGTCATTAAAAGTTTGTATAGTTACACCAGCATAATTTTAGGCAACCCAAATGATGAAGCTGCAAAGCCTATAAAAAACAACCATGGGCTTAGACAAAGTTGCTATCTGTCTCCTGTATTGTTTACTTAATATCTTGACAATCTGGTACAGAAATGAAAGGAACTAATTCCAAAAGGTATTCAAATACAAAGAAAGATAAAATTTATTAGGTTACACTTTGCCAATGATTAGGTCATTGTCACCTCCTCAGAAAATGATATACAGAAAGCTATATATCTACTAAAATCCATACCCAGAACATGTAACTGTGAAATCTCTAAAAAGTAAAGCCAAAATTATGGCTTTCGGAAGGAAAAATAATCAGGTAAAAAATTTGCTTGGATGATTTCTGCCCAGAAAAGACAGCAGAACTTAAATATTTATGACGTAATGTTACACATTACCTCAGCAGAAACATTTAACATAAGTTACACAGATTTTTTAATGCTGTGTGGAACTACTAAAAGGGTACTGAGTTAAACTTTCCAAAAAGAAACTCAAATGAAATTCTATAAAACATTGACAATTCCAGCATTGTTATATGGAAGAGAAACATGAATCCTTGGAAAGAAAGATAGAAGTGCAAAACACAGAAATAAAGTTCCCGATAAGTGTTATAGGGTGTAACAAAAATATACTACATATGCAGTGAAGCAATAAGACAAAAAATTAGAGGTTTTCAGTAAACTTGAAGAATACGAAATATATGGCTAGAATGAATAATAAATGCCTTTCAAAAATGGTTGTGAAGTACAAGCCTAGATGCTGAAGAGGCATAGGGAGACCACATAACAGGTGGTTTGAGGGGCCGAAACAGGCCAGATGGTCTAACCTTTGAAGAAGAAGACAACTCTCACTTCTATATCTTTTTTTAGCTTGGTGGTAGTGATAAATTTTGACAGTAAGATGGTAGCTGTAGTATTTTTTTGAATAGTTATTGACGTATAAATTTGTTGTATAGTGACTTACTGACAACTAAATTTTTGCCCCAAATGTTATGTTAACAGACAACATGATGTCCTTTAATTATGTATGTTGTCAAGAAGCTAAAGTTGTGCTCAGTTTTCCTGCTATTCCACAGAGCATTGTTGCAACAAAATGTTAAATTTCATAGTTACTAGTATTCTATATTTCATTTTGAGTTGGCACCATTTATTTCAGTAGCGAAAGAAAAGGGGAAAGCAATTTTGATTTGGCTATAATCATAATATTCATTGATAAAATAGATATTGTACCAGCCTTTGTAATTACAGTTTTGAGGCAGTTTACTCATGATTGTCTAGGCAAATGCTGGGATAGTAACCAATTTCCTCCTTAATATCTACACATTTAACACAAACATAATAACAGTTATCATTCAGATTGCAATTCTTACATTGCCATCACAATAACGACCGCAACAGAGGCAGAATTTATGAGCATATAAAATCATTCATTCAGTCTTTAAGTATTTCATGCCACGAATGCCAAACAACAACAAAAGTCAGAAAGATTGTGTATGTGAATATTACTCTAATTACGTTCCATTGTTGTAAGATCACTAAGTGTTTCTGCTCAGAAGTCTCTGAGAACACATTCCATTAAAATTACTTTATAGAGTAGTTCACTGTGTAGTTACCAGGTGGATTATAGCTAGTATGGTTCATAATGTAAAATATAGGTCATTGTGAATACCCATGTTCTGTTTCCAACCTTGTTTTAGTAAAAGCAGTTTTAAAACCTAGGAGATTGGTTTACTGAAAAAAAAAATGTACAAAATACTTTATAATAGAAATAAGTTGCCAGTTGCAAATAATGTAGTCTTATTTAAATTTGTTTCTAACAGAATTATTATATTGTAGCTACCAAGGCTGTTTGTTCAGACACTTGATTATACAATTTATCATCGTGACATAATTTTTGAAGACAACATTAGAAGCATTTGCACAAAGTGAGTAAGTTCATTTGTAGTTTAAACATGTGCATGACTTGTCTGACTTGAGAAATATTTTCAGTTTTAAATTTGTTATTTCAGAGGAATTGGGTGGTATGTCTGCCAGGTTTCTCTACTTAGAGCTGCTGGACATTTCAAATTTGCTTATGTTAGATTTGAGATTTTAAAAATAACCCTAGACGAAAAAGATAAAACTGTGAAAGTACGATGGAGAATTCGTGGCGTATCTGGACTGAAGGTACTTGATTTAACTTTTTCTGTCATATCATATTTTGATACTTTTTTTACTAACACCACTGGAATTCAGTAAAGTGTTATTTAAAATTAGGCTAACACAAGAATCAAGGTGAGGAAAAAACAGGTGTTGTGGTATGGTTTACACCCATATCAAAGGAATGAGAAATGTGATAATTAGGTGAAATTAATGAATGGTGTCACTTCTGGCAGAAGCAGATAAAGAATGATATTAATAATCATCATTATAATTATTGTTTATTTTTCTCATACTTACTCAACATGCATTTATTAAAATTGTGACTGTATTGCCATTTTTTCACATTTTGTCTTTTCTGGAATTTGTTGTTCCTTGAGGATAGAGCTATCAGTTTCTTTTGAAAAGGCATAGTGAGACATGTTAAGATAACATATTTCAAATGAAAATACCATATAAAGCTAAACAAAAAATTCTGATAAGGCTTCTGGATTTTTCCCCAGAATTTTATGTTTGGTCACGTATGCCCTGTCAAAAAAAACACTGATTCAATTAAGGAAAGCTTTTTTCCTTATTTACAGAGTTGGCTGATTGAAATATCTGTGTATATTATTTAGTAAATTTACACTTATTCTGTAGCATTTTTTAATTGCAAAATCTCCCAAATATCGTCTCAGTAGCATGACCTAGCTTTTGAATGTACTCTTTTCTTCTGGACTGGTACATGATACTTGATGTCAGCTAATATTCACTCCTACTAAAATGTTAATGGCTATGTTCTATTTACTTCATATTATCAACAATAATGGAGTAGGATGAAATGCCTTGAGCTGGCATTGTCCGTGGGTGTCCTTGTCACATCATTCACATGGTTCTGTTGTCTTAAAAAAGGTCATAATTCTAAATATTGAGTTTTTTACATCCTCCTTTCAACTTTGGTAAGTGGTGGGTATATTTCACATTTCCTTTCCACATGAATCAAAATGTTTAATTTTTGTTACCGTTTGTAGGCAGTGCAGTTGTTACTGTTTTCTGCAGCTGCTAAGCAGAATCATTCAGTATCACATTTCCAACCTTTGTTAAACTGGTTTCAGCTGCTCATCTATGATATTTTTGGTCTTTTTTCCTGAGCTGGTACAGCGCTTGTTGAATTGGCAAACCGAGCGTGGTGGGTGAACGGTTAACCTTCTGGCCTTGCATTCGGGCGGACGTGGGTTCGAATCCCCGTCCGGGCATCCAGATTTGGGTTTTCCATGGTTTCCCCAAATCACGCCAGGCAAATGCTGGCATGTTTCCTTCAAAAAGGCCATGGCAGAATTCCTTCCCGTTCCTCCATTCCTTGTCCCCAGTCCCATCCCGCCTCTAATTACCTTAGCCGTCAACAAGGCATAAAAAAAAAAAAAAAAAAAAAAAATGACAAATTTACAGAATGTGATCAGAAACTCAGTTTTTTTCTACACTGAAAATCTTTATTTTTCTTCCACGTATCATATGAATAGTGAACACACACAATGTATTGAATGAATAGTGAACCAGTGCAGTAAAAAGGAGATAAAGTTTCAGATCACGCTCGTAAAAATATTTGTTAGAGGTTCCGATCTAGCATCATATCATATTTGAAACTCGCATTTTCATATATGTGCAAAATCATTGGCTAAAACCATAAGGTTTGGATGAATGCAACTCTTCATTATTGTATGGAGTGTATCTAAAAGATAACACATTTCCCAAAAATGAGTGGAGCCAATTCTCTTCATTAAGGTGTCTGGCCAAATGCTTGAGTGGGAAATTTAAACAGAGTGAATGAGCTGTTGATGGTCTGAGTAACATGTTTGCTTAAAAGTCTGTTAGCTTTTTGCTACAATACTTTGGTATTAGTTCAGTTGGGATATGTAGGTTTATGTTCAAGCTAGCATCTTTCAGTGAAAACAACCATGAGAAAAGTTAGTGCAAAGCACAATAAATTTCTAAAAGTTGTATAATTTAAAGTACTTTAAGTGTAAATTATGCTGTAAATTGCTGAGCAGACTGTAAAAATATAAAAGTATTGCTAAACACAAAAGTGTGATAACCTCCAGTCTTAAGTTTACTTAACAGAATTTCTCAAATTGTTATGCCAAGTCAAATTCTGGACAGACAGTTTCTTTCCTTTTGGACCTATAATTTAACATATAATCTAAACCATGTTCATAGTGTACCTCACATACACAAGGCTAGCTTTGCTGGAGGTAAAAAGTCTTTAAAAAAAATATGTCCATAACTGCAATTGAAATTGGGGAACTTATAATCTTTAGTAAATCATCCATCCACAGAACTAATAAGTTACTTGTATGACTAAAGTTAACAGCTATTCATAATTTGACAATGACAAATATTGGTTTGAGTGAATGAACTCTGAAAGATTCTCTAAAAACATCCAGGTATTTAAATCAATGTGAAAATTGCAATGATTAAGAAAGATTATGCAAGAACAATAAAATGTGTGCTATGTAATAGTGATAGGACTGTACACAGGGCTGGTGCTAGGATTCTTGGGGCCCTCTCCTAGATAAAAATTTTTACTTTAACTTTGGATTTATTTATAAGGTCACAAAATTTTAATTAAAAAAATAAAATAATGCCTTTTTTTAAAGATTTTAATGTCTGATATCTGTCTAATTAGGCATCCTGGATGGAGGGCCCCCTTTGGGGGATTGGACCCGGGGTACTTTTACCCCACTTTCACCTCCCTAACACTGGCCCTGACAGTATGTAAATGATGAAACTTTCTGGTCATTTCAATAATTACAATATGAATAAATCAGTGTCTTGTGAATCATCTAAGAGATGGAATAATTTCTACTATTGTATCATGGCATCGTATTGATCAACGTTTCTACTGTGCCCTGAGAGAGAGGTCTTGCCAGGTAGCTTTTATATGAGTCCACATTTCATTTTTACAGACTGCTGGAAGACTTTGACAGACTGGTTGTCGAGTGTCCATGTACTAAACAAATTCAACACATGTGACTGGGGAAGTTACAGGCTAGGGAATGAAGGGATATCTGCTTTACTGTGAAGTAGGCTGAAACATTCCTGGTAATGTGATCAAGCATTGTTCTGCTGGAATATACCTTCATGAATACAATAAGATAAAAGTGTAACACTCAAATAAATTTCTGATTTAGCTGTTGAGGTTGCTTTCAGTTCATAGCCGCCAAGATCCTTAAACCCAGTAGCACTACACACAATTGCTCTTGGTCTTCAGCCAATACGATGCCCTAACATATATTTTAGAAGGAGAAATTTGCAATTGTTCCTTGCAGTGTTTGTTCCATCACTGCACTCCAAACTAAAGTTTGATTTACAATAGGACCCCTCTACCCTTTTCTGGTTTCGGCCAGAGGTAGGTTAGTTAAAGGAAAGAGCCTATTAATCAGGAGTATATCAAACAATAGGAAATTACCTTAAAACCATTTGTGTTGTTTATTAATATTAAGTTTAATTATTTTATTTTTTAATGTTTGTCTGCTTCTTAGTGGTTTTATTTATTTCTTTGTCAAAAAAAGTGTGCCCATTGCTGCTCTAAATTGTTTATCCAGCTCAAGTTTTTGGTACTTTATATTTTAAAATTTGGTCCACTAATAGGCACGCCTCACCTCTTTTGCATAAAGCAAAGCCACAAAGTTTTATCCAGAAGTTCAACAATGAGTTTTATGAGAGTAAGTGTTAATGAAAAATTTTCCACTGTTGGAAACTGTCTAGAAGCAGCTTCAAATTCCTTTTGATTTTTCCTTTAGTCTTTTACTGTACTGTTTTCCACTTCTAAATTATTTGTGATATCTCACACACACCTTTATCTAAATGAGCTAATGAATGTATTTTATATATCAAGCTAACCTCAATTCTCTTTTCTTTTTCTATTCCTGGTGTCACGCAGTCTGTAGAAAAACACAGTAGTTCCTAATTTGCAGCAACTTTTTTATTAAAAAAAACATTCATGTCATCATACAAAATTGACCATTATGAAAGAGAAAAAATTTAATTTGTAAGATGGCCTCTATGCAAATTAAAAGTTATTTTATACTGCATGTTTAGCTGGAGTACCAGCTACGAGAAGACTGTTTATGATGGATAGTGCTATATTTGAAAGCATGCTACACTTATAGTCAGCATATAATTGTTTCTGAACACAAGCCTATTTAACCCTGTGGTGTCATCCGTTCAGATCCAGGTATCCAAAAAGGACATCAGTCCCCTATGAAAGAGATGGTGGCAAATTGAATGCAACTAAAACTTGTGGTCACGTAGAATTGGCCTTTACTGTCATGTGAAAGAGGATCCTGTCACCCTGCAGTGGTATCATATTTCATGTTCTGTATAGAGATTTTTGATGCTCCTGGTCCTCTTCATAACACTTTTCCACATGTGTAAGACTTACATTATGTTGTTCTGAATGAACAAAAGTGTTGCACCATAAATCTGGTATGGACTGGTCATTTGTTGACATATAATTAACACACTACATATGTATATTAGCAGTTCAGATAGCACTTTAGGTCCAGACATAAAAAATTGCTCTGTGTATATGTCATACCATTTTGCATGGTGTTTAATTTTCATTTTATTTAAAAACATTCCTTCATGTGTAACAATTTTTATCAGCACTAGTTTGTAAACCCATTTTACAATGGTTGATTCTTGGCTGTCCGGGTGGCGCCGTGCTATGTTCATCGTAGCTGACGTTTCGACCCTCATTCTGGGGTCTTCTTCCAGGGCAGAACATTTTACAGTGTCTTGTGGGTGGTTTAGCTCATGGATTAATTAAACGTTTTGTTCAGTGACATTGCTCTCTTTGTTAGGTGTGAAAATATCAAATGGTTATCTTGATGTTACTATAAAAACTGTTATCATGTCTCAGTGGTGTCAGTGTGGAATCACATTTGAAACAATCCATTATTCCTGATAAATTTATTTAAGGTTTGTCAGATTTCAGTTATTTCTTATATCATCAGTTTCAGAAGAATGTTGTTTTTGATAATGCCGACGTGGTACTGAAACAAATTTTATGACCTGTGTTCCACCACCCGTCAAGTTTGGGCAAACGCAGCTGTCTCGTGTATTTTGTCAAATGGTAATATATGATGCATACTGTTTGTTAAAATACAAGTGCTGTTTGATAACTGTTTAAAAACGTGACCAAAACCTAATTATTTCAGAGGTAGGAGATTTTTTTCCATTATAGTTCATGTTGCGATCTATACATTTATTCAAAGGATGCTCAGATTTTTTCATTGTGCCTATGTATGAGGGATATCCACAAATTAAGTTCCAATAGGCTATTTACATACAAAAGAACATACTTACTAATTATTTTTATTGCTTTTCGAAGTACAAATTTTATACTAATTTTCTATATAATTGAAGCAGTTTTCATGATGGGACACTAGGCATAGGCCCTCATCGTAAAAATTTTCTACACATAATTTGAACCACATATTAACAGCTTGTTTGACCTCGCTGTCGTCATGGAATCGCCGGCTTCCAGGGAAGAATTTCAGATGCTGGAAAAAGTGGTAGTTGCTTGGTGCAAGGTCTGGGCTGTACAGCTGGGGATCAGATTATTCCTAGCCGAAGGTTGTGAGGAGATGTTGCATTGCAGCAGCAGTGAGTGACCGGGCATTGTCATGCAGCAACACAGTTAGACAGGTAAGCATCCCATGTTGCTTATTCTGGACCATATGACACCATGTCTAAAATGTTTCGCAGTAGATATTTTGAGATGATTGTGGAGTCTTGAGGCAAAAATCCACAAACAAAATACCATTTCGCTCCCAGAAAACTGTGCTGGTGATTTTCAGTGAAAGCCTTTAATTTTTTATTTGTTGGAGGTGAACTGGGCATTCACTCCATGGACTATTGTTTCATTCAGGGGTTATGGTGACACTCATGACTCTTCTCTGATGATTATAATGCTCCAGAAGTCATCTGTTGTCCTCTGAATTATGTTAAAAAAAAAAAAAAAGAGAGAGGCCACACTCTGTCTTACAGTTTCATTTGGTGTCATTCTGTGAACATCTTTGTAAATCAGCATGCACAGAATAGTTCAATCCATGGATACATAATTTCATTTAGAAGTGAACATGAAAGTTTTGAAAATTTCAATGAAACTGATGTCATAGTGATTTGCCTGTTTTCTCTAATCTTCTGTTTGATTGCATGCTGCATATTGTCACTCATTTAGGTTGCTGTTTGCATGCCCCATTCGTCATAGTGCACATTTTTACAAGTCACACTTCTTCCTATACCATTGAACCACTCATTGCTCATTCTCCATAAACATTACAAATTTGAATAAGAATTTCACATGGTTCAGAGCCTCTTACATTCAAGATACAAATAACAATTTAATTTCACATATAGTGATTATCTCTTTGATGTTACAAATACTACTAAGAAAGTTTATGCGTACAGTACAGTACTATTTGCAAATAATAGCCTTGCTTTCTTATTGAATCGGCATACTCGTTAAGTATGTACAACATTGCAACTGCAGGGATACTGTAGCATTGTTTATAATCAGCTCTTACTTAGTGGATATCCCTCATAATACAATTTTTTCCTACTCTGTAAATAGACAAATGGTTTGCCAGTATCCTCATTGCTTGACAAAATTTCCTTTCCTGCCAGTTTTTTAAAAACTGATAATAGTCTGGGGGTACATTGGCATGGAAATAAAAAAATCATCTTTTTATATAAGTGTGGTCAAATTTCGGCCATTAAATGATCCAGCAAAGATGTATAATATACTCTGGTAATTGTTCCACTCTTTTTGAAGTCTATGAAAATAATGCCACAAACTTGACAAAAGACGGTAGCCATAACCTTTCATGCCGAGGGAACCTTTTTCAAATTCTTTGCTTCTGATTCCCTACTAGCAGTCGTCTCATGCTGGTGGTACTGAATCCTTCCAAAAAAATATGGTTCAATCACTAGACTATTCTAAATTTTTTTAAAAATTGTGGCAATTGATGGATTCAGATTAACAGATTTGTCTGAATCTCTTAAAGTTTTTCCATTTGGCTACAAAGCCACACAGCCAGCACTATGTAATTCAAAAGTATTTATTGGTGCATTCAATGTATACTAGACTCGGCTACACAAGACTAACACAACTCTTACTTAAAACCACCCATGCCCGAGGCCGGACTCAAACTGGTGACCCCAACAATGCGAGGCTATCACGTGATCCCCTATATTGTTGAGGTCGGCTCTCTTGTTGTTTGTGTCAACTATAAATAACAACAGCATATTCTGGTGACACACACTCTTGGCTGCCATTTTTTTTCCTGTTTTACCTGTAAATGGTCCTTCTTATTGTTTCATGTCTGTATGTATTATGAATATGGTTTTATACCTACCAATTGTTTTCTGAGACTTAGTTTAGATACTGCAGTTTGGAAATTGTTTTGTCTTTTAAGGGTTCTACTATAGACAAGTATATCATTGAATGGAAATGAATGAGTCAAAACAATAGCCCATTCCTACACAGTTGCATATTATAGTGGTGTTATGTATCATATATGCTGTTATTTAGAAAGAAGGAGCAGATTTTATGTATTTATTTCTCACAAACTATAAAAGATGTGCCACAACTCACTGGATAGAGGAAGGTTCAAAGTTTCACTATATTCATTTGACAAGAGTGCCAGTTGTTGTGTAACAAACATCAAAACAGTAGTCCATTTCTTGCCATACACACATTAACTCATCCCTAGTTATTGAATTCACAGCTTAAACAATAGTCTATTTGACTGTCTTGAAAATATATTACAAAATCATGTTATGTGCATAGATTGCTGCTAAAGGGATTTAATTTTTATATTCTTATATAAAATATGGATTATTTATAGTGAAAACATGTAATTAAATTCGTTTTATTTCTTACGTTTCATCAAATGACGAAAATGCTCTACGATTGGTGGTCGCTTTAGTGACATCACGTCTGTAAATGCTGCGGCTGCAAATGGTTTGTTTCCTTACTATCCAAGTTTTCATCTATTTTTATTATTTGTTGCTGACTGTCTCTAGTTATTAATGAGTTTTTGTTTTGAATACAAAATGGAGAACAATTTGTTGAAGCCTAAAATGGAAAAATACCAAAAATAGACACCTTATTTATTGGGCTCACTATAGAAACAACGGCTTACTTTTATTCTTAAATTGAAGTTGTTACATTTTTTTAAATGTAACAACTTCAATTTAAGAATCATTTATATTTGAACTTAAAGTTCATAAGAGTGACCAAAATTCTAAATTAAATTATTTGTTTGAGAGTATATTGATGAAAAATTCAAGCTATGAGGTTTGTTCAAGAAGTAAGGTGACTTTTTGAATTTCGCCGGATTCGTACAGTCGATTTTGTTTTTTTTTGTTTTTCTAATTTTAGTACACTCGTCCCACACGAATCTTCACAGTTTCAACTATGCATTGTTTGTGAGAGGCACAATTGCTAGAAGTGTTTTGTGTGATCGGCGATTTTCTGCTGTCAAAAAAAAAGGATTAAAGAGTAAAAAATGGAATTAAGTGCTCAAAAACATTTGAAATGTTGACAGCGGCATACGGTGAATCTACTTTTGTAAAAAATATGTTTATAAGTGGTACAAGCTCTTCCAAGATGGGCGAGAAGATGTCAATGACAAACCTCGCTGTGGACGCCCCAGCACGTCAACAGTTGATGAAAACATTGAAGAAGTTAAGAAAATGATGTTGGAGAGTCACCAAATCACCATTAGAGAAGTTGCTGATGAAGTCGGCATCTCGGTTGGCTCCTGCCATG
The DNA here is from genome assembly GCA_031002005.1 of Vandiemenella viatica. Lineage (NCBI taxonomy): Eukaryota > Metazoa > Arthropoda > Insecta > Orthoptera > Morabidae > Vandiemenella > Vandiemenella viatica. The sequence continues at coordinate 333,220,876 of CM061921.1, read as the reverse complement.
CAATTTTTTCAAATGTTTTGGGCATGAGACGTGTGTCAGCAAAGTTTGTTCTGAAACTGCTGAATTTTGACCAGAAGAACCATCGCATGATCATCACTCAGGAGCTGTTGAATGACATCAAAGATAATCCTGATTTGTTAAAAAGGGTCATAACTGGTGGCAAATCTTGGGTATATGGTTATGATGTCGAAACCAAGGCACAATCGTCCCAATGGAAGAGCCCGGAAGAGCCAAGACCAAAAAAAAGCACACAAAGTGTCAAGGTTTTACTCACTGTTTTCTTTGATTACCGTGGTGTAGTGTATCAGGAGTTTTTACCACAAAGTCGCATGGTCAATAAGAAGTATTACCTTGTAGTTATGCGCCGTTTGCGAGAAGCAATACGAAAAAGATATGAATTTGTGGGAAAAGAATTCATGGCTTTTTCATCACAACAATGCACATGCTCACTGACTGTTGCTTGTTGAGTGATTTTCTGGCCAAAAACACCACCACAATCATGCCTCAGCCACCATATTCACCAGATTTGGCCCCTTCGACTTTTTCCTGTTCCCAAAATTGAAGAGACCAATGAAAGGACGAAGATTTGCAACGATTGAGGAGATAACGACTACATAGCTGAAAGAGCTCAAGGCTATACCAAAAAGTGCTTATCAGAAGTGCTTCAAGGATTGGAAGAAATTTTGACACGTGTATTATATCTGAAGGGATTACTTTGAAGGGGGCAACATAAATATTGATGAATAAATAAATACTTTTCGATAAAAATAAAAAGTCACCTTACTTTTTGAACAAACCTCGTATAATGTAGGTATCAGGTAGGCACAACAATTAAATTACTGGATAGTGTCCGCGATTTTTCTTAATTGCAGATAAAAGATTATAAATAAATGATTAAAAAAATTTTCTTTAATTTCTTTTCGCTGTTGTATTACAGAATCATTTTAAAAATTCATCAGAATATTAAATTGCTTTTATTCGAATAATTCACAAATTCTTGGTTGATAAGCAGCATGGAAATATTTGAAACCTAAATTGCTGCCATACAAGGAAACTTTTATGATTAGATATTCTTCCATAACCATAAACACTTTTTATTTTTGAAGTGGAGAAACTTGTATCAGTTACATTTCTAAATTATCTGTTTTCCTTTTTTCATTTTGAAACACGCCGTAGTTACTTTATCATGGCAAAAAATGACAGATGCACTGTGATGAGTAATGGAATTTATTTTAACAGCAACATCATTATAGAAATCTGCTGCTAATCTTGCAGCAGTTCCAGAATGCTTTGAATCCTATTTGATGGAATTCTTACATGACAATACAATTGCATGTTACCTTTCTGATTATATAGTATTACTTTTAATGTACAAATAATTTTCAGTTCTCATAAAAAAAGTTTGAGTGCACATGCAACATCGTGTTTAATTTTTGAAGTTTTCTTATTTTATGCTTCGAATGTTTGTAATATGCTTACTATCCAAAAATTTGTGAAGCCTTCGACAAACTAATATTTCGGTGAATTTTCAAAAAAAGAAAATAGGATGCTACCAACAGCAGCTAGTATTGAAACAAAATGCACACAGAAAACAAATAAAATCTATTCCAAATTGAGGCTCGAACCTAAGGACCCTAGCCTTAAACTACATGACTGTTGATATTAGGATGTATTATAAGAGGTGTCATCTACTATACATCCAGCTTTCTCGTTATCGGGTGCGAATTTCCACTCCAAAAAACCTTTCTCCTCGTTAGAAGTAACGTCAGTGTTTATTTTATTTTTTTTATTGTGTACATGTCACTACTTTCTTTTAGTAATACATTTAGTTCACAGAAATTACAGTGGAAATAATCACAGAAAATAATATGTAAATTGGCAAGTTACAGTGACTTTTATTCATATTTCAGATATTGTGGGAACACTAACAGTTTTTTGGGGGGGAGGGGAGGAGTTTTTATTGTTGTGGTTGTTCACTGGTCTACTACATGCTACTTATAAGCCATAATCCTAACACTTCATTCACAAATTTGCAGAAACAAACAAGACTTTACCTATCTTCAGAGAGCTTTTGCTATCACATGATTCCAAATCACTCCAGACAAATGCTAGGATGCTTCCTTCAAAAGGCCATGCCCAAATTCCTTCCCATTCCTTGCCCCCCCCCCCCCCATCTTTTCCCGTCTCTAAAAGACCTCGCTGTTAAGAGACGTTAAGCAATTTAAAAAAAAAATTACAGTCATGAAACATTTATATGGTAACAATTCTGTCTGGCAGGAGACTGGTACTAGGCTCACTGAAAAAGTATTAAAAAATTAGGGTATAAGTTGGATGTAGCATTTCATGTACTTCAATATACAGGGTGCATTCCAAAAGTAGAACCGATTTTCCGTACCCAGGTAAAGTCACAGAAGGGAGTGGTGTAATGATGGTGGGAGATGTCCAGAACAGATTGTGTTGTTGGCTATTTGCTGCCAAACCTTTGCAGAGTGAACCCCTGTTGATAAACCTTTTCACACTTCAGGATGAACCATATGCTCAAGCAGCAGTATGCAGCGAAGTTTTGCATGAAGCTTGGAAAGAGACTTTCGTCATAATCAAATAGGCTGTTGGAGTTTATGCCGTGGACTGATGAAGCATTTTTGAATGGCAGGGAGCAAGTTGAAGGCGATCATCGCTTAGGACCCCCATTAATGCCCTGTAGTGACAAAAATGTGGAAAAAGTGAAAGAGGTTTTGGACACCGTTTAACATCTCATTGTTCAACTGATTGCTCAAGAGTTAGACATTTCATCCACCATTGTGTTTCAAATTATGACTGGGGATTTGAACATAAGGAAAGTGTGTACAGCATTTTTTCAAAATAAAATAATTTGAATCATTTGAGCAATGTGCTGAACATTTTAGATAATTTTATTACTGGCTATGAATCCTGATGTTTCCAGTATGATCCTGAAACCAAACATCAAAATGTGAAGTGGCTCTCAAAAACCCGAAAAAGCTTGAATGTCCAAGTCTAAGGTTAAAACAATGCTGATCTTTTATGATAGAAGTGCTCAAAGTGTTACAGAAGATAATCATTCACATGAGACCAGTTATTGCCAACTTTTGGAAACTCCAGCTAAACATCACGTTGTACCCACTTTGATTATTTATTTAGGTTATGAAAATACACATTATCTAAACAATTTAACCTACAGGATCAGTAAGTTTAATCAAGTATGTGGCACTGTAAATAAAACTTGGAGAAGTATAACCAGAAAATAAGAAACACAGTTTAATTTCTACATGTTGATGGTTACACTGGCACTTCATTATGGCAGTGACTCTTGGTAACTTACAAATAAAGAATACAACAGATAAAGCCTGCTCAAATGCCATTTTTAACCCCTTTAGATATTTATGAAAAAATATTGAATAGTTGTGGTGGATATGTATTGAGAATAGATGAATCTAAAAAGGTAGGAATAAATCAATAGTTTTATCCTTTAAGTATGATGCCAATGATGATATTCATATTGTAGAAAAAGTTACTTGCACATTGGTATACAGGTTATCTCAGTTGTGATTATATCGAGCTGTTACTGTATGGTGTTATGTTTTATGTTAATTTTTCCTTCTTTTGTTTTCAGTCTCTCTTTAATGTTTTCAGTTGATACTCCATCTCATGTCCTGGGCTGATTTAAACTCAATCTACACTTTAGTCTCCATTTTGCTTCACCTACAGTCTTTTGTCATCCTCTATAGTTTTTCCTTCAGCTGCTCCTTCTCCTAACAAATTAACAATCCCCATGTCATAAAATGTGACCCATAACCCTGACTGTTCTTTCAGTAAGGTTCTTCCGTAAACTCTCTTCTTTATCCCTCATATCATTTTTTTACTTCACCTCTCTTCTTAATTTTCAAGAGCTTTCTGTAATTCCTCTTTCTAAATAATTTAGTTTTCTTTCACTTGTCATTCTCAAGCCCATTGTTACTCTTGTGGCAGCTTTAGGCTGCACTGACATTATGAACATTAGAGCCCTTGAGAAATCCAAGCTTAACTTCTTTATTATGCCATGCTCCATACATGAAGAGTTTTAAAAACTTGGAAGTGCTAGACCAATATTTGACACCAAAGGTTTTTTGTCTCTTGAAGAAGGCTCGTTTTGCTTTTGATAATATTCTTGCTTTAGCAGTTGGCAGTTACTTTATTTCCTAAATGATAGAATTGTGTTACTTTTTCTAATCCATTCTGATCTTATTTTTGTATAATTAATATTCTATATTTTTTGTTATGATCTTGTGCTATTTTGTGACCTTTGTCTCACTGTTGTTATATATGTTGTCCAAATTCATCTCTCATTGTTTTGTTTGTGCCAGCCAGTGGTTTTACTGTATTCTGATGATCTGCTAATAGGAATATCTTCTTTTTTTTTCTCCTCAACCATTATGTTTGTGGGTACTTTTTCTGGGAATTTGAATGGGATTGTTTCCCCTTTCCTTCCTCAGTGCTGGAAATGTCTTTATGTGTGTGTTGTTTTATGTGGATGACTGTGATGAATGTTTAGTATAGTGTGTTATTTTTGTTGTGAATGAATGAAAGATAGGAGAATAGAGAGGTTGAAACCCACTGCCGACCAAATAAGGCTTACTCTTCCCAAGGATATCAAGGGGGTGTCACGAATTACCATAAACAATGTTGTATGCCCTAACTTCATATAAGTTGTTGAGAGGCGGGAAGTGAGGATAGTGGTAGAAAGGCATAACCATAAAATAATAATAAATAATAAACCTGTCCATAGGAACCCAGCATGGTAGATGCCAGCTGATGGTCCTATACACCTTGTATGTATGTGCAAAAAACTTTGAAATATGTGAAATAAAAATATTAGAAAATTTAAAACTAAGCAAATTTCAAAGTTACAAACTACAAAAAGATAGGCTCTGGTGAGTGATGGTTCTGTGGGAAAAGGTAGGAGGTGAAGAGGATGGATGGAAGGGGGGCAGGAAAATTGGTACTATTTTAAATTTAGTCCTGCTGGTTGTCTGGTACCCAGTTGATACCGATAAGCCAGTTCCCACCTTCTGAGTTCTGAGTTGCTACTTTTGTCCAAGAGGGCTCTGATGGCATGGACCGTGAACCATGTGTTGAAATTGTTGGTGGCATGATAAGATACAGGGTGGTCAGGGTTCTGGGTGAATACCAATTGTCTGTGTCCATTCATTCTGATGGCCAGTGGATTCATTGTCAGAAAAATGTAGGAGGCTGGGCAATGGTTATAGGTGAGTTGATATATAAGTTGGAAGGATACACATGTGGCAAATCCTGTGATGGGGAAGCTTTCCTGTATATATATATTAAATATTTTGATATTAGAAAAACCACCACTTACGATAGAGGAAGATACCTGCTGCGTTAGAACCGGAAAAAAACGTACACACAAAGAGCATGAAAATTTCAAGCTTATAGCCCTTTGTTAGTGAAGGGAACAGTTGAAGGTGAGAACTGTAGAGGAAGACAGAGATTAGAATATATGAAGCAGATAATTGAGGACGTGGATTGTAAGGGGTATGTAGAAATGAAGAGGTTAGCACAGGATAGGAAGGGATGGAGGATTGCATCAAACCAGTCTAAAGACTGACGACAGCAAAAAAAAAAAAAAAAAAAAAAAAAAAAAAAAAAGCCCTTCTTCAGCAATAGAATAAGGTGATGGCATGGTGGAAGCTTGCAGCCAATTGAGTGTGCCGGCCAGGCCGGCAGCTCATTGTGGGGGAAAAGTAACATGGCGGGAAGTGAGGATGGGAGGTGAATGGCATAAAACTGAAAATAATTAACCTGATTGTAGAAACACGGATTTTAGAAAAGCAGAAACATGGTAGATGCCAGCAGAAAGTATTTTCTTATCTTTTATGTGGATGTATATGTAAATACTGAAAATTTGTAATGTATATATGCCCTGGGGACCACAAAACATCAGCACCTATGCACAGGTATCCATTATGTAATTATTAGGTTAGAAGGACATGTGCCCTACTCATGATAGAACCAGATTTGTCACATCCGGACAATCTACTCTATTGTAGGAATGTTGTGTTGCCATTTGTCTGGGAAATGTGTAACTATATTCTTTGTTATAAGTGTATTTTTGTTTGTTAAGTGTGTAGTTTGTGACCTGAAGATTAGGTACCTTGCCAGAGCTTGGCTTGATGACTGTGGGAGACCACCTTAAAACCACAATCAGGATGCCCAGTGAGGACCAGATTTTCTACATCTACATATATACTCTGCAATTCACAAAATTGTGTGTGGCTGAGGGTGCTCAGCACCAAAGCTAATCTCTTTGTTGTGCATTCCAATCCCTAATGGTACGAGGGAAAAAAGAATTCATAGAATCATTGCGGCACCTTATTTCTCTAATCTTATCTTTCCTGTCATTCCGACTCAAATAGGTTAGTGGACGAATATTTCACTACACTCTTAAGTGAAAGTGGGAGTACACATGTTTACCAATAAGTTTAAACGAAACGTGCATCATATATCTACCAGAGACTCCCAGCCTAGTCTACTAATCAGTTCTGTGATGCTTTCATAAGGACTGTAGCAAGCGGTCACAAATCGAGCGGCTCTTCTCTGTATTTTCTATTCTTTCAATCAACCCCTTATGAAACAGATCCCGAATGGTACAACAATAGTCCAAATGTGGATGCACAAGAGATTATACGCTATCTCCGTTGTTTGTTCATTACAATTTTTCAAGATTCGACCTATGAATCGCAGCCTAGAATTAGCTCTTCCTATTAACGAATTAATGTCTATGTCCCATTTCATGTTCCTTTGTACTGTTACTCCCAAATATTTCATAGAATCAATAACTGAATTGTTTAACTCGTATTTCTGAACAATTTGATTCTTTTTGTTAGTTATGCTCATTGTCTTGCACTTCTTACAATTTAGCGTAAGTTGCCACTCAGCAAAGTAACATGCAGATCACACTGAATTTCTAAGCAATCTGCCAAATTCCTTACTTCCCTATAAATAACCGCATCATCAGCAAACAATCTAAAAAGGCTTTTTACTTTGTCCCTGAGATCGTTTATAAAAATTAAGAGATTAAGTGGTCCTATTACACTTCCCTGAGGCACACCCGATGTAACATCTAGTTTAGAAGAACTTTCTCCTTCAACGACGACATACTGCGACCGACCAGTTAGAAAATCCTTTATCCATTCACAAATCTGATCCGATATACCGTATCCTCGAAGCTTCACTAAAAGGCGGTTGTGTGGCACAGAGTCAAAGGCTTTCTGAAAATCTAAAAAACTTGCATCTACTTGTGAACCTGCATCAATAACTTTCATTACATCGTGTGTAAATAGGGCCAGCTGTGTTTCACATGATCTTTTCTTCCGAAATCCGTGTTGATTTGTTGTAGGCAAATTATTTTAATCTAGAAAATTCATAATGTTCGAGCATATAATATGCTCGATAACTCTACTACAGACAGATGTTACAGATATGGGACGATAGTTTCCAAGATCACTTCAATCTCCTTTCTTGAAAATCGGAGTTACTTGCGCGATTCTCCAGTCTGAAGGTACTTTTCGCTCTTTTAATGATTTACTGAATATATCAGACAGAAATGGCCTGATTTCCGCCGCATACTCTGAAAATACTGTTACTGGAATTCCATCCGGACCCGGTGCTTTCCCCCACTTCAGGAGCTCTAATTGATTTATGATACCTACAGTATCTATTCGTAATGATTCCATCACCAACTCAACACAGCGTAGGAAAACGAGAATATTATCCTTATTTTCATCATCAAATGAATTTTTGAATACAGTATTTAGTACGTTAGTTTTATCGCAGCTTTCATTAACCTCGGAACCTTCACGAATTATGCTGGAATATTGTTATTGCTACAATCGACTTTTCGTACGTTTGACCAAAATTTCTTTGGGTTTTCTGTGAGACTCTTCGAGAGTTGGAATGAGAATTGTTGAAGGCCTCGTGCATTACATTCTTAATACGTCCTCTTAACTCAGGTAAGGTTTCTAAATCGCTGTGACACCCCTTCCTTCTTGAGCGTGCGTGTATTCTCCTTTGTTTTTTGAGCAATCTTTTGACTTCACATGTGTACAGCGGTGGATCATCGTGCCCATTTATTGTCCGCTTCGGTATATGTATTTCCATACCTTCCCTGACTATACGTATAAATCGATGCCACATCTCTTCAATGGTGTCCTTTGTTAACTTGAAGTTATGGTAATTATTCCTCAGGTAGGTTCTAAAATACTCCTTTGAAGCCTTACTGAATCTGTATACAATCCGTCCTTTCCCCCTTTTTTGCTTGGTCTTTAGTTAGATAGTCGCAATTACCGCTTTGTGATCGCTTATTCCTGTGGTTGTTGAAATGTCGGGGAATAATTCTGGCCTGTTGGTAACCAGCAGATCTAAAATATTTTCGCTACCGTTATGACACTGCGTAGGTTCATTAACTAGCTGCTCGAGATGATTATCTGACAAGAAATCGAGAATTACTTCAGAAGCTGCCTTATCCCTGCTACCTGTACCTAATGTGAACGTAATTATGCCAGTCAATATAAGGCAGATTGAAGTCGCCTCCTAGAATCATAGCATGATCCTGAAAACGGCTAGCTATACTATTTACATTATTTAACTGCTCGGCGATAGCTATGTTGGAATCGGGTGGGCGGTAGAAGGCACCTATGATGAGTTTTGACCCAGCAACATTGAGTTTAATCGATATGATTTCACAGATCGTATCGACGTCTATTTCATTACATGGGAGAAATTTACTCACAGCTATAAATACCCCACCTCCATGAGAATGTAATCTGCCTTTACGAAAAACGTTCATGCTATCTTTAAAAGTTTCGGTGGAACATATTTCCGGTTTTAGCCAACTTTCTGTACCGATTACGTTATCCGCTTCTGTGCTACAAATAACGCTTTCAAGTTCCGGTTGTTTGTTACAAACGCTTCTACAGTTAATTACAAGAACTTTTAACTGTCGAGATTCTTTTACATTCCTCCTACATTCTGGTGTTGCATCTGTTTGGGTTACCCATAACTGTATTTCGTGTTTTGGGTCTTCCTCCCTCAGCCTAAAAAACCACCCAGTGCATTCCACATGGCCCCTGCCTCCCATGTAGCTGATTCAAGTGTGTAGTGCACACCTGACCTATTAAGGGGAATCCTACATGACTCAACCATATGGCGAAGATCGAGAAATCTGCAGCCAATATCATCACAGAAATGTCGTAGTCTCTGGTTCAGCCCCTCAATACGGCTCTGAACAGGTGGTTAGCTCTACCGATATCTTGCGACCCAAGGCGACAAGCATCATTAGTGTCAACATGAGCCACAATCTGTAGTTGGCTACACCCTGTCCTTTCTATGGCATCCGGGATGGTCTGTTCCACATCTCAGATCAGGCCACCCGGAATATACACTGAATGGACATTGGATTCCTTCCCCGAGTAATCCACCATTTCCCTAAGGGGCTCTAATAACCGCCTAACATTAGAGCTCCCAACTACCAAAATCCCCTTCTTTGTTTGCTAAGACCTAGCAGGCTGTGGGGCCGTCAACTCACAGGATGACAGTTGTGGGACTGAGTCAGCCTCCGACAATACATCACACCGGTTGGACAGTTGAACAAGTTCAGCGTCTTGGCCTTTAAGCCTGCTCAACTGCCCCCGTGTGCAGCTTCGAAGTCTAGAGGCCATACGCCAGTCACTAACAGGCAACCATGGCACAGCCTCCAACTCTTCAGCCTGGGTTACAGGTATGACGGTCGATATGGGAGAATCTGTTATAGGCATGGCTACATCAGTTTCCCCAATACCACATCTGCTGCAACCTTTTACGGCAACTTCCAGCTGTGTTGCAAGGTGTGCGCGGAGATCAGCCACCTCAGCTTGCGTCTGCACACAGCAATCACAGTCCCTAGCCATTCTGCTTTTGAAAAACGTGAAAAATAAAAAATAAAAGAAGAAAGGAACAGAAACTCGAAATAACCTGCACTTCGTACAAAAAATAAACACTCAGAGATTGCACTAACCAAATCTACACACCACTAAAGATAAAATACAAAACGAAAATTCGCTACTGTCCTCAGCGACTGCTGAATTGTAACTAACCTCTACTTTCTACAAAAAGTAAACACTCAAAGATTACGCTAACTAAATCTGCACACCACTAAAGATCAAATACAACACAGACATCCACTACTTTCCTCAGCGACTGCTGAACTGTAACTGAGCCTGGTCCTGTTGTAACACCGAGATCCAGTGTGGTGGTGTCTTAATGTGCACAGCAACACTGGCTGGTCTGAAAATTGTTTTCATTGTCAAAAGATTTTTTTTTTAATATTGTTGGTTATAGACAAGGTGGAAATCTATGGAGTAATTATTGGGAGACATAAACAGAATGAGAAATAACCTACCAACCAAGCTAAAACAAACAAACACACACACACCCACACACAAATGGCCACTCGCCAATTTCTTTTGTTTACACTTTTGTGCAGCATCTGTGCCCCAAATATTTTAAATTTTGCTCTGGAAATCATATGTCATACTCCCAGTTGACTGGTTAGAGTTCATTGCACTTGCTGATTCTTTGGTTGACTTGAATAGATCATCATGAATTGAAGTCTTCAAACAATTGTCATCAACATCATCATCAATTTTCCACTCCAGCATACTGGGTGTTGTAATGTAAAAACCTCTTTCATAATGTCCTGTCTTGCCACCACTTTTCTTCCAGTATCTTCTCCCACTCTGGACTCTGTCAGGTCAATTTGTACTAGCTTCATGCAAGTTGTGAAATTTATTGTGATTAAGAGAAAAAATGAAAAATGGTTAGGACTGAGTGTTGTGGGTGAGCGGTTAATGCTCTGGCCTCACATTTGGGAGAACGCTGGTTCGAATCCCTTCGGGGCATCCAGATTTGAGTTTTCCATGGTTTCCCCAAATCACTCAAGGCAAATGCCTGACACTTTCTTCAATAGGCTTTGACTGAATTCCTTCCTGTTCCTTGTTCCCAGTCCCATCCCGGTTCTAATGAGCTGGACGTCAACTAGGCATAACGGCATAGTGGTTAGGAAACTATCATAATAAAACAGATTAGATAAATTTTATCATTCTGGTAGAAATATATGTTGTTTTTAGTTTGGTAGGAAGTTGAATTTGTGTTCCATCTTATTCAGTTTGTAGATGAACACAACTTATGATGTACGCTCTAAAATTTGATCAAACAAATGGCTGTGACATTGGAAACAAGTTCACGTAAACATGTTATCCATCTCCTGTTTGGCTGGCAAAATGGATTTTAGAGTTTTCTTACAGTTATGTACTATTGTTTCTGTAATACAGAACATGGGCCAGTTTCCTTCTTATTTGTTTGTTATACAGGGCTAGTCAAAATGATTGTAGCGATTTCACAATTTTTCATTTGGCTGTCCTATTATAGGTACGATAATGGGGTTTGCTGTTATGAGACAAGTGGCTCTCCAAGTTTCGATTGCACTAAATGCAAGCTTTCCACGGTGGCCGCTAGAGCGCTAGAGAGCAAGATTGCTGAAAGTGAGAAAGCATACGTTGTTCTCGAATTTCATTCGAATCAGTCTATGGAAATTGTTCAGTGACACTTTAGAACAAAGTTCGACAAGGAACCCCCGCATGCTAACACCATTCGGCATAGGTATCAACAGTTTAAATCCACAGGATGTCTTTGTAAATGTAAAACAACGGGTCGCCCTCTTGTGTCTGAGGAAACCGTTGAACGTGTGTGTGCCAGTTACGTTAGTAGCCCACAGAAATCTACTCCTCGAACGAGCAGGGAATTAGGTATTCCACAGAAGACCATTTGGAGAATCCTACGGAAGTGACTATGTATGAAGCCTTGCAGGTTACAGTCGCTACGAGCACTGTCACACAACGATAAAGTACGTTGTTTTCAATTCTGTGCTCAATGTCTAGAACAAGACAAAATATTTGCAGAAAAACTTGTGTTTAGTGATGAGGCCACTTTTCATATGAGTGGAAAAGTGAACAGGCACAATGTGCGCATTTGGGGGACTGAAAACCCCGATGTAATGTGCTGCACGTTCGTGACTCTCCCAAAGTGAACGTGTTTTACATGATCTCACGAAAGAAACTTTATGGGCCTTTTTTCTTTAATGAAGTGACGATCACATGGAAACTCTGTCTGCAAATGTTGCAGAATTGGCTCATGCAACTTCTGGAAGCTGACAGTGAAGATTTCATTTTCCAGCAGGACGGTGCTCTAGTTGTCCATAATTTCCTAAACACCAGGATTCCAAACAGATGGATTGGTCGTGCTGGGGATGCTGATCGTCGGCTGATGTCATGACCACCTCGTTCTCCTGACCTACCCCCCTGCGACTTCTTTGTTTGGGGTTTCGTAAAAGACACAGTGCTCGTGCCACCAGTACCGGTTGATCTGCCAGACCTGCGGGTTTGCATCACCAATGCATTTGCTCTCTTTGACAGAGACATGCTGCATCGGGTATGGTAAGAACTTGATTATAGACGTGATGTGTGCAGAGTCACTAAAGTTGCACATATTGAGCATCTGTTGACACTCAAAAAAACTTTCACAGTTTGTTTATATATCTGTGTAATCTTGTAAGTATACGTCAAATAATAAATCGGTAGTAATTTTCTGAAATCACTGCAATCATTTTGACTAGCCCTGTATTTATTTCAAGTTGAAATCTAGCCAAGCCATTTTGGTGAGTTATGTCACTTTAGAGGAAGAGAAACACATCCACGTAAATGTAAAAATCATTGCTTATGCTAGTTCTTACATATGATGATGGGCTACCTTTTGTACCCTTATTGTGATACTTATCCCAATTATAGCTTGTCTTCCTGTAAATCATGTGACTACTATAAGTTTAATAGTTTCATTTTAAGATTTTGGAAATTGTTTTAGTAAAAACTGTTTGAAAAAATGTTTGGTTTTTCTTTTACTCTTGTTAATTGTGATCAACTACCATTTTACAACCATACTAATATAAAATTTAGATATTAAAGTTTATTTGGTACACAGTTAAATTATGATACTTGTGATTCCACTCTTAGACCAATAAATAGGCTCTATGACATAGTGGTTGTAAAGAACAGTTAATCATAAATAAAAGTAGTCCCTGCAGAAAGTGTTATAAAATATTATGATGGTGAGTTTGATGAATTGCACACTTTTTTTTTCTTTTTTTTAAATGTACAGCATGATGATTATACCTGTCTACAAATAATAGTATATTTATTCAAATGTGGAAGGAAAGCATATGTCAAGGTGGTATTTTCAGTGTGATAATACACGGGAGGATCAAATATAAATGGGCCTTTTTAAATTGTGCGTTTGTCGATGCCGTGAAGCATCTGAAACATTTTGGACAGTAGATGGAGCTCATGTGGAAGTCAGTAATAATGTTGGTGTGCCAAGTTCTTCTTATTTCAGCAACAATGACGATGAGCAAGAAAGAAGTACGCCCTGCAGTTGCACAATGTGATATTATTAAGTTTCTTGTCGGAGAAATGCTGCTGAAATTTGGTTCCGTTTACTCCTACAGTTTGGGGAAATAACCCTTTCATTGGTTCAGGTAAAACACTGGTGTAAAAAATTTAACAAAGATTGGGACCGTGTCGGAAACATTGCCTGCCCATGCCCCAGCATCATGCAGCAGAACACCAAGGATGTGATCTAGGACTGTAAAGGCATTGCGCTTGTCAATTTTTTTTTTTTTTTTTTTTTTCAAAAATGTCAATCCATTAATGCTACCTGTTATTGTAATCATCTTAGTCGAGTTTGAGTTGCCAGTAGATCAAAAAGACAGACCATTCCAATCAGAAGTATGTTGCTTCTTCTTGATAATGCCAGACAACACAATGCAGCAGAAAAAAACACACACACACACACACACACACACTCAACGAAAATTGGTCTGTCATGCACTGAGCTGTCCTAGAACAACTACCCAACAACTGAGACCTGTTGCCATGCGACTTCCATGTATTTGGTCCACACAAGGAAGCCCTTGGTGAACAGTGCTTCACAACAAATGAAGAGGTGCAGCGGTTCCTGTGCAATTGGTTTTACACACGTCCCCAAACTATTATGATCCCAGAATTTTTTTTAAAAATAGACCATTCGACTAAGTGCATAGATAAGAAGGAAAAATATGTATGAAAATAATAAAAATGTAAATTAGAATTTATTTTGAAATATATATATATATTTGCAAAAGGCCTGTTTATTTTTGATCCACCCTCGTACAAAGCAGAGTCTTTCCACCAGGAAAGTCATGATAATGTGAGACTTGAAATGCAAATGAAGCTAAGTACTATGTGCCTGTTAGATTTTTTGTTTACAGATACATTTTACATTTGTTTATAGCATATTGTTTTTAAATTTTAGTGGTGGTGGTAAATTTATATCTATCTCATGGTTGCAAACTCATCATTTGAGGTTAGTATGTAACTAGTAACAAAGAATTATTATATTTCTATGATTTTTATTTTATGTTGCTATATTTTCAGGTTTTTATGCAGTTTTGGAAATATACTATATGGAATGTAAAATCTTCCATAGAACAACATCAAGAGACGTAAGTATTGAGAACTGTTTGTCTCCTGAAACTCGGGTCTGATGAAATGTATATTGATAAATACATAAGTATGTAGAAGAAATAATAAAGGACAGAAATTATATTTATAGCACATATGCTGGCTTATGAAACATGATGTTGTTTTCCACATCTTGCATAAAATATATTGAAAAACAGCTGACATTTTTTATCTTATAAAAGATTATTTACATAGCATTATTATCCCATCACACAGCTACCTATAATAATGGATAGATTGTTGCAATTCTTTGCTTAGCATTTTAGGATTATTCTATTTAAATTGGTTAGAAGGATAAAAATCATAACATTTCATCATATTAGTGTGTATATGACAAATTTCTCATATAAATCTTGAATAGGTTTTTTTTTTTTCAGGAGCAGAATTTGTAGTATTGAAGGGCATATTGACTGACCACAGATTATAGAGACACCTCAGCATAGACTCTTTTTGGTTTCCATAAAGATTTCTCTTATCCTGATAGATCAGTGATTATTTTAGTGTAAACCTACAAAAAAAATGTAAGAATGTATGTTTAGTTATTATTGAAACAAAAAATGGAGGGTTAGTAGAAACGTTGGAGCCTGACATTCTTTAGGAAGCAAGTTCAAATCCCCATGCGGCAATCCAGATTTCCATGGTTTCCCAAAATCATTTCAAGATCGTTGTTTAGAAGGCCTGTCTAAATTCCTTCTCATCAAATGTATATATATATATTATTGAAGTGTAACTTCTTTTATTGAAATTAGTAACTTCTAAAAATCATCATTAAAATTGTCATGCTTTCCATGCAAAGAATATGGTCACATCAGCATAAGATCAAAGATGTTACACAATAGAGGGGTTATTACATCACCGAGCGTGGTGGTGTAACGGATAGCGTTCTGGCCTCGCATTCGGGAGGACGGCGGTTCGAATCCCCGTCCGGGCATCCAGATTTGGGTTTTCCATGGTTTCCCCAAATCACTCCAGGCGAATGCTGGGATGCTTCCTTCAAAAGGCCATGGCCGAATTCCTTCCCATTCCTTGCCCCCATCCTTTCCCGTCTCTAAAGACCACGTTGTTAAAAAGGGACGTTAAACTGTTACAAAAAAAAAAAAAAAAGTTATTTCATCCAAGTTATGGATCATGATAAAAAGATATGCTAGTGGTACAATATAAAGGATCATTAGGTTGAATACTTTGCAGAGTCATATTGTTGAATTATTTGAGGATGAAGATTGTGTTACAATTTTGTACAGTCTAGTAGTAAAGGGTTAATGCAGATATCCAGGTTTCAGTTGCATTAAACTTAGTCCACAACCTGAAGGTTAGTTGGATCCTTCCGCTGGAGGCATATTAAGCCAGTTCCTTTCCTATGGACCTACAGTTTAATGTGGATACTGAACCACGAAACGCCCTGGCATAGTTCATATTATCAAACACAACTCTTAAAAATTCCTGCTTTGGAGGTATTTGAATCCAGGACCAGAGCCAAAAACTTTTGAAAGCAAGCACTGACCTTCCAGAATGCTCAAATGCATTAAAATATTTTTAATGAAACAACTTACTAGCAACAAGGTTTGTGAGTTATCACAATACTAATGATACCCTGAATGTCATACTTAAATTTGACATACTATTTCCAAATGTTATAGAAATTAATGTACACTATTTAGCTGTGGGAGAGATAAATTGTTGAATGTGTCGTGAAGAGAAATAATCATGGTAGTTATATATATTTCCCGTAAAAGACTCCTCATCTATGGTTTAGTAAGTTCTGAACAAATAATACAAAATTGTCACACTTGACCACTAATTTTGTCTGGAGTTTTTATTGTAGACTTTGCGTTGGATGATGCTCAGCCGTTACTTGAATTTCTTTACAGTAAATTTCATTTGGGTACAAATAGTGATCCATAAAAACCTACATCGAGATATGGAATAACAATTGATGCCTTATTTCAAGATATCTAGAATATTAAAATTCCCAAACTGTCATTCCATGTTAGCTATCAAATACCTATTGTATCATTTATAGAATCCACATTAGAAATGTTAGAAACAATGTATGCAAACAACATCATTAATCATGTGTTTTATTATGCATGATTCATAAAGCAGTTTCACTGCTGGAGTGTGATCCGAGTGCATACTTTTTTCCTTTATTATTCTGTTTGCTGTCCACAGTCCAGTGAAAATTTTGATTGGTTGCAAAATCCACCTCTGTGGTGACAACCTAACCTAATCCAATAATCCTACATCAAACTTGGACCTTTTGTTTTACACAAGATTCAAACAATGGAAGTTTTCTGGTGATCTTTATTTACACAAAATAAGCTTTGCTAGTCCACTGCCATACATAGTTTTGACTTACTTTTTTCATACACTCATTGCTATTTATATTAGGGTTTGGCTCACTTGGTAGTACATGAGCTAAGTGCTGGGTGGGAAAAACAAGTTCTCAGTCAATAGAAAACCTGTGGTGCTGAAATGCAGTTAGGAAGTTGATTTTAAATGATTTTTTTTTAATAATATTAAACAGGAATTAATTATAAAAAACCCACACCCATCTGCAAGTTTATAAAAATGTGTAAACACATATGACTACATCATTGTTCATACTTGCATACTAGAGAGTAACAAAAATTAGTATGTGGTGTGGGCTACAAGAGTCATGATGAATTTAGTTTCTTCCCCAGAAGAAAGAATGGTTTTCCACAGTGCACCTTTCAGCATAATCTGATCCTTACTGATAAGCTAAATTTCTAATGGAGAAGGTTGCTTCAAATCCATTTGATTCATCAGCTTGTGGAGTTGAACTGACTACACTCAGGTTCTAAAAATATGTTGTTAGACAAAAAACTGTCAAGAATATTGAATGAAAAAATGTTTAATTTTTGTTTTATTGTCCTCAGTTCTGGGCGATTTGGAGCCGGGATGTGTAATGGTGGTGACCACTTGGCAAATGTGGGTCTATTGTTCTTGTATTGGTGGTATTTCATGGGGCAGTTACTAGCATTTAGGCACAAAGGTTTTTTTCTATTTTTTCATGATGACAGGGCTTAATGTTTAGCTGTTGATTTTACTGAATGTAATTTTCTCATAAGCTTTTGATGTGCAGGTTCCTTGCATGATGAGAAGGTGATCTGAGTTGAAGTACAATGCAGGCACAAGGATGCATTTTTGCTGGAGAACTTTATGCCTATTGTTGGTGATAGTATTTTACTTATGCCAGCTTCCAAAATTTTCTTTTATAACTATTTGCTGTATATCTCAGTTGTTGTACCATACTGGGTATAATGGCTACTGGCTTTTGTGTAGTTTCTTGCTGATTCTGCTTAGTGATAGTCTTCTGTTCTGTATATTTATTTTAGATATCCTACGTTTCTGTCCTTCATCCAGTTCTGGTGTGTGCTTAGGTACCTGTGTTTGCAATTTGATTTATATTTATGAAGCTATTTTAAGTAATACAGCTTCTACTAGCTGATCCTTGCCCCTCTTGAATGCAATAAACCTCTGTTTTATTGAGCACAGCAGCATTTCTCAACCTAAGTACCAGTAAACTGTCAAAAACAATTCTACTGACTACTTACCAATATGGACTTAATTTTTTGCCTACGTGTATATTACAGATTTTGGGACAAATTGTATTGTGCCATTTAAAACTTAACTTAGTCCACAACCCGAAGGTTGGTTGGATCCTCCCGAAGGAGGCATACTAAGCCATTGTGTCAGAGGTAGGACGGCCAGTTCCTTTCCTCTGGGACCTACAGTTTAAAATGGAATCTGAACCATGGAGCTTCCTGGCATATCTCATATGATCAAACACAACTCTCAAAATTCCTGCACCTGCCGGGATTCGAACCCGGGATCGGAGCAATGAATGTTTTGAAATCAAGCGCCTTAACCACTGAGCTACCAGAATGCTCATTGTACCATTAGAACATATTAAATTGATTTTTTAATTTCTATACAAAAAACAGTAATATAATTGGGAGTAAACCATTGAAATTAACTATATATTGAAAAGACTCTTAATATTTATTAACAAAATGAATAACAACCATATGCCTGCAGACAAGCTGCCCTACCTTCATGGACCACAAGTTTAGAGTCACTTGTGTACAACATACAACTGGATGGCTCTGTACAACCCTCCTATGTATCTGGTAGACCACAAGGAAATGAAACTCCAACCAAAAATCAGGGATTCCAATTCATTATTTTCAAGCCAGTACAACAGAAGTAGTTTAATTGGTATAGAAATTGATCTTATTGTGAAACATGAAGAGAGATTGTTTGAAAAATTTTTGCCAGTATTTTTATAAACAAAGAATTGGAAGTACTTAATAAGTTGTTAAAAGCAGCTAAAAAAAGGAATACCTGCTATATGAAGCCAATACCATATGGACATCTGAAGTGAGCATAAATTAGTCATGCAATTGTTCAGCTTTGGTTGAATACCTGTCAGAATCTTGAAGCACGTAAGATCATGATATGGAGATAGTCAAGAGAATGTGGTACTATAAAGTAAAAAGGAGGCGGTGGGGGAGATGTATGGTCATTTACTGCTTGTAAATTTGCCTATAACCCAGATATTAGAAGCTAGCAAAAATTGACATACATTCATCATTCACTATAAGGGCATTGACTGCACCAGTAGAATCATTGTTGAGGTATAGTTGCCTGTCACTGAGAGATTCTGAGATCTACTGCTTTCATCACCTTGATAATAGCCACTAGTGTCATTGCTTCAACCACAATGGATGCAATTGCACTTTTATCACTTTCCTGATCTTCTTATAATGTGAGCTGGTGAAGCGGGTGGTCATCTACCTTTATGCCCCCATTTTTGAGGAAACTTGAAACTCAATCATTGAAGTGGCTCCTGAACGGTAGTAGAATCGTGTTTCATTTCTGTTTTTATGTACTCTTTATGCCAAAGACTGAAGTTTGTCTCTACAAAATAGAGTTGACATGAAAAATTATTTTAACCTACACACAGTTCAGTTTCAAGAGCTTACCACCTATGCAGAGTTGATGATACCACCAATGACTAAACCAGGGGTGGCGTTTCATGTTTGGCCTGGGTGGATAGCAGGCAGTTTGGGGGAGGGGGTTGGGAAGATTCCATTGAAAATTTATGTGGTTATCTTACCTAAAATAATTATTATACAAACAAATTCATATGAAAAATTCATTCAGATAAAAACTAAAAAATGAATTAATTACATAATTTATTCAATTTAAATTTATATTATATAAAATTATATTTTTAGTTTACTATTCAGTATTAATTGTGCTTTGCTAAAACTGTACTGTGCTTTTCTTGTTTGGAAATGAACTGATTCTACATTTTTTTTCAAATCTTGTTTGTTTGTCAGATTACCATATACATGTAGTATTGCGATATTATTAAGTCTGTCTTGAAACATTGTTGATCCTGGGTAAGTCTTGAGTTGCTGTAAGATGAAAACTTCATTCATTGGTACAGGACGACCCAGTAATCGTGACGAGTAGTCGAACGAAGTGCACAAACTTCTAGTCTGTTTGTACTTATGTGAAAAATCTACAACCTCTCTCATATTTTTTTGCCTTCTCATCATGCCACTTAAAAAGTTGCAAAAACATGTCTCTATTACTCATAAATCTTTCTTGGTAAAAATCATGGTTATAGAAATTTACAATTCTTTCAATATTTGCGGGCTATCCCAAAGCGAATCATTGTAATAGTTTTAAGAAGTGGATGGAATCATTGTGGAATCGACTCTAACAACAAGACTACTTGATCATAAACTTCAATATAAGATTTATGAAAAAAACTTGATGTGTTTCGAACTGGAGATTTTCGTTCTACCTTGGCTGAGGCAATTGGAATTTTACGCTGATGTGGGATTTGTGGTTCGTTGATTTCAAGCACATTTTTCTGCCAAATTGCTTCGAATTTTGAATCTAGAACACAGTACAAAAGTCTGTTCTTCTATCTTCTCACATGATCCAATAACATATAGATTCGATTTCTGAAGTTCTGCATTCAAAATTTCAAAGCGATTAAAAATTTCTATTGTCATTGTTAAATAGAAAATACACTTAAACGATTCCACGTAAGAGTAAAATACAGAAGCCATAGCAGTGACAGTGCTATCTACTTGTCTGGTGCAGAATGATCGTATAAAAATTGTATTCGCTGCTGATAATTTTCTCATAGTGATGTAAGAGATTTAATTCTCATTAACCATCTGCAAAAAAAAAAAAAAAAAAAAAAAAAAAAAAAATAGGAATGCTTGCAAATATAAAACCATAATTTAAAAAATTGGATTTAACTTGTAATCTTTAGAAATAACTTGCTTGCTGCAACAAAAAAAGAGGGGGGGGGGGCAATCATCTATAGTTCCTTTTTATATTCTGATTTGCAGTTGCTTAAACTGTCCAAGTCGTTTTGTCGAGTCTCTCCAGAAGTTTGTCAAATCTTTTGTAGTTTCTATGAATCTTCTTGCTGTTATAACTCTCTCAATTCAATCTCCTACAGCAAACAGCAAGATTGAGATTATGGGCACTACAGTGATCAAATAAAGCTCTTCATTGCGTATTTGTGACTGAAATCCTGTTATTTTTCCAGAAACATTAAAAGCCTCATCGTAGCCTTTTGAGAGTGCCAACTCGTGCTTGGTGAAAATGTCAATAGCCGGATCAAACAAGGTTTCTGCTTTGGTGTTTACCATTAAAAACAATCCAATAAAATGTTCACTTGCAATGAAATCTTCCGAAAAGATTCTCAGGTAAGATGATTCCAGATGATATTTCTTCCATGATTCCAGTCAATAGTGTAGTAGCCTTCAAATCAAGAATTTCATTCTGACAGTCATTATGAAGTCATTTGTAACCATCTCTTTGCAGCCACGATTTTAGATCAGCTTCATCTTCAGCTCGAGCTTCTAAAAATGCCATGAATTTTGAATTTTCATCGCTCTTTGCTCCTCTCTCAGAAAACCTTGTTTTGCCAAGGCCTTGCCTTGGAGGTACTAAATATTTTTGACAACACTTTTGTTTATCGAACATCTGTTTTGAATGAGCCGTTAATATTGTCACACATCAAGAAGATCAGGCCATGAAGAAGGAAAGACTGTTGTAGTGTAGTGGTTACGCTAAGAGACTGTGGGACTAAAGGTCGTGGGTTCGAATCCAACAAGTCCTGTAAAATTTTAATTTCTTAACTTTGCATAAACTGTTCTGGAATGTTCTTGTTGTAACTAGTGTTACTGTTCTAGACTGTTCTTCATTACTATATAAGCGATACTCCTTTCTAGCCGGAGTCAGTTCGCTCCGTGCTATTATACTGTACGAACTGTTTAATAAAGCTTCGTTGCGTTTTAGTGTGTGCGTTCATCAACGGCCCCGCTACCCCAAGGACTCTGATTGTGGTTTACTACGTGACATTATTCTGGTGGAGACGCCGGGTAGATCCTCGTGACCGCTGGAATCTACAAAGCACCTTGGCCCCAATCAGACCATGAGAGAGCCGCCGCTTACGAGGCGAGAAGCCAGAGTATGAGCCATATTCGACTGAGTGGAAGCTGTCAGAAGGAGAAGAAGTAAGGACGACAATGACGCCGACCGCCTGCCAGCATATCCATCATCCAACAGTATTTTCAGGCGACGACGGCCAACTGGCTGAAAGGTTACAGACATATCGCTAAATTCAACAACTGAGACGATACAGTGTGCCTGGCAACTGTATTTTTCTATCTCGAAGGAACTGCCAAACAATGGTACGAAAACAATGAAGAGAAACTGACTAGCTGGGCAGCATTCCAGAAAGAACTGCAGGGGTGCTGTGGAGATGCACAACGTCAGGGATGCGATGCCGAAGAAAAATTAAAGTGTAGAGCGCAGCGCCATGGGGAAACGACACAGTCATACATATAAAGTGTTTTGGGGCTGTGTAAAATAGTCGACCCCAAAATGGAGGAAGAAGATAAAGTAGCACACCTTACGAAAGGCGTCAGTGAGGACATGTACCAAGCGTTGCTTCTGAAGGAAATTTCCACAACGAATGACTTTATTAAGTGTTGCCAATACATTGAGACGATGCAACAGAAAAGAATTGGATGAAAGAAGTTTGAAAGATTACCAAACGTCACAATGGCCACAGTGGAAGAGGACACAGGTATTAGAGACATTATTCGAAAAGTAGTGAGAGAGGAAGTTGAAGGGCGATCGGAATATTTATCGGGCCAAAAACTGAGACTCTTGAGGAAATAACAAGGGAGGAAGTGGAATAAACCCTGGTGCCCATCTCTTACCGCGCAGCCCCAACAAAAACTGTTAAACCGCCGAGGCCAAAGAGAATTTGCACCACTACAATGCAATGCGAGGATCCTGCAAATGTTCCCAGGAAAACCGACGTCTGGAGAACACGAGACAACCAGCCGGTATGTTTTCACTCTGGGCGACCGGGACATGTAGTGCGCTACTGCCGAGAGAGACGCCAGATATTTAATGATGCCCGCGAAAGGAGATTCGAAGCACGTTTCAGTGGCCGAAGACCCTAGGACGACAATGAAGATCAAGACGTAACTACTGAACGACGTAGATCACCGTTGCCGCAGGCTGGCCGCTTGAGAGGGCGCTCGCCGACACGCCGATCAAGGTCTCCATCACCCTTCCGACGCTCCAGCCAGTCTCCTAACTGCCGCAATCTGGAAATCTAAAAGGTGCGACCTTCCTTGGAGGCAAGGATGCTCTAGGGAAAAATCCTCTGCCGCCGATCATTACGAAAATGTTGGCAAATTACGTTGAAATCCTCGTGGATGGCCAACCAGCTCATGCTCTTGTGGACTCTGGGGCATCTTTCTCGGTTATTTCGGAGAAGTACCGGCGCCAGTTGCAGAAGACTATGTTCGTCGACAGCAAAAATGTTTTGCTCAGGGTGGCTAATGGGAACCATGTACAGCCTACAGGAAGGTGCACTATTCTTGTCTCTATAAATGGCCACGAGCAGCCCTTTGAGTTCGTTGTGTTACAGGAATGCAGTCATTACGTCATTGTTGGTTGGGACTTTCTGAAGGCCTCGCAAGCAATTATAGACTGTGGTCGCTTGAAGATTTTGCTAGACGATGTGAGAGTTGAAGAGGGGGAAAACAGTCCCTCCCGTGCCTGGAAAGTTTGTGTGCTGGATGACATCGTAATTCCTGCCATCTGTGCTTTGAAGGTAACTGTCATGTGTCATACGCCACGTTCTTGTATGGACCTCCTAGTGGAATGTAATAGGAATTTACCACCGGAGAAAGATTTGTTCATCCCAGCATCCGCTGTCTCATTTGAGAACGGAATTGGTGATCTGTGGGTAATCAACTGCTGCAAGGTGCCACATATTCTCCCAAGACGCCAGTGTATAGCATACGCTGAGACGATAATTGAAGGGCATCTGAGTGTCATGGAAACCTTTTGCGAAGAACCCACAAGTGTGATCGTAATGGAAGCAACGAGACAAAACATTTAGTCCCGACTCTCGCCAGATCTGACTAAGAAACAACAGGAGAAGCTATTTGCAGTTCTTCAGGAATTCTCTGAATGTTTCAGTCCACAG
The DNA here is from genome assembly GCA_031002005.1 of Vandiemenella viatica. Taxonomy (NCBI): domain Eukaryota; kingdom Metazoa; phylum Arthropoda; class Insecta; order Orthoptera; family Morabidae; genus Vandiemenella; species Vandiemenella viatica. The sequence goes on along the minus strand of CM061921.1, from coordinate 333,196,642 downwards.
ATGAAGAGCAAGTCGACCTCATTGAAGGTACAACATTGAATTGATACTGGCGACCATCCACCAATCAGCCAAAGAGTGTATCGAGTTTCAGCAGAGGAGCGCCGAATAATTCAGGAAGAAGTAGAAAAAATGCTGAAGGACGATGACATTCGGCTGTCTCAGAGCCCATGGTCATCACCGGTAGTGCTCGTAAGAAAGAAGGACAGCCACTGGCGGTTCTGCGTCAATTACCGACAAATCAATAAGGTGACTAAAAAAGATGTTTATCCTCTTCCACGAATTGACGATATATTGGACTGTCTGAAGCGAGCTAAGTTTTTCTCGACTATGGGCGTATACTCAGGATACTGGCAGATAGAGGTAGATGAAAGCGATCGAGAGAAAACTGCATTTATTCCCCCAATGGCCTGTATGAATTCAATATATTGCCATTTGGTTTGTGTAATGCACCAGCAACATTTGAACGTATGATGGCTAATCTGTTACGTCATCTGAAGTGGAGATGTGTCTTTGTTATTTAGACGATGTTGTAGTGTTCTCCGAAACCTTCGATGAACACGTGAAAAGACTGAGAGCTGTTCTTATGTGCCTGAAACAAAGTGACTTACAACTTAACCCAAGAAAGTGTTTTTTCGGAGCTAAAGAAATAAAAATACTTGGGCATCTTGTGTCAAGTGAGGGTGTGCGGTGAGATCCAGACAAGGTGAGGTCTATAACGGAATTTCCTGTTCCTAAGAATACCAGCGACGTAAGGAGCTTTCTTGGACTATGTTCTTACTATCGACGTTTTATAAAAGACTTTTGTATGAAAGCCAGGCCACTCCAAGAATTGCTAAAAAGTGGTGCCAAATATCTCTGGGGTAGATCTCAACAAGATTCTTTCAACATTTTGCAAAAGGCTCTGACGACTGACCCTCTGCTTGGCCTGTATGATGAGAAAGTGCCTACTGAGCTGCATACAGATGCTAGTGGTTATGGAATTGGCGCTGTCTTAGTACAAATTCAGGATGGGAAAGAGAAGGTAATAGCTTATGCCTCCAGGACACTCAACAAAGCCGAAAGAATCTACTCAACAACGGAACGTGAATGTCTTGCTGTCATATGGGCTGTCTGCAAACTCCGTCCATATCTCTTTGGATGACCATTTACAGTTGTAACAGATCACCATTCACTTTGCTGGTTAATAGGCCTTAAGGATCCATCAGGACAACTTTCCAGGTGGGCATTACATGCTAAAGAATACGACATTAGTATAGTCTACAAAAGTGGAAAGAAGCTCCGGGATGCTGACTGTCTCTCGAGGAATCCAGTGGAGGAACAGCAAGTGAATGAAGAGAGTAATGACTGTCTCGCTACTCTTCACGATCTCTCTGAGGAACAAAAGAAGGACGCCAAATTGTTGCAAATTAAACATGCCTTAGATCGCTCAGAGGATGTGAATGGAGAATTTAAGTTGATAAATTAGGTGCTGTACAAGAAAAACTTTGACCCCTTTGGAAAGAAATGGCTTCCAGTGATTCCCAAGCACATGCGCTTCGAAATTCTTCACCATTTCCACGACGCGCCTACAGCGGGCCATTTAGGGTTTATGAAGACTTATGACAGAATCCGGAAGAGAGTTTTCTGGCCAGGATTATTTAGAAGTATTTGTCACTATGTTTCACACTGTCGAGAATGCCAGAGAAGGAAGAAAGTTCCTCAGAAACCACCAAGACGACTTATACCAATTCCGCCTGCAGGAACACCTTTCCAGCTTGTCGGGATTGACTTACTCGGACGATTCCTGACGTCTACTAGTGGTAATAAGTGGATTGTTGTTTTTGCTGATTATCTGTCCTGGTACGCCATTACAAAACATTTGAAAACAGCTGAAGCCCCTGAGGTTGCGAAATTCATTGTGGAGGACATTTTATTAAAACATGGGGCCCAAAGTTCAGTGATCACAGTGGAAAGGTTTTTCAGTCGAGACTTGCGACCAAGATCAACCGTCGATGTAACATCACACATCAAATGGCGACTGCTTACCACCCTCAAACTAACGGACTTACAGAACATTTCAACAAGACACTGGCTGACATGCTCTCCATGTACGTGAGTGTCGAGCAAACCAACTGGGATGAGGTGCTGCCTTTTGTGACATTCGGCTACAATACTGCCAAACAAGACACGACCGGATTTACGTCATTCGTCCTGGTACACAGACGTGAAGCAACAACGACCATGGACACTGTGTTCCCGTTCCATCCTGATGACGTGGACGATGATTACATCACCAAATTAGTAACGAGAGCTAAGAAGTGTCGGCAGTTAGCTCAGCTCCGCACATTGCAGGCTCAAGAGAATGACCGCCGGAGGTATCATGCAAGTCACCGTTCTGTTTCATACCAACCTGGCGACCTCATCTGGATATTTACGCCCATTCGTAAGGTTTGCCTGTCCGAGAAGCCCCTCAGACGTTACTTTAGATCATACAGGATCGTATGAAGGTTGTCTGATGTCACTTATGAAGTCGAGGATTTCCATCCACACTCGAAATGACGGAAGGTGAGAGACACAGTTCATGTGCTACAACTGAAGCCTTACATGGACCCATCGAACCAGAGTAAACTAGAAGGTCCAGCATTCTTCACTAAACGAAAGGGCCCCAAAAGCTGTGGGTCTTGTCCGGGCTCGAAGATGTCGACGACTAAGGGCGTCACCGCCTATTAGGAACCAAGGTGCACGGGACCTACGACTCGCTCCATGAACAGGGCAACATAACATCGGGGCGCTGTTCCCTTAAGGAGGGGGCAATGTCGCATATCAATAGGATCAGGCCATGAAGAAGGAAAGACTGTTGTAGTGTAGTGGCTACAATAAGAGACTGTGGGACTAAAGGTCATGGGTTCGAATCCAACAAGTCCTGTAAAATTTTAATTTGTTAACTTTGCATAAACTGTTCTGGAATGTTCTTGTTGTAACTAGTGTTGACGTTCTAGACTGTTCTTCATTACTATATAAGCGATACTCCTTTCTAGCCGGAGTCAGTTCGCTCCATGCTCCTGTACTGTACAAATTGTTTAATAAACCTTCGTTGCGTTAAAGTGTGTGTGTTCATCAACGACCCCGCTACGCCCAAGGACTCTGATTGTGGTTTACTCTGTGACAATATCGATTGTGCCATTTTGATATTATCAACGTTTTTTAATGCTTCAGCGTAGTTGGTATAAAGAGAACTAGTGCCATGAGATTTTAACCACTAATTATGTAATTGTTGTATAACCAGTAGTGTCTCAAAATGAAACCAAGTCCTATCTGGAGAATAAAAATGTAATCTTTGGTAAAGTGTATGTTATGTGAAAAAGAATTTCTGCCATTCTACCATTGCTTTATAATGTCATTTTAAATGTATACTTCCAGAATAGTTTAAAGAGTGTGATAAACTAAATGCAGTTCTTAAGTTGTAGGAACAAGCAGGGCCGGTGCTAGGATTCTCAGGCCTGGAATAAGAATTCTTAGCACAGTGACGTAACTAGTTGGGGCGGGGCCCGTGGCCAATTCATCATATTGTTGTCATTACTCCGCCTATCAGTGTTGCTAGTGAAAAAATGTTCAGTGAAGCAGCCTTAATTTATGGAAGCAATTTAAAATAAGTAAAGGCTGCTAACCTTTTGTTTTTAAAATTTAACTTTTGAATTTTAGTTACAGTAATTAGAAAACTATTGTTATTATTATGTACTGCCTGATTGATTTTATTATTAGAATAAACATTATTTCACTTGACATTTTTATTAAATAGAAGTAACTAGGAAGTAAATTAAGAGCAGTTACACCAATTTACATTTTTTTACAACATTTTCATATAACTTCTGCTTCTGTTTCCACTTCCATAATATAACTTCCTTTCATCTCTAGAACATACGTACGAATATTCATTACCTATATACTTGTGTATATAGGGAAGAACAAAAATAAGACTGTCAGCTGATTGAACAAGATCATCTTTTAAAGATCCAGTGGACCTACGTCTAATGGTGATGCAAATTTATCCCCCACGTGCTGCTGTCTTTTAGCATTATTTACACTTGATTCATTTCTCCTTTACAACTTGACTATGAATTTAACCGTATGAACTTTTTTGTCGATAATACACACGGATTTAGCTGAAGCGTGTTCGAAAGACACTAAGGTGGCTTCACGCATGATGGTTTTGGATGTTCGAAATTTTACTGTAGCATTCTTGCTTTCACGCAGAACGGCTGCTTGCCATCGATCGAGCTCAGTAAGCGATAGCTTGGTTGGTTATCTCTGTTGAAACATCAAAAGAATTTTGTGCTTCTCTCATGGCGTGGTTGTGGATACATAGCCTATTTTACACGCTTTTTTAATAATGAAACTAATATGCTTAGCTGGTCTGGTCTCTTATTCTTTATTTCTCTTATTTCTTTCCTTTTTGCACCCTCAGTCTTTCTCAAATTCCGGGTGGGTAAAATACCCACCCGGAACTTCCCGGGTGGGTACTGCTACCCACATTATCCGCTGGCCCTGGACTGAACTGAGGTATAAGTAGTTATGTTTGTGCACATCTCATGGGTGGTCGTAGTGATGTTTTTGTAAATTGCTGTTTGATGTATTGGTTGGCGGACATTAAAGAGCAACATCATCACATCAAGCTGTATTTTCTATTAGAGAAATCAACAGCAAAAAACTAACAAAATGCTTCCTGGGGGTTATATGGGGGATGATCTAAGCCATTCAAGAATTTGTGGGTTTTCTGATTTTAAAATGGTTTAATGTTGGACATCACCCAACTTCTGGAAAGATTAAAAGAAGAATGAAAAAATCTGTGATTTGGCCATGTCAGTGAAATGGAGGAACTTCCTGAAATTTATTGTAGTCCATGCCAAAGAAATTTGATTAAATGCCAAATAAATTTGACTAAAGAATTAATTGATGAAATGTGCTACAGTGAAATATGTTCCATGTGAGCTTTTTATAACCATTTTGTTTCAAAAGTAATTACAGACAACGAATTTTGGTGTTATTGATGGTACCCAGAACCCAAGCAACAATCCAACCAGTGGAAGACTGCATCATCACCAAGACTGAAGGCAGGGTGAAATACCACATAAAGATAATATTGATTTGTTTTTTGACATACTTAACCAACGTTATGACCTGGAATTGGTAAAACTATTGTGTGGCATCGAGTGAAAAATTGCCTACATTGTGAGGAAAAGGAAATTGACTTCTTTACCACAATAATGTCCCTGTGCTTGCAATGTTCCATGTGAGGCAATTTATGGCCAGAAACCAAATCACAAACACTTTTCACCTATCCTATTCTCTGCTCCTGGTCTCCCGTGACTTCCTTCTATTAAGCTAAGCTTGGTATTCAACCTGAGGTTTTGGTTAGACTCTCCTTATCTTGGTATTGGAGGTAGGGTGGCCAGTTCCTTTCCTCCTGGAATCTTTTGGGTAAAGGGGACCTCCAGTTTAACGTGGAATCTGAACCACAGAAGCTTTCTGGCATACTTCACATTACACAGCAAGCTGTATCAAAGATGGATGTTTAGTTAAGGGCTTGTGAAACCCCGCAGGGGCCTGGTATGTAAGTGCCAAGTGCCAGGTACGGGTTTGGCGAACCCGCGGTGCCCGAGCTGGAAACTTGTGAGCGCCGCAAGTTTCCCACACCGTAAGCTCCTACCATGCTTCAATGACCACCGTAAGGCGTGGCGGTGGAACATTGTGTGCCTAGGAGAACGGGGATCTTGGCTTCATCGCCCGGATCGCGAGGATGGTAGAAACCTCTATAATAAAAAAAAACCCTCAACCTCAAGGTCAGACACGTGCCGAGGAGGCGAATGGGTGATGAGTGAAATCACTCACTAACATGCAACCTCAGGGGCACCTGCGCACCACTGTTGTATTAGCGCTTCTTTTTAAACTGGTTTTACTCGTGGGACCAAAACGAAGTCTTTCACCAAAACCAAAAATCCCTGCGGTACGGGTGTGCCGCAGGCTGATATAAATACACCCAGTTCTAAGAAGCAGGTGAGGGTTGATAGCTCCCCCGCTTCTGATTGTGAAAGTAACAGAAAAGAATGTTCGTTAGCGAATGCTTTTGTTATAATGGAAAGAATAGAAGGAACATTTCAGAAGGTGTCACCCTTCTATATTTCAAAGGGTCTAGAGGGTTTAGTTGGTACCCTAAATAATGTTAAAAAACTGAGGAATGGGACGCTGCTGCTGGAAACATGTACCAGCAAGCAAGCAACCAAATTGCTTAATTGTAAGAAGCTCGGGGAGTTCGCCGTAAAATGCGAACTCCATAAGTCCTTAAATAGTAGCAAAGGTGTTATTACATACCGGGATATTATGGACCTGGCGACAGACGAGCTTCTTAACGAGTGGAAATCTCAGAAAGTGATCGAGGTACGTCAGATCACACGAAGGGTAAATGGCAATCTTGAAAAGACTGCCACCTTCGTCCTGACGTTTGACACTCCAGTATTGCCCAAGAATATCAAGGCCGGATATTTAAACCTGAACGTCCGTCCGTATGTTCCGGACCTGATGCGCTGTTTCCAGTGTCAGCGGTTCGGGTATACGACGGCGTCATGTAAGGGCAATCCCACTTATGGCAAGTGCGTCAAGGGCGCACATGACCCAGGTGTTAGTTGCGCGCTGCCACCCGCATGCGTCAACTGCTCCGGGTCGCACCCTTCATGGAGCAGGGAGTGTCAAGTGTATCTTGAAGAGTGCAAGATACAGGAGCTGAAGACCAAAGAGCGGATTCCTTACGGGGAAGCAAAGAAGAAGGCCAAATTGCTAGCCGCTCCCATCTTCACAACTAGCTTTGCTAAGATGGCTTCAGCTCCCATCAGGAAAGAAAGTGTTGCTACGCAGACGTCCGTTGCAGACATGGGCACAAGCACAACGTGCTCATGTCAGTGCAAATGCGGCGCAAAAGCCGACAAGGTCATAACATCCAAGACCGCGGACGTCGGTAGCAACACGTCCGCGACCTCGATCACTCCAGCAGCAGTAACAAAGACCCCACCAGCCCTCCAGTTAACAGCACCTCCTATTCCGCCATGTGCTATTGAAATGGTAGCAATACCATTTGCTACCGGTGGAAATAGAGGTGACCAGAAGATCAGAGGACCAAAGTTTAGACAGACTGACCCGACCCAGTTTGTCAAGTCCCCTTCTTCATCTCCTCCCAGACTGCCCAGCAGTAGGGAGAGTAAGGGGAAGAGGAAGAAGAATAAGAAAAAGAATGGGGAGGAATTTGAGGAATCCTCTGGGTTGGAGATGTCTGTCTCCGCTTCCGGCCAGGAAGAAACTGATATGCTGGTGGACAAGTCTGGTCCCGTTCCTCAGCAGGAAGTGATGGAAGACCCACCCGAACCGGGGCGGGTGAGGCTAAATAGGTAAGGATGGCTCCCATACTCCAGTGGAACATCAACGGTTTTACAGCTCACAAAGAGGAGTTACACCTTTTAGCACGGTCTGATCCTTTGTGTCTCTGTCTCCAAGAGACACATTTCAGACAAATACATCAACCTGTGCTGAGAGGTTTTATCGTTTACCGAAAGGACGACACCGAGGGTGATCGAGCGAAAGGTGGAGTGGCTGTGTTTGTACGGAACACTGTCCACTCCGAACCTGTAGCTCTCACCTCTCCTTTACAAGCAGTAGCGGTAAAAATACATGGACCGGTGCAACTGACTGTATGCTCACTATATCTACCGCCGGGATCACCAGTTGATTGCGGTCAGCTAGCTGACATCACTCGTCAACTCTCTCGGCCTTTTCTCCTATTGGGAGACTTTAACACGCACAATGCGTTGTGGGGTTCGACCACCAATTGCCCCAGAGGTCGAGAGATTTGTAGATTATTGGAGCAGGAGGATTTGTGCATCCTAAATACCGGTCAGACGACGCACTTCACTACTGCTTCCGGTTCGTCCTCTGCCATTGATCTCTCTCTTCGCTCTCCTTCTATTGCAGACTCCGTGAATTGGGATGTGGCCCGTGACCTCCACGGAAGCGACCACTTCCCGATTTAGTTAAACATGGATTGCCAACGGGGCGAAACAACAACAACGACGTGGAAATGGAATATCAGAAGAGCTGACTGGCAACTTTATAGCCGGTCAGTGATACTCCAACAACGCCAGACCACCAATGACAAGGTGAAACACCTTACGGAAGTGATTCATCGGGCGGCTGATATATCCATGCCTAGCAGTTCCAGGGCGCTGCGCAGAACACCTGTTCCTTGGTGGAACGACGAATGTCGTTCCGCTATTCAGGGTCGCAGACGGGCCCTGCGTCCGTTTAGGTTGCACCCGACACCTGACAACCTCGCAGCGTTCCGAATAAATAGAGCCAAGTCGCGTCGAATTATTAAGGAGAGCAAAAGAAGTTCATGGCAGACCTTTGTGAGCACCATTAATCGTTCCACATCATCAACAAAAGTGTGGGAGTCAATCCGCCATGTATCTGGGAGGTACTCTCGATCACCAGTATCTGGATTACTGGATCATGGGCGTGTAGTCAACGACGAGCGAAGCATAGCGCAGCTGATGGCAGAGCACTTTGCTGCCATCACTTCGTCTGCCAGATTGGACCACCAGGTGCAGCAACGAAGAATATCTGCTGAGAAGCAAGTCTTTTGCTTTGACTCGACTGATGTGCAGCAATACAACAGCCCATTTTCATCTTGGGAGCTGGAGTCAGCTCTAAACAGAGCCAAGGACACTGCGCCAGGGCCTGACCAGATCCAGTACCAGATGCTGAGGCATCTTAGTAAAGATGCTGAAGAGTACCTCCTGGGTATTTTTAATGATGCTTGGATCGGAGGACACTTCCCCAACTCGTGGAAAGAAGCAACGTTAATCCCGATTTTAAAACCAGGAAAAGACAAGTTGTTGCCAGGTAGTTATCGCAGCATCGCCTTAACGAGCTGCATTGGGAAGACACTAGAGCGGATGGTGAACCGCCGCCTCGTTTGGTGTCTTGAGTCCCGTAAGTTGCTGAGCCGTTTACAGTGTGGATTCAGGAAGTTCCATTCCACCACGGATAACCTGATCCTACTGGAAGCGGCAATTCAAGATGCCTTCATCCGCAGCCAACACCTTGTTGGTATATTTTTTGACATCGAAAAGACATACGATACTACCTGGCGACATGTTATTTTAAAACAATTATACAAATGTGGTTTCAGAGGAAATCTTCCACGTTTTTTAAAATCATTTTTATCAAGACGTTGCTTCCGGTACCGAGTGGGTAAAGAAGTGTCTGATCTTTTTATTCAGGAAAACGGTGTTCCTCAAGGTTCAGTTTTAAGTGTAACCCTTTTTGCTATTGCCATTAATAGCATCTCAACTGTTATAAGGAGGCCCATTCGGTTCTCCTTATACGTTGACGACTTTTTAATTTTTTGTGCATCGGCTAGCCTGAGAAGTGCTGAGCGGCAGCTGTAACTCATGCTTAACAGGATGGAAGAATGGTCAGTGCACACCGGCTTTCGTTTCTCTGCTGAGAAAACCTGGTGTGTACTTTTTAGCCGTAGTAGAAGTCTTTTAGCAGAACCTCATCTCACCTTGAGGAACACCGTTTTAAGTTTTAGCGAAACTGTTCGGTTTCTGGGCCTCATATTAGATAGTAGGCTTACATGGCTGCCACATCTTAAAGATGTTAAAGCCAGAGCCTTGATAGCGCTTAATGTTTTAAAGTGTCTGTGTGGCAGGTCGTGGGGCGCTGACCGCTCCTGTCTGCTACAGTTCTATAGGGCCTTTATACGGTCGCGGTTGGAGTACGGTTGCATTGTCTACGGTTCGGCATGGGACAGTTATCTCCGTATTCTGGATAGTGTCCACCATGCAGAAATTCGTCTCGCCACAGGTGCATACCGCACCAGTCCGATACCCAGCATTTGTGCTGAGTCTGGCGAGCCGCCGCTTTCCATCCGCCGGCGCCTCCTCATGGTGCGACACTATATTCATATTGCCGCAACTCCTGGCAGTCCCGTGTACGACATAGTTCTTCACCCTAACTTTGAACGGCTATATACCAACCGCCATAGAGCAACTAAACCATTCAGCTACCGTACAAAGGCTATATTAGAGGAATATGGGTTTCAGGTGCCCTCTTTTTATCACCATAATTGGAGTAAATCTCGTCCCTGGCTTTTAAAGAGGCCCAGAACAGTTTTAGAACTGACACGGTACATTAAGCTGTGTACCGCGGACAGTATTTTTATCCGAAGTTTTAGTGATATTTTAAATCAGTTTCGAGATTTTACTCCGGTATACACGGATGGGTCTAAGCAGGCTAACGGAGTTGGCTGCTCCGTAGTGTTCCCTCGAGCGACTTATAACTACAAACTGAATAGCTGTTGCAGCGTATACACTGCTGAATGTTATGCCTTGTTAAAGTCACTCCAGCATATGAAAGTATGTCGTGGCACGAAGTACATCATATGCTGTGATTCCCTCAGTTGCATCAAGGCTATAGGAAGCATGTACCCAGCAGATCGTCTTGTCCAGGATATACAGGACACCCTCCGATCCCTTCAATATTCTGGAAAGGAGGTCGTATTCTGCTGGGTACCCGGTCATGTGGGAATCAGGGGGAACGAGGCAGCTGATGAATCTGCCAAGTTAGCCTGCAACAAGGTCAGAATTGACTTTGATCCGGTCCCAAAGTCTGACCTTGCCTCGGCGGGGAAAAGATTTGTTTTTGACATTTGGCAGAGGCAGTGGCTGGAGGTAGAGCATAATAAGCTCCGGCTGGTCAAACCGACCGTTCAGCCGTGGAGCAGCTCCTTCCAGCGGGCGAGGAGGGATGAGGATCTCCTTACTCGCCTCCGTATAGGGCACTGTCCTCTGACACACAGCTTTCTTCTCCGCCGGGAGGACCCACCGGAATGTGATACCTGTGGTGTACCTATGACGGTGCGCCACATTTTAGTTGACTGTGCTTCGTTTTTAGACTTGAGGGCAGACGTTGGCCTGGCCAACGATCTGGCCCTTATTTTAAACAATGAGACCAGCAGTGTGGCGAGTGTTTTAAAATTTTGCGTATTGGCCGGTCTAGTCCCTAAAATTTTAGGCAGATCGGCCTAGTTTTAAGATGGATGGATGGCCTCTTTACAGCCACCCACCCATATCCATTGTTTTTAATTTTTATATTTTTAAATTCCTTTTCGCTGGCCACTATACAGCCGGCGAGAGATGTAGTGTTTTTAATTATTTTGTGACCCTGTATGGCCCCTTTACATCCATTCAGGTGGTGTACAGTCTTGAGTTCTAAGCCACGTTTTATATTTGTGAATTATTTTATTTGCTGTCTGTATGGCCGACCCCTTTACAGTCGACCAGGCAGACAGTATTTTAATCCTTTCTTAAGCCACAGTTTAGGCTGGTAATTGTTAGGGCACTAATGACCCCGCTGTCGACGCACCCTAAAGCAACAACAACAACAACAACAACAACAACGGCTTGTGAAAATCCCCACCGAGAAAGGGATTCGAACTGGAGACATTTCGATATCCAGTCAGATATCTTAATCATTGAACCACCAAGCTACTCTTCTCTGTATTACCAAGAATAAAAAGAAGCATCAGAGAGAAGTTGCTTGTGTGTATATAACAGGTGAAAAAATGTACACTTAAGGCATTGAATATAGTAACTACAGACAAAGTTTATGAACTATTTAAACCAATTGAAAAATCTTGTTTCTTTTGGGTGTCCCCTCATATGTTGTCTTATTAGATGTGCCACTTATTTAGTATTGGTTGATGGACATCTCAGCTATCAGACTTCAACTGACATTGTGTTGGATATGTAATTCTGTTTTTCCAAACCAATAAAAAGGAAACCATAATTTGCTTGTGAAGTCTTGGGGAAGACCATTTGTCTATTTGGCTGCCTCTACAACTCTTACTTTTGTAGTCAAATTAACACTAGAGTAATTGTTAAACAGCAAAATGAACTAATAATATTCAGATATCTGGTTGGTTTTAAGATGACTGAAATATCTTGGCTGATATCATTCACCTCACAAAATTGATTTCCAAATTACTATTTTGTTCCAAAAGTGTCTCCAATCTAGAAGTGAAGTAAGTTCATTTTGGTGAAATAACATATTTCATTATTGTGCAAGAGTGAGGGGATGTTTTCTTCTAGTTCAAGAGAATTTCATTTCTTGAGATTCTCATAAGGACCTTGGGTGTAGTAGTGTATATTAGGGTGAAAAAGAAAACAGAAATGAGATGGTTCGAGATCCTGAAATCCATAAGCCATTCCATATTTTCCATGCAGTAATGATTGAGGCCAAGGAATAAAATTTTAAATGTCAGCTCCAGTACTCAATTGGTTGGCTTTAGAATTATTGTGGTATTCATATCCACAGCGTTTTATAAACCTCAGAACCATGATCATGAAATTTCTGAAGATTTCAGTGAGTGTATGTGAAAGGTTGTGCAATACTAATCACTCATCCACTACAGTTTTAGAATTGTGTGTTGTAGACTTGACAGTGGATACTTAACATACAGCTCAACCCTTGTGTGTGATCTGAGAATGCTTGAACTTATCCATGTATGACTCAGTAAGATTTATATGCAGTGTGTGAGTGGAGGAGGTGTCTCCTTTTGTCTTACTTGGCGACCATCAGACATGCTAAGAACGGATTTCGATCTCCTTCATATATGTTGAAGGGTACACAGCATATATGTCTGTGGTATAAATGCGCCCTAGTTTTTTTAGATATTCACATGCAAATAAACAAAAAATTCTGAATGTCGGGTATGTAGTAAATTGTTGCCCCTTACTATCAAATGGCATCGTGGTCTATGCGATAGGGTGTTAGTTTCATAATTTTCTGACCTGAGTTCAAATCCCCACTGAATCAAATATTTTTATTTATTTTTATGTTCAAAAATTGTCAAGCTTGACATATTTATTTTGTTAAAACTTCATTTACGCGCTTTTATTGCACGAAATAAAATTTAAAACAAATCACATTGCTTATAACAGATACACCAAACACAATTTTGGCCAATATATCAACAATGGCTTCCTAATATGACTCGCCCATACCCAATGAAATTAATTCAGGAGGCGAATCTACTAGTAAACTGGTATCTGACACAAGAATTTTGCAATGTTTATAAGCATTTGTCACTTGTTCATCCATTTTTTTGTTGAGCTCCATTTTTCGTCACGGGTAGGCCTACTATTTTATTTTCTACCATTTACACACAACCATTCTTGGAACAAATCGAGTGTAGAAGAAAAAAAGAAAGAAAAAATTCTTCTCAATGCTACGTATTTCATTCAAAATACCTCCTGATGATATACAAGTAAAGAAACAATGAAGATGAAATAAATAACATGATAGTAACTATTACAATTGAAAAAGCACTGAAAGAACTTAATAACAAAAAGTGAAAAATAATGTAAGAATGGAGACACTCCTGACGTATGATTGTAATGAAGTTTTTAAGGTTGTGTGGCCGATTTGTGTTGTGGAAAGATACTCCGTTGGTAGAGCCGTGAATTAATTACGAAAAATAGAATTTCGGGGGAAAAAAGATGCTGAATTGTAGGTAATATGATTTGTTTTAAATATTATTTCACTCAATAAAAGTACAGTAGAACTCCAATCATCCGAATCAATTGGGACCAGACTCTATTCAGATAATCAAAAATTAGGATAGTTGGATTTTTTTCAAAAAATGGTCTACTTTAATTAATTATTGTACGTTTGTTGAAAATGGCAGAAAAAAACTATTTTTAAAAAAGAAAAAGAGCTTTTAATTAATTAAATGAAAAGTGTTGTACATTAGTACAGTATGTACGTACCGTACTGTAAATAAAAGTCATTACTTACTGAATATCTCAGTCTATGTAAGCTGTTTGACTGTATTCATCCGTTTTTGGGCTGCAAAGGTGCGCATCTGCTTGACAGTGAGAAGTTGCATGTGGTGTGTAGGCAGAAACATTATATTTTGATCTCAGTATGTTTCCGTCTTAATTAAAAAAAATGATTCGGATAAGCAGCGATTCGGATAGTCGGAGTTCAGATAATTGGAGTTCTACTGTACATAACTGAAGTTGTAACAAAATAAAAAGGTCAAGCTCGACAATTTCTGAAGATAAAAATAAATGAAAATATTTGATTCTGTAGGGATTTGAACTCAGGATAAAAAAATTGTGAAACTAATACCCTATCGTATAGACCACACTGCCATTTAATAGTAAAGGGCAATAATTTACTACATACCCGACATTTAGAATTTTTTGTTTATTTGCATGCGAATATCTGAGAAACTAGGGCGCATTTTGAGAAACAACTTTACCACAGACACACATGCTATGTACCCTTCAAGATATATGAAGGAGATCGAAATCCGTTCTTAAGTAGTCTGATGGTTCCCAAGTTAGTCTTACTTGAAGACCATCAGACATGTTAAGAACGGATTTCAATCTCCTTCATGTATGTTGAAGATTACAAAGCATATATGTCTGTGATATACTTGTTTCTCAAAATACACCCTCATTTTTTATATACTCACATGCAAATAAACAAAAAAATTCTAAATGTCAGGTGTATAGTAAATTATTGGCTGATGTTTGTTTCATAATTTTCTGACCCGAGTTCAAATCCCCGCAGAATCAAATATTTTTATTTCTTTTTATCTTCAGAAATTCTCAAGCTTGACTTTTTTATTTTGTTAAAACTTCATTTACATACTTTTCTTGTTGAAATAGTATTTAAAATAAATCATGTTACCTACAATTCAGCGTCATTTTTTTCCTGGAAATCTTTTTTTCGTAATTAATTCACAGGTCTACCGATGGATTGTCTTTTCAAAACACAAATCAGCCGTACACCCTTGAAATCTTCATTGCAATCACTTTTTGTTAATAAGTGGGATGCTGGGATGGTTCCTCACAATAGCCCATGGGCGCCTCCTGCCATATCCCGTATATCCCTTCCAACCCATTACCTTTCCTGACAGGTGCAATGCACCCTCCGCCAAACACTTTTAGTGAATCGCGGAGTAATTGTAATAGTAATAGTAAAAAATAGTTTCAATGCATTTTCAATTGAAATAGTTACTATCATTTTATTTATTTCATGTTCATTGTTTCTTTACTTGTATATCATCAAGATGTATTTTAAACAAAATACATAGGATTGGGAAGGCATTTTTTTCTTTCTTTCTTCTACACTCGATTTGTTCTAAGAACGGTTGCTTGTAAATGGTTGAAAATAAAATAGTAGGCCTATCCGTGACAAAAAATGGAGCTCAACATGGAAGTGGAAGAACAAGTCACAAATGCTTGTAAACATTGCAAAATTCTTCTCAGATTCCAGTTTACTAGCAGATTCGCCTCCTGACTTAATTTAATTGGGTATGGGGGAGGCATATTAGGAAGCTATTGTTGATATATGGGCCGAAATTATGTTTGGTGTATCTGTTATAAGCAATGTGATTTGTTTTAAATTTTATTTCACGCAATAAAATTGTGAAAATTAAGTTTTAAGAAAATAAATATATCCAGCTTGATAATTTCTGAACATAAAAATAAATAAAAATATTTGATTCAGTGGGGATTTGAACTCAGGTCAGAAAATTATGAAACTAACACTCTATCGCATAGACCACGCTTGTAACATGAGGCAATAATTTACTATATTCCCGACATTTAGAATTTTTGTTTATTTGCATGCGAATATCTTACAAACTAGAGCGCATTTTGAGAAACGATTATACCACAGACATATATGCTGTGTACCCTTCAACATATATGAAGGAGATGGAAATCCGTTTTTAACATGTCTGATGGTCTCCAAGACAAACATTTTACTATCCACTGAGACTATCCAGTCATATGGTCTTGAAGTAAATCTCTGCATTTTAAAGATGGCAAGTATGATTTTAGAACTTAATGGATGCATCAGGTTGTGTACCTTATTTTATATTTATTGAACAGTTATTTAGAGATGATTTTAATTAACATAACAATTTATTCTGGTACATACTGAGACATCCCTCACTTCCCTCCCCCTATAAACTTTTTGATGTGATCTATTGCTATAAGATTAGTTCTAAAGGTAGTGTGTAATTATTATAACATAGCACTTGAAACTTTTTAGGTCTTGAAAGTCATATTTTGTTGTGATTCTGTTCAGGAAGTATGGAAAATTTGTGAAAGGTATTATTCTGCTAGGGGCCAAGTCTTGGGGAAACTGGGACAAAGATGCAGCTAGGGAAGCTTCTTAGTTCTGTTGTAACAAAATTAGGACAAAGTTTCAAATTAGTCTAGATTTAACCTTGCCCCCTTCGTTTTATGGCAAGTAATTGGCTTATTATGGGGTAGAAGTTAGGAACAGAAACCTTTGACTGTTTGAACTGACTGTTGCCATGCATCAGTTTTACCAAAAAGCCAGAGGATGATGTGCACACTGCTTTTTACTCATGTATTAAATCGGATAACCCATTCAAATGAGTTACTACTAAATTCGTTTCATGGTTAGTTAAAATCTGCTTTTAATTTTTTAGGCACCTGCAAATTGGTGTGCAATTATGCCATAGTATAGGCAGTGGTTTGAAAAGTATTCAGAATGTATACCATATCTTGGGATTAAATACAATTTGTTTCTCCTAGGTGTGACCTATTTTACATTTCAATTGTGTGTGTTTTAACAATAATTGCTTTGAAAGTATTTTTTCATTTTTTTAGGTGGTATGATGGTTTTTCCATTTTCTACATTGGGAAGGATGGACTGGTGTTCAAGCATGAGGCCACAAGGTGTGTTTAAATGACATTTAATTTTTTATAATTACATAATATGAGGCATAAAACTGAATTCAGTTTTTTTAATTAATTTTATTTTATCTTGATCTAATAAAATGGCTAGTTAAGATTATAAAAAGAACGAATGTTAATGTAATCTTAATACTATTTTTATATTGAAAAATTAGTTTGGCAGTCAGTTATGCAGAATGCTTGAATGTCTTCTGTTTTAATTATTATGATTGTATCAAAAAACATTTTTTTAGGTAATTTAACCCACATACTATGAAATGAATATAATTTTGATGCCTTCAGTGATGCCAAGTAACTTACACAATTTTAACAAATGTTATAATTTATGTTTATTGCCAGTTGTATATTTCTGACAGATTCATCATCTCCTGTTAAAAGATGTATCCCCTACATGCAGATCATATCAAATTAGTTGGGTTGTTCAAAGATATATTGCCATTTTTTTATACCCCTTATCTCATATACCAGTCTTTGGCTTTTTGGCAGAGTTTCCCTAGATTTCTTATGGTTGTGTTGTATGTAATTAATTTCCACTCAAAACAGTAAATATATTTTCATTGTGCTGAAATTAATTACCTGGTTTATCAGAAGCAAAAACACGTTTTTGAAATAGTCTTGTCTAATCTCTGAAGCCTGTCAGCTGATCAAAAGTTATCTTTGAGCTTCCTTTCAGTAAATCAAATGTCAAAAAAAGAAAATAATTGCTAAGTGAAAGTCAACTCTCATGCAGCTAGAAATTCATGCATTCACAGAAATGGGTGTGGTGTCAGATGGCAGTCACTTGATACAGAAATTAGTGCATGACACATTTTCGGATTAGGTAGCAGTTCCCATCTCCATTGCCATGCTGCATTGCTGCTTTCGCCATTAGTGCAGTTGTTGAATTCCAGTCTAATTTATTAGGAGTATAACTTACCCCACCATGATAATGTAATGGACTCTGAGTAGAGTGCTTCCAATTAAATATAATTATTAAGTGGCAAGATAAATGTTCCTCTCCCCTCCGCTCCCCCCCCCCCCAAAAAAAAAAACAAATGCTTGTCTTTCTTGAAAGTTACAAATGATAGTAGAAGTATTCATTTTTAGTTTCTTTTTTTAAATATAGAATATGGGCAATATTAGGGATAAATTTTAAGTTATTAGGTAATAGAGTTTTTCCGATAAACTTAGTCTTTTGGCAACCATTGGCAGTGGAATAAAAAATATCGGTCCTGTATATGACATGCCCTAGACATCACATGCTGGGATAGATTTTTTTTAAATAGACTTTTATAAAACCCACCTAAAATATAATTTCACAGAATTTTAATTATGATATTTAGCTGGGTGCTGAAAAAAGGGATTCCCCCCCCCAAATGGTTTTGAGGCAGCACACAAAAGTCAATGGTTCATCATTGAAGTACCATGCAAAGAGTCCTGTTTTGATTTTTTCCTGTAGGTTTTTATAGCTAAGTTCCAGCATTACCAGTAGATGCTCATTCTTATTCTTATACAGTTGAAATACAGGAGAATGTTACAGTATGAATACTGCTTATTCCTGTACATTACCATCTGCCATGCAAATAATAACTCTGGATTTGATGAAGCTCTAGAAATAGTTTTATTTTAATGAGTACTTCAGTTCATAAAAAAATAAAACAATTTAAATGAACTGATATATGCACTTCATTCTACTGTCTCATTACTTTCAGCTTAATTAGATTTGGACTGATCAGTATGAAAAATGGTAAAGTATTTTAATTATTTTTCTGGCACTCCCATCTGAATTTTGATTGGATTGAAATAGAACTGAACGTTATAAACTCTACCATTCATATTTGTTAACTGTGTGTAAAAGGGAAACATGAACAGTAAACACTTCAAGATACACCTATAAACACAGTTTCTAATATTAAAATCAAGGAATGCATTAATTTAAAGAAACAGCATAGTGAGTGAAAATATTGAGTGTGGTGGTCTTCTCTACCACCTTTTCCCAACACAAGGTGGTCACCTGCTTTGATGAGCTTACTCCACCTTTTCTGGTCTACGGTGTGCTCTTCTTTCAGCTCACAAAGTGCTTCTTAACTAGATTCTTCCACCTTATCCTTGGTCTCCTCTGAATCTCATTCCTCCCACAGGCATCCCCCACGCTTCTTTGATTGGCTCTTCCTCACCTCTTCTCATGACATGACCGTACCATCTTAATTTTTCCTCTCTGATGACTCCACTAAATACTAGCGACTCCAGCTATTTTTCTCATTTCTTCATTTCAAAATCTGTTCCTCAGAGAAATACCCAATTCACCTTAGCATCCTCATTTTCATCCTCTCCAGAAGGGCTTCCTCTATTTTACATAAAGCCTATGTTTCTGACTCGTAGAGGATAACCGGTCTTACCGTGGTTGTATACACTCTTACTTTCATGTTTTACATGAGGTGTACAGTGAAAATTTAAATGTGTGCAAATGTTTGAATACACAAATGATTTTCCATTGGATAATATAACTTGGAGTAAATTTCCAACCCTTGTGAATGAACAGTAATGCTCAGGCCTGGCATTAGGAAGGATGGGGTTCAAAACCCTATCTGGCCATTCAGATTTTGGTTTTCTGTAGTTTCCCAAAATCACTCTAGGTGAATGCCAGGATAGTTCTTTTAAAAGACCATGGACAAAGTTTTTCATTCTTTGCCCCCCTTTCTCTCCCGCCTCTAGCGACCTTGATTTCAATGAGGCATAAAGCCAGAAGCAAAAAAGGAAAAAAATGGAGTCAGTTAGTGATTGTTTGTTATCTATCCCATCTACTACTGAACAAAATTAACCAAATCACTTACGGTGATAATATTTTGTGATGGCGAACACGCTACAACTTGAAGAGATGCAAAGAAGCTTCTCGAAAATGGTGCACAAAAACCAGAGTTGGCTGCAAAAATATATTCATGTACATATTTACATTGATAATTTTCCCCCCAAATAAAATCTAAACACATATAGAACTGTTATTGTTGTACCTATTATTTTCTTAGTTATCAAGAGGTATAATCATTAGTTGTGTGAGTATCAACAGGTCTGAGAATTTAGACTGACGTTATGGCCCAAATTAGATGAGTGAAACCAAGTCTTGAGTAGAACAATGCATGCATTATATGTACCATTATTCTGCTTTGTCTGAAAATCATTTTTAGCTGATATCAATCTCCCTAGGATATGATTGTGTGCAATTTTTTTTTTTTTCCTGAATAAATATGTAGGTTAAAGGGGATAATTTTCAGAATAGAAAGGTAGGGGAAAAATAATAATACCTTTAGAGAATTTGATGAACGGTGGATGACCTGCAGCACATTTTGTAGCAATAGAAAGTTTTGAATGACAGAATATGGAGTGAGAGGGTAACATGTGGAAGGGAATAGCATGAAATTTGTAAAACTGCCATGATAAATCATAGTATCGGGGGATTAATTACCATATGATTTATGCCAGCTTGGATTGAGTTGCCCTCCTCACCAGGTGCTGCCATCCAACCAGTAATCGAACACACTAGATCACAGTTGTGTAATGTTGCACACCTTTCTGCATGATGCCATGCAAGCAAGTTCTGCCTTAGTGTGATCAGCTGCTATTGTTGTATATGTTATGCAACTATTTCTGTTTTGTATTATTTGACTGATCTAATAAAGTATTTATTTTACTGATATGCATGGCTGTTGGGTTTATTTGTTGCCATGTGCAGCTGCCATCCCCAGTAGGTCGTGGGCCCAGGGAAACCGCAGCTTCTTTTAATATGTCATGTTCTTGAATATGCAGATACATGCAAACCATAAAGTGTATTGGAGAATTATCAAAGCATAAATAATAGTCAACATGAGTTGGTTAGCAAAAATTGAAATGCTGGGTATAGAAAACTTTGATGCTTGACAAATCAGGAATGACTTGTGACAGTATGTGAGTGCAAGCAAATAAAGCCGGAACCAACTGCAGACAATGTAGATGCTTTAAAAATGGGTAAACAGTGACACAAATGCCAGATCTGACATCTCGTCAATCGTGATTGCCGAGTTGAAGCAGATAAAATGATCCATTTTATCATAAGAAATTTGGCAGGAGTTGGAAAATATCTACACATCAACAGAACCATCGTGAAAAGCAAGGTTGTTGAAAATTTTTTGATTTTGTATAGGATCATACCAGGAACTGCTGTGTGATTGTTTTGGATCTTTTTTTCAACATAGTCGACAAAACGAGTGTAAACAGGGATCCATACTTAGTATCAATAATACTTCTGTATAGTCTGCTGAATTTGTTAAAAAATTTCAATGTTCTGTAGAGTCACATGCTAAGTTCCAAAAACCAGATGCGCTTTGTGTATTGGTAGAAGTAAAAAGTGACTCATTACAAAGAAACATGAAATGTACATCGGAAGCTGTGTTTGTATACAGACAAAAATCTTGTTTAACATATAAAAAGAATATCAAAACGAGATTATGTTCAAAGATCAAATGAAAGTGGATTATTTAATTACCGATATCATAAGTGTAAAGTGACCAGCCTTAATAAGGCTAAGGGTTGTCTGGATGAATACAAAGTACCACACAAAGGTGAACAAATTCAACTGTGTGCTTGATTGAAACTTTGATCGCTGAAAATGGTGTCTGGACAATGGAGCTAGTTCACTTTTTTGTCCTTGTATATTGAAACTGAAGGTAATGTAAAGTCTGATACAAATGTGAAGAATAGCAACAGAAAAATTTCTATGAAAAAAATGTACTCCTTATACGTGACCTATGCATAAACTTTTTGTTGAAAAGATTTTTGATCATGAAAATGATGTTTTGTTTAGTAAGAATTGTGCATATGTGTGCTCGATTCTATTGGGGCCATAAAGTTGTTAACTAAAAGTTTAAATTACCTGTATTACACACATGAAAACAAAAACCCGGACCAATGAGCACTGCATCTTTTGAAAAGAAAACTTCTTAAAAAATCCTAGCACAGTTAATTTGTTACTTTAAATGTGGGAGACATGGAAAAAGTTTTGCACACAGGACAGTTTTGTGGTATGGGTGCTGTTGAGTTCAAAGATAATATTGAAGGTTTGGTTTGTGTAAAGGCAAGATGGCTAGAAATCTGTTCCCAAGTCATCAAAGAAAATAAGTCATATTTCGATTTGATTAAGTCTGATGTGTATGTGCAACAATGTCAATTGACCTGCTTAGTGGATCTAAATATTTTAGTGTTGAGTCTATAAATGAATGTTCAAGGTGGAGTGTCATATGTTGCATGTAGTCAAAAGGTGACATTAAAGCAAGTTATGTCTTGAAACTGATAATGTATGCATATACCTCAATGAGTAAGCAGGCCTGTTAACACACACTATTTTTCTAATAATTTTGGAGCTTACACTCCAGGCGCACGCATCAATCCTTTCAGATCGAGCGTGGTAGTGTAACGGCTAGCGTTCTGGCCTCGTATTCGGGAGGACGGTGGTTCGAATCCCCGTCCGGGCATCCAGATTTGGGCTTTCCATGGTTTCCCCAAATCACTCCAGGCAAATGCCGGGATGCTTCCTTCAAAAAGCCATGGCCGAATTCCTTCCTGTTCCTTGCCCCCCATCCTTTCCCGTCTCTAAAGACCTCGCTGTTGAGAGACGTTAAGCAGTTTAAAAAAAAAATCCTTTTAGTGTAACAGTGTAAATGCTCTGTGGTCAGAGAGACTCAGTGTGTGCTCTGAATGTGCACCTCTGACGTGCAGAACTAATGGTGCCTATTGTTCACACATGCGTTGTATGTTTGATGCATAAAAATTGTTTGTTTTTTGTTTGAAGTTCTTGATGAAATTCTGAAAATGTGGCCATAAGATACTTTAGAAAAATTTGTAGTATCCTTCAATAGTTTTCAGTTTGTGGAAAGTTAGGGCAGGTATTTTGGCATTAGATGGATCTCACTGATTATTTATAAGTTTTTCCACGGTAACTTAAAACAGTTTTATTTCAGGTGAAGTGTTATTTAGTACACAAACAACAATGACAACTTATAGCAGAACTTTAAATGACTGTTGACTCAAGCTAAAGGTAGACAATGTTGGCAACATAACCTCACTTCACGAGGCCTAAACTGTTTGTTGAAACGTATTCCAGTAGTTTGTGTTCTCGCCTCGCATTCGGGAGGACGGCGGTTCGAATCCCCGTCCGGGCATCCAGATTTGGGTTTTCCATGGTTTCCCAAATCACTCCAGGCAAATGCCGGGATGCTTCCTTCAAAAGGCCATGGCCAAATTCCTTCCCATTCCTTGCTCCCCATTCTTTCCCGTCTCTAAAGACCTCGCTGTTGAAGGACGTAAAGCAGTAAAAAAAAAAAAAAATCCAGAAGTTTGTTAGGTTAAAAGGCGGCCAAGGCAAGAAGAAAAAATATCAGAAGAAGAAAGTGAGTTTCGTCTAATGCCAAAGTACCAAATTTCCTTCATATGACAAATTAGTAGAATTCTGTATGATAAATGCTTGCACAAGTTGAAGAAAGATTTCATCACTAAAAAATTCTAGGAATATGGGAAGCCTTGGGAAAAGAACTGGAAAAAGATATATACAAGCAACAGGACTTGTTCTGCTGAAGAAGAGAAAATTACTCAATCTGCAGTATTTTGATCTTTTAAAATTTACCATGTATCAGGAAGAACCAGTAGAAATTCTAACCAATATTTCATCAAATGCCGAATAACATAAATATGCTGGAGTAGGTATTGATGGAGTCTGAAGTTTTGGGGGCAGCTTGTGGTAGAAATTACCAGCATAATTCGTGTTTTATTTTACAGAGAAAAGCTAGTTGAAAGTGGAGAATGTACAGTTGCCAAAAAAATAAAGAGTACTGCAGATAAGCTCAGCCTTACTGCTGTACTGTGTTTGTGTGTATTTGGAGCTACCAACTTAAAATATAGTCAAATATTAAACTATCCAATTGCAATTTATTTTTGAAATTTGGTCATTTTCTCAAGGTTCTTTCAAAAGGAGCTTTGCTCATATTGATTCCTGCTTTGAAGCATATATATCTCCTTCTGCACTGAAAAAATTCTCTTTTTCTCTGATTTCATTTATAAACATGTTACTTGCAATTATTAAATACAACGACGACAATGTGAAAACTGGATGACATCAGACTGGAGCATCTAAAAACTTTCCAACCCAGCGGAAACTCCACACACCACACCAAAACTCTAGCAAATTGCGTTTACACAGACACTTTTTACACATACACTCCAGTCTGAAGTCCCGGCACGCGTGACTGGAGTTTTCACCATATACTCCAGGAGCATACGCTCTAACCTCATGCTCCGGCATGGCACTCCAGGGTGCCATTCCAAACCTATAGTTTGGTATGTACATGTAAACTGGCATATTGGTTGAATTTCTGAAGCAATGAGGAATTACTTGATGTTACCGGGTTCATTTATTGCCTCACTTGACTGTAATTTTCAGTAAAAAGTCATTAAATTTTCTCATCTAATATACACACGTTGTGAATACATTGTGCCCAAATTTATTTTGCCTTCAGAAAAGTGGAAAGAATTTCAAGTGATGGAATGTTTGTTATCAACTAACATTGTATACCAGCAGAGACTGAAATAATAGTATTTGAAAATGCTTATAATTTAAGCCTTCCTGGTGTAAATGATATTCATAGGCAGCTTTTCCTTTGTATCAGTATCTTTTGTTTGTAATTACTGTGATGGTGCACTTGCTTCTGAACATGTTGGTGATGAAAACATAGAAAATCATACGTGGTTGCTGAATTTATTTATCACTACTTAACAGGTTAACATAATAGACTTCGGGACTTGACTGAAGCAAGGTTGCAAAAGATTGTCTCTTTATTGCTTGTCTGCTGGCCACTGTGAGTTTAATTTCTCAGCTGGTTATTATGAGTGTGTAAATGAAATATGGGATGGTTGACTATTTGAGACTTTGGAATCATGGCACCTACATGCTGTAAAATTGAATGTCTCGTACAAAATCATTAATCTGCAAAAAATCTTGTCCTAGTCGGAGAAAATCTTCATGCCTGTTAATTTAGATGGCAGCAGTAAAAACTGTTAAAACATATGGAATATGTTATCAGATTGAAAAAGTTACCTACAATTTTTTTGTGACTTTATGCATCGACGAGGTCATTAGAGGTAGGACAGGAGTCAGGACAAGGAATGGGAAGGAATTTGGCCATGGCCTTTTGAAGGAAGCATCCCGGCATTCCCCTGGAGTGATCTGGATACCTGGACGGGGATTCAAACCGGCATCTTCCCGAAAGTGAGGCCAGAGCATTACTACATTTTGTAAAAGCAACACTTTCTTTGTTAAATAGCCAGGAAATTGACAGTTTGCTAGTGTAAGAATAGTGAAGTGCAGTTGTGTAATGATTCATGATGGATTTGTTAGAAAAGCGTTGTTACTGTACATGCAGGGAAGTGTGAACTAAAAGATGGATTTAATTCACCTATATTTTTTTTCTGTTGTTTTTACTAAATTAGAATTTACACTTAAAATTTTCAAAACAAATATTAGAGATAAATGTTACGTGTCTGCTTTTTACAAAATGATTGTATTCTTAAATGTTCTGCAATTTTACAGTAGTATATTGTTCAATGGTTTTCTCTAAATGTACATGCTATTCAACATACATTCAAATGACAGCTATATTATTTGTTTTTACAGCTTATGCCAGATGTGGATACTGAACCGGAAGTGACAAAGGGAACGCCACTTGCAGCCAAGCTCAGCTAATTTTCCAGTCACTAACAGTTAAATTCATGTGAAGATTTGCTTTTGAGCCAGTATGTTGTAGTAAAGTTTTTGTTTTGTTTTTAGTTAATTAAAGCTGTGTGCTGTTGATTATGCTCACGTTTGATTCTATTTCCCTCTCAAAAATCCTTTCAACTTATCTACAGTCTTGTATATTTTCCAGTAATTTAACTAAGGAAAGGAAACAGTCCCACTCAGAAGGCTGCAACAAATGAAAAACCTATGAGACGAACAAAAACATATGCAATATATTCGGTTTTACACCTTATTTAGGTACTAAGGATGAGTCATATGGTTTGGGAGGTGTGCACACACCAAAGTTTACCACATGAATCTCTTTTTTTTCTACTTCGGTGAGTGATAGGCATTTTCCCTATCCTTTGTTATTTATGGTGATTTAAGACTAATTTGTGAAGAACATCTGTGTACTGCTACCAGTATGACAAGTATTTTTAAATGAGGACTGGTCACAATAGAAATTATCAACAGATCACTTTTGGGTGATTTATTCATTATCATATTCTACAATCTTCAGTTATTTTCCACACATGCCATTGTTATTCAAATGTTTGTCATAGTCTGTTATCAGTTTCAGTATGCCCATAGAAGTCTGCTGTGTGTACGGAAAATCATTGCTGAACCACTGCTTACACCTTACCTTCAGTGTCAAAATGCCTGTCGCTGAGAAACCTCTTCAGATACAGAAAGTGATGTTTGTTACTTGTTTAAGTTCTGGTCTGTAGGGGGATAATCCAGTTTCTGCCAGTCAAAAGTCATTCAGAGCTTGCATTACAGCAGCAGTATGAGGTCTTGCATAGTTGTGAAGGGACAGAACTTCAACAGACATCAAACCGCACTGTGTGTGTGTGTTTTTTTTTTGTTTTTTTTGATGGTTCAGGGTGGTTTCTCCTAAGTTCAAGAATAAATAGCTGTGTTTATTGTTGTCCCTTGTGGTATGACATCCACCAGCAAAATAGCATATCTGTTGCAATGATTTTGCACATTGAGATTGTCTGCTAGCCTTTCTTCAGAGATCATGTGTGCCGCCACTCGATCGACTGCTACTTGTCAGATGGGATAGTCATATCTCACCCTCTGTGATGATGTGACCTAACAATACATCATCTTCTTCTTGATATCAGATCAAAAATGTCAGTGCACTAGCACAACTTTTCAAATTGTGACCCTCACAAACATCTTCAGAACTCATCAAGAACACTTTTTAGTAATTCAAGTTTTTCAACAAAATTTTTATGGGACCTCGAAATTTGTGGTAAATGGGATACTGCATAAAAAGTGTGAAACATCTGTTCACATTATTTTTGTTGTCTACTGTATGCACAAGACATTGATTAGAGATGAACAGCCTTATCTTGGTCCATTGTAAGTGTTCTCACAACCTTCTGTGAATAATCTCACCTACATATATACTTTACCATTACTCACCACATTGGAATCTACACTTCCCACATCTGGTGATGAATTTCCATTGTTGTCACATTTTGTGCTTTAAAAAAATCCAACAACTGACCTTATTTTAAATATGATGAGTGCCTCAATCCTCTGAAACATTTCCCTTACTCATTCTGAAGTTTACACTCTACCAGCAGGGACAGAACTGTCTTGTCTACGCAAAATGGATGTCAGAAACTAGTGCACATGTGCAGAACTATATGAAATTTGAAAAAAATTCACTGACTGGTTTGTACCTTGTGTATACGAAGTATAGAGGAAGTAAAACCATCACATACCAAAGATAGAGACAGATGGGCTGCGATGACACAAAAATAAGATTAATGCAATTGTATAATATTTTGGGCAACACCTCACTCCTGTAAAACACGTGGCAAGGTCACTGGCCGCACATATGCCAACCAAATTTTACCATGTAATTAAAAAAAAAATAGTCACTACCATTTGCAACAAACCCAAAGGTGATGTAGGAGACCATGAACCAAAAAAATCATATTGCCTGTGACTGCTCATCCTGATGGATAGCTGGTTGGTGGTGAGGTCCATATATGAAATAGGACAGTGGAGGCAGGTGAGTTGATATATTGGGTATGTCATGGTCCAGCTGACATGTCCAATAATGGAGAAGGTTTCTCCATAACTAGGATTGGATTGGGCTATTGTGATTATTCAGCATGCCAGAAGTTTTACAGTATGGTGTATTCCTGGGGAAGGACCCATGGTTTTGAAAAGTCAGAATGTGAGTACTTATGGACCAAGTTGTTGGGTCAGATTTTGAGACATGCAGGATTGGATAACTTGTTAGTGGAGTGAACAGTCGAAGGTAAGAACTGCAGAGGAAGACAAAGATTATATAATATATGAAGTATTGAGGATGTGGGTTGTAAGGGGTATGTTGAGATGAAAAGTTTAGCACTAGAAAGGAAGGGATAGAGGGTTGCATCAAACTAGTTGACAGACTGATGATGGCAAAAAAAAATGTTCTTAGTTTTAGCACTTGTGGTGGGGGGGGGGGGGCAGAATATAGGATTAAGGAGAGTATGGAGTGAATTTGGAAAGTAACATAGAAAGTGACACCCACAATGAAAGGTTTTGTTAATATCTATACTAATATTATAAATGTGAAACTAACTCTCTCTTTCTGTTTGTTACATTTTCACGGGTAAACCGCTTATCCAATCATCATGAAATTTGATGAGGAAATCCTATTTGACATCAGAAAAGACATTGGGTAGTTTTTTCTGTATAAATAATATATTTTGTCATGGAATTTAGAAAAGCTATCTGAACAGTGGCAGACAAACACATAGCATGTGTATGCCTCTTTAATGCCACATTGGAGAGTGGGCCAGTGGCTCAGTGGTTAGAGATCTTGCATCAGAAGCTCTGAGTCTGGTACCAACTTCAAATCCTGGTCAGGTCAGGAATTTTTAAGAGTTCGTTTTGATCGTATGAGTCATGTCTATACGTTCAGTTGTTCAGATTCCTCATTAAACTGTAGGTCTTACCAATGCTTGGCAAATCGTAGGCAGCTGAACAATGCCATATGCGTTTACTTTTTTGTGCTATTTTGGCCTCTCAGGCTTTGTTTCTCTCACAGTCAGTTTGTGTATGATCTACACTAATAACATTATAAATATGAAGTAAGTATCTGTCTGTTTGTTGTGTTTTAGGAATAAATGGATATGTCAATATTGATGAAATTTGACAAGGAAATACTTTGTATCTTCAGGAAGGACACAGGAGACTTTTTCATTATGAATAAGTTTTTGTCATGAAAATTCAATAACTTATTGATTGGTGACAACTAGCCAGATGCTTATGTAAGTCTGTAATGTTACATCAGTCACTCGGGCTGTGATTCTCTCTCAGTCAGTTAGTGAATGATCTGTTAATAAATTTCATTTACAGACAAAACTTATTTAGTATAGATGTTGATTTGCACTCCACCATACTATTCCTCTGTGTCTATCTAAACGTTTCTGGAACGAGCAGCTAAAGTTATTAGAGCCCAAGAGGCCAATGCTCATGCTGAAGAAAGAAGAGAAGGCCAAGCTGAAATTGAAGCTGCCCTCAGTTAACACCCCCCCCCCCCCCACCTCCACGCATCTTAGTTTTTTCTATTTTTAAACATTTTGGATATTGATTCTCTTCATGAGACAGGTTCAATGGTAGAATGGTATGGTAATGGCTCACCTGTCATATTATGCTGACTTGTGTTGTTTGGAACAAATCTTGCGTAATGTACAGCTTTCTATATCCAATTCTAACAATGAAATTCTTATTCACGCACATGAAGTTGCAGGTAACGGCTAGTTTGGTAGTATAAACAATTTTTTTGAGGTGCGTGATAGCATTCGTTGAATGAGATGCAGGTTGTGGCATGATCTGCATGGTAGTTGCAAGAAATAAGAACTTGTGACAGTGCTTGCAGAAAGTTTCTTTATTAGAACAGATGTCTGTCATGTATTGCTGAGCTATAAAAGAGGACATTTTTCATTTAGAAGGGTTTGCAACTGTTGAATTGGGAATAGTGTTTTAAATTTATGGGCTTGGTATAGAGAGAGCTGTGTAAGCAAGTTCTCCATTGGGAAATTTCAACATCTGGGAAGGTGATGTGTTAGGTCCAAGTAAAGTTAAGTGGTTAGTCAGCTATCCAGAGAAATTGTTAGAAATAAACACTTGAAAAATTTTTGTGTTTTTCTGAGTTAGTACGCTTTTGGTGATATTCCAAAGAAAAATGTGTGAAATAGTAAAATAGGTCCTAAAGACAATTTAGGCACTTTTAGGTAGTGTAAAACCACAAATAACGGCCGTAAAAGCCCATAAATATTTTGTTATTTTCATGTATTTCAGTTGGCAAGAAAATATGTTTTTGCCTAAAATCCGAGGTCTAGTCATAATTACAAACCAAATTCCAGTGCACAAGTGCCGTTCCTTCGTGGTCTGTCAGGAACAATACGAAATAAAAGTCATCTTGGAAACAACATAACTTCTAAGAATAGAGTCTTTCCCAGCATACAGCTGATAAAATTTCTTCTTGGGTTTCTGCCAGATAAGTTTTGCCATACAAGACATTTTGACAGATACCTCCGCTGCTTCTTCACGTGAAATGGTAGGTTGAAGTTACTACTGTGACCACACGCTACAGACTGGTGATATGCAGACAAACAGACAGAGGTATGGGCATAGCCCATCCTGTTAATAGTGTTCCAAGACATTCCTATTATACTTGTCTGAATAAGATATAATAAAACTGGCTTATTGTTATGTTGGGATTTGAATTGGGTATCTAATTTTGTTGGTTTTAATCTAAATCTACTGGAGGAGAACTTAGTATTGTATTTACATGGGGCCTAACTAATGGGGGTACCTAATTAATACTATTGGCAGGTATATGTATGTAGAGGGGCCTATTTAAAATATTAGATGAGGTAATAATCATTCTGGGGACCTACTCACAACTTGTGGCCTACCATTATTACTACTGGAGGGTTGGAGGATTTTTCGAGGTATTGTGTGGTCTTAAAAACTAAATTCTCGAGTCAGAGTGAGTTTTGGTCTTTTTTTGGGGATGCATTTCTGCTGTTTCTTGGCCAATTTCAGAAATCAGTTGGTGGGAGGATTGAGAACATTTTTGATATAAAGCTATCAATTTTCTTTTTATCTGCTCAGTTACGGGTAGCTACTGAGTACTGCGCACATTTCCGTTTGAGAGGCAACTCGGTGCATCCAAGGTAACACGCAGCACCCTGTTTTCGAGTTCCTGCAGTTTTTTTATGTGAAAATCAGCTGCTATGCTCCATACTTCTGGATCGTATAGAAACTTCAGTTGGATTACAGCATGGTACAGGATCATTTTTGTATCCGTGTGTAGACTGTTATCTCATAGGACCGGGAAGAGGGTGGCAAGCTTGACGCGACATTTGTTTTTAACATCCTCTATATGTTTTTTCCACATCAGCTGCTTGTCTAGCAGCAGTCCAAGATGTTTTACGTAGTCCTGCCAGACAATGTCTACGTCATCGATTTTGAGAAGTAGATTGGGTGCATTAAGATGGTTAGAGAAAACTGTAGGTTGACATTTGTTTTTATTGATTTTGATGTGTCAGAGGTTGCACTACTGTGTTAGGATTTCTAGATATCATTTTAATTTCTTGATTGCTTACTTGATATTCCTATCACTGCCATACACAGCTGTATCGTCCGCGTAAAGGGAAATGTTACTAAGGATATGGTGTGGTATATCATTTACGTAGACATTGTATAATACTGGTCTAAGGACACTCCCTTGCACTAGGCTGGCATGTGTTTTTCTAATCGTGCTTTGGGCATTTTCGTATTTAACGAAGAATTTTCTCTGTGCTAGATAGGAATTTATTAACCAATATCAGGTAGCTTGTAAATGAGACTCTGGTGCCAAACTATATCAAAAGCTTTCTCTATGTCAAGGAAAACTGCCATTTCCTACCTTTTTTTTTTTTGCAGATGTGCTCTACTAGCCTGGTACATTGGTGCACAGTGTTATGCTCTTTCCTAAAGCCAAATTATTGCCCTATAATGATGTTACTTGCATGTAAAAATCCATTTAGACGGACCTAAAATTTTGTGGTTTATTGTTTTCTTTGCCAGCTTTGGATAGTGCAACTACCTTACCCATTTTCCAGGCCTTTGGAAAGTAACGCCGGTTCAGGCATGCATTAATTATATGTGAGGAATCTAATGGATAGTGGAGGCAGGTTTTTTAAATTTTAATAGGGGAGATATTGTCATATCCTTAGGCCTATTTGGATTGGAGCCTTCGGATGATGTCAACAATCTCTCCTTCCATTGTTTGTTGCACCATGTCATACCGATCACTGTTGATGGCGCGATCAAACAATTTTTGTACGTCCTGTGCATGTTCTTCCCCTTTATCGTTTTTGATCACATTTTTATTCTAGTGAGTCCACAAGTACCTCTGCCTTCCCAGGTGGGTCGAACATGGAGCATTGCAGTGGTCTGATTGGATTTGATGTTTTTGTTAGAGATGGAGCTTACTTCCGTAGTTTCTGACTGTCGTTTTGCGCTACTTCTAGTTTCTTTTCCCCGACTATCCCTCTGTATTGTTTCAGATTCTCCCTGATTTCATCTTCTAAGAGTTTGACCATTGTTCTATCAGCTGGGTCATGCCAATGCTGGCATCGCTTCTGTGTCCGGTTCTTGAGGTTGATATTGCGGTATCAAATCATGGGTAAACGTCTATTGTATTGTGCTTGGTACAGTGTTGGATGACTGAGCCAAGCTTGTCAACAGTGTCATATATTTGCTTTATTGAGTTTGGAGGTGCTGTGTCCGCCAGGCGGAACGAGACATCCTCTTTTTAGTTGTCCCGGTTTGTGTGGAAGCGTGTCCAAGTTTGTGATTGTTCTGGCGTCTGAAGTGTGACTAAATCGGGAGCTTAGGGGACAGTGGGTCGAGACCTCCTGCCGCCATATCAGTCTTTTCACTATGAATACGTCCAGGACACCAGGTTGATATCCAGCCATACATGGAAAGTAAATTGGCGCACATAGCACTTCCACTTCAACATTCCTGTTGCCATGCACAACCCCCTTTTGTTCCGATAGGTAGTACTGCTATGCCAGATCTGGCTCTTGGCATTCAATTCACTACCCAGTATTACAATCTTATTCCTATCTAGCAGAGTCTGCACGTTTTCTGGCTTTAATATCTTGGTCGGTGGATTGTAAGCTGCTGCTAGATGGATGAGGTCTCCCCTGAACTTGATTTCAATCCTGGTATGCTCCTGGTCACCTTTTTGAGCAGCAGGAAGATCTCTGTGAACCAGCCTGCGTTTAGTTAAGACAGCAGTGCTTCCTCCCCTAGTCAGTTCATGTCACTACGTAGTTTCTCAACCTGAAGTCATTTTCCAGCTAGTTTCTGTTATGAGAGCTATGTCCATGTCATGTTGTTCCAGAAAGTCAAGTAGTTACAGGCTTTTATTGCTAATACCATTGGAATTCCAAGCTAGTATGCTTAGTCTCAGGTCATTTTGTATATTCATCATTGAGGTAGTCAGCTAGGGCTTCTAATAGAATTAGTGACTTTCCTTTGGAGACAGCTGCCTTTTTGAGTTTCATCATAACAGTTTTCACTGTGTGCATCATCATTTTGAGGTCAAACGCATTCAGAAAAGTAATCATTTCTAGTAGGTCGGATTTGAAACCACCTTACCCTCTGTTTAGTCATGTGGTTTCTTGTCCCCCTTTGAAGTTTTTAAACTCTCAATATTTTTTTTTTTTTTTTTTTTTTTTTTTTTTTACCATCTGTGATTTTGTTCCAGGTATTTGGTCTGTCGGGAAGGGAGGGGAACTGCGTATTGTCTGGGACATTGGCAGTCTCATTGCCTCGAGAGGTGTTGGCTTCTTCTTTCTGACGTTTTAGCTGTTGAAGCTTCATATTTGGGGCCTGCACTAGTTTCTTACAGTGTGGATAGTTCCGATAACTGGCCCGGTGGTGGCCACCACAGTTCGACCACTTACGTGTTTCAACTTTTGTTTTGTTATTTTGTTACAATGTTTTGTGAAGTGATCCCCAGAGCATATTGCACATTTTGATTTGGTTCTGCAGTTATTTTGCCCATTGCCATAACCCTGACTGTGATGGGCCTTCAGGGGTTCTGTAACATTTGAGCATGAGGAGCACAAAACTTTTCAGTTTATATATTTTGCACCCCTTGGCTTTGATGTCCAAGCTAATTAGGTATAGCGGTATAGGTACATGGTCATTCAGTTCCTTATCAAACTTGGGGAGCTGAGAAATATGTTTCACAGGTAATCCGAGTGCAATTAAGTTGTTCTGTATCTCAGAAGAAATGACATCTATGGGCATGTGCCTAATAACTACTTTCAGTGGCAGTGCGTTCAGTTTATATGTGTGAAACTGAATATTTTTGTTTGAGAAAAAAAACGTGAAGAGTTTTGAAACACTGGTACTTAATGCTTCCAGATCGGTAGCCAATATTCAAGTTCCCTGTGAGTCTTTGTTTTCAAGCCTTCAACTGTTTTCATGTACCTAGCTGAAGTAGTGGAAACCGGAGTCGTCAGGACGCTGGCGTTTGGGTGGTTGAGACAGGGCGGGTGAGCAGGCCATCGCCTCAGAAGCCATTACAGGCACCGTGGCGGTCTGGATATCAGAAGTTATTATACAAATTATTTACAATCCTACTCTTAACCTAATCGCCTGTCCTAATCTTTGTGAACATGGGGTTATCTGACGTGAACAGGCCCATGGCTCACTGAATCCCTATCAAGCGTCGTGCGTGAATGGTTAACGTTCTGGCCTCGCATTCGGGAGGACGCGGGTTCGAATCCCCATCCGGGCATCCAGATTTGGATTTTCCATGGTTTCCCTAAATCACTCTAGGTAAATGCCAGGATGCTTCCTTCAAAAATGCCATGACCGAATTCCTACCCGTTCCTTGTCCCCAGTCCTATCCAGCCTCCAATTACCTAAGCCATTGATGAGGCTAAAGCTGTTACAAAAAAAACTGAATCCCTATCTAACACGCCCTAATACTGTGCCTATTGACTGAGCGTGGGGGGTGAGTGTATAACGCTCTGACCTCACATTTGGAATGACGGCGGTTTGAATCCCTGTCCGGGCATCCAGATTTGGGTTTTCCATGGTTTCCCTAAATCACTTCAGGCAAATGCCGGGATGCTTCCTTCAAAAGGTCATGGCCGAATTCCTTCCAGTTCCTTGCCCCAGTCCTTTCCCACCTCTAATGACCTCGACGTCGACGAGGCGTAAAGCCATAAGTAAAAAAAAAGTGCCTATTGCGCAGTAGCTACCACACCAGACAGGATGAGCTGACGACAAATTTTTGCTTTTGTTTATGGCACGCCAAAAACTGACAAACTTGCTTTTGAAGGCGCGGTGGCTGCCAGGCCCCAAGCGCTCCCCTCTTGGGAGAGATTGCTCAGAGTGATGTGCTCACTGTTGGTGCCCGACAGTGACTGAGCCAACGGCCAGCCTTCGATGGGTGTAGACGATGCAGCGCTGGTGACAGATCGTGGAGCTCGGCGTATGTTGCTTGGGGCTGGCTGCTGTAGCTCTTTTCAGCCAGGATGGCAGATTATATTGTATTTGGGGTTATTTTATTTGAATCGTTTAATTATACAATTATCTTGTTTGGGATTTATGTCTGTCGACTTTCGTCGTTATTATTGTTTTAGATTAGGGTTGATATGAGCTGGGTAAGTAGCGTGACGATCTTGATCAAGGCTTAGCTCTTGACATTATTACTGGTGTCCCTCAAACGAACGAACAAACGACTGAAGTTTGTTTCGCCACAGTTTTACCTGTGGTACCATGGGGCGCTATAGGCAGGTTTTGTGCCTCTCCACCTCTGCTGATGGTTTGGCTCAGTTCTTTTTTTGCTGTGGATGTAGACTTGCGTCCGTTCGGGCAGGTGGCTTGGCAGGACACGTGATGCTTCCTGTTTTATGCAGTCTAAAATGGCGTGATGGTGGCCAGCTGCTGTGCCAGTTCACTCACAGCTCTGAGAAGCTGTTGCAGCACACTGGCCAGGCTGCCTGCAGCTCGGCGGTTGCCACCTCTGGCAGTGGGCAGCTGCCGCGGCCTGTGGCCATGCGGTGATTGCTGGCTGCGTCTTGTGCGACTGGCGTAGCTGCTTCGATGCGATGGTTGGTGCTTTTTTTTTATAATTTAAAAAAATCTTTCATTCCCTGATCTGGAGAGTGATAGCTCTTTTCGGCCTTTGGGTTACATTTTATTTTGAATAAAACTTTATTGACTCATTTTATTACAATTATGATATTTAAGGGAAAGGATTATAATTTTTTTTTTTAGTATTTGGTGGACATATTGTTCTTGGGGTTCTGTGGACATTGTCCTTGTTTTGGTGATCTTTAGGGGATGAGTGTCGAAATTAATTTGGTCAGCAGCTGGATGATCTGGGTCTTCTGGAGTTGGCTGGCTCCGCTGCATTGACAGTGATGGTGATGTTCTTGCTACTCTGCACTTCAGCATTCAAGTTCTTGGTAGGAGCATCTTGCGTCTTGGCGATTCCTCGTAGTTGGCCCCCAGATTTGTTCCAGTAGCTTGCTGCAACATGTGATAGGTTGGCTTCAGAGAGAAGGTTGAAGGTCCGGCTGCTTTGGCTCTGCTTGCAGTTTCCCTCCTTGTTGTTTGGTGCCGATGTCATCTTGGAACTTGTAGGGTGTTGTTTATTGGCAATAGCTTTCTATAGGTTGTGGCGAACAGGACAGCCTTCGTATGCTGCCGAATGCGCGCCCCGGCAGTTCGCGCATGTTGGATCTGCCTCCCTGTAGCGACTGCAGTTCTTGACCTTATGTCTTTCACCGCAGAGGACGCAACGTTCTTTAGCTCGGTAGTCCTTGGCATAGTGCAAGAATTTCTGGCACCTGTAGCATTGCTGGATGCTTTTATATGCCTTTCCTCGTTTCTAGGTGTTTTTGCGAGGCACCACGTTGGACCTCTTCAGAGATGAAGCTTGGTCGGCATCTGGTCTTGGCTTAGACTCGTCTCATGGCTTGTCATGTTATTTCTGCCGGTATAAGATGCCTTCATCCTGCAGGATCCTGTGAACAGTCAGCATGTCCTGCAACTTTACATACAGGGTGCCCCATTCGGACGCTTGATGGCTGACGGTTGGTAGGGGAGGCCTCTCTTCTAGTGCTTCTTCTTCTTTTGCATGTCCTCTTGGGACTTCCAGCATTGTTCCTATTGATGTTTCTTCGCTGGTGTTTGGCGATTCAGGTGGTGGCAGGGGAAGTAGTCTATGGCGTAAGTTTTCCATGTATTTCTTTTCATCGAAGTCTATAGCAAAGACTGTTGGAAACGGTATCTTCGCTGCCGGGGCGTGCGTCTCATCCATTTCTTCAATCTTTTGATTCAATAGAAGTGCTAGTTTTGCGTGTGCTGGATCGCTGAGCACCCGGTAGAAATCTTCTATAATATCGGCTGGAAGGCTCCATCGGTAGATTTTGCCGAAGATCTCTACGCGCATCTCCATCCTGCAGATAGTCCTTGGGCACATAGAGGTCTCCATCAAGGCGGTTCCTCTAGTAGCTTGGTGGGTGTTGGCCATATCTGACTTCGTATTTTTCTCTGTCTGAGCTGTGGTAAAAGAAGATTGGCCAATATTCTCGTTCGTGTTCCGCTGTGGCAGTTAACTCGACCGAGTGGCTTCTGCTTCGGTAGCTTCCAGGCGTCGATTGTGATGAACCGTCGTCTGCGCTGGAAATGTACCCGTCTTAGGATGTATTAGGCACCTTCCTTGCGCCCTCGTGCTGACCCCAACCGATGGGCGATTGGCTCCAGCAGCCTCCACTTGATGGACTGCACTGGTTCGACGTCTCGCCGCCGCTGCGCGACGGTGTCTGGTCGTCGGAGCTGCATGCTACCGTGCGCATAGGCTGCTCCGGTGGTGCACCCTGTTGGCGCTCTCCTCCGCTTGGAGAGCCGGCGTTGACGGACCTTCCGTCACCCCTGCGAGGTGCGGACTGAGACGATGTGCCCGGAGCAGGCAGGAGCTGGCGAGGTGACGTTGGCGCATCCTGGGGGTCGCGCAGGTGTAGCGAGCGGCGAACTGGACCCCGCCTCTTCCCCATGTCCGCACTCGATGCTATCCACGGCTATACTCTGCAGCGGTGTCTGCCATGGCTGTACGAGTAGATGGTTTTGGAAAGTTTTGCTCTTATAAATACCCAGCAACCAGCAGTCTCATACGAGGCCCGCTTCGAAAGCTGTTCTCACATTGCCCGCCGCATCATCTAATCTCATACGAGGCCCGCAACGGTTAGCTACGTATCGACTTTCTTTCCCACTTCAGACACCGTCAAGCACGAAAGAAGGGAAAGGCAACAATGAATCCCACCAAATGGGAACACAATCTACCCAAAAAGAAAAACGAGGAAAAATACAGGATGAACCACAAAAAGAACCTACACAGCATCAGGAATTGACAACAAATCCCCGAACCAGGACACAAGAACAATCATTGTAGGCACAGGTAAAAACCAGATCAAAACTAGATCCCCGAGCCAGAACACAAGAAGAAGCATTTTAAGCACAGAGAGAAAACAGACGTTGACAAAGAAAACCTTAATTGGAAATTGTTCCTCAAAAAATGATGAAAATAATGGAGAGGATCAACAAATCAAAGGGCGAGACAGCAAAGTCAACCATCCTAACAAAAGGTGTAATATCGCTCGTAAAGTATTGGCCGGCCTCCAGGTACGCCAATCAAACCTCAAGCTATCCTTATGGAATGCCAATAATGTCCAAAACAAAAAAGGAGAGCTACAAGACTTTCTCCGACGAAATGAGCTGGACGTAGTCCTCCTGACCGAAATGTTCCTAAAGCCAAACGAAAAATTCAATTTCTTCGGTTACCAGGCATACTGGAACGACATGATAGGACAATATGGCGGTGGGATGGCGATCCTAATTAGGAAGAAGATATCTCACCAGCATTTCACACACCCCAACTGATATGCATGGAAACGGTGCGGATATACGCCATAAAGGGCCACAGTGTACTCGCTTCTATGTACCTCTCCCCAAACAGGGCTCTGCACGAATTCGACCTTGAAGTGCTGATGGCGACGGGAAAGAAGGTCGTTATTGGTGGGGATTTGAATTCCAAGTACCACTCGAGGAATTCTAGATCAAACAATGCAAAGGGGGAAAGGCTCCTGGCACTAACAGTAGGTGATATGTCCATGTACTGGGCCCAGAAGAACCACATAAATTGTACATGATAGACGGCGACAAGAGTTCATCCTTCACGTGGCCGCCGTCAAGTACATCACCTGCAGAGTTCAACTTCAAAGAATAAACGACTTATCCTCAGATTACCAACCTATCCTACTGACAATAAGGAATTGGGTCCTACCTCACATTGCAGAAAAGAAAACCAAAGAAGTGGATTGGGACCAATGCCCCAGCAATGTGCACAACAAAATTAAAACCAATTTCAATGTAATATCAAAAGATAGAATATATAAGGCAATCCAGCATTTTGACGAGTCGTGATGGAAGCTAACAAACGTTCCTCTTTAATATCAACCCACAGAATACCATCAACCACAGAAAAACCACCCGATATTGAAAACCTATACCACCTCAAAAACACGTCCAGGAAGCATCGGCAGCGTTTCCGCGATCCACGAGAGAAGCAGAGGTACAGACCACTAACCAAGGAACTGAGAGGACGCTGCAAGAATTAAAAACTCACTCAGAAATGGAGAAACAAAACTGTCGCATCTCACCCTCCAGAACAAAGAAGCCTGGCAACTTGTATGGCCACTTAAACAGCCAAGGGAATCCAAAATAGCTATTAATGGACCAGCTGGTCCATATTTCCTGGAAGTGGCGAAGGCAGAAGTCCTGGCGGAACACTTCGCTGCACAGTACACCAGGGTGGAGTATACACTAACAGAAATCGCAACGCAGACGGCTTAGAATATCATAGAAACGGCCCAAAATATCTTGAATGCACCACCAGAGAAGGAACCTCAGCTCATCACGCCACAGGAAGTCCGCGGTGTAATAAAGAATCTGCAGGAAAACAAGTTACCAAGGGTAGACTGAATCTCGAACATGCATCTAAAAAACACGTGCCTACCAAAGGCATATTTCTCCTATCCAGGATATTTCATGCATGCATAATAAAATATTATTACCCAGGCAGCTAGAAAATCGCGAAGGTCACGGCCATTCCCAAACGCGGGAAAAACCAGCAACTTTCCGAGTAGTTACAGACCCTTCAGCATATTTCCCTCCGCCTCTAATATGATAGAACGATTTGTACTAAGAGGGATAAACAAAAACAATATACAAAGAGCAATTCGGCTCCCAAAGCCGCGTGGTTCGTGCGAGTCAGCTCATCCGATTAAATGAAGACGTATTCAGGGCATTTAACATGAGACTCTCGACGGCAGCTGTGCTCTTAGACACAGAAAAGGCGTACGACAAGGTGTGGTACGACAAACTTATCACCAAACTAAGAGCATAGACGACTATCCGTCACTGCCATGTTCAGTTAATCGGAAGCTATTTACCACTAGCACCATACGTCAAACTCGCACAGTTCAGCGATGATACCACACTACACAACAGGGAGCAAACCCAAGGTGACCATCGACAGACTGCATTGGGACCTCCATTTATTCGACAAATGATGTCAAATTAACAAAATCAAAATTAACTCAAAAAAATGTCTACATCTACATTCATACTCTGCAAATCACAAACATTGTGGGTGGCAGAGGGTGCTATGCACTAATCCTAAACCCGCCCATTCCAATCCCGAATAGTGCGAGGAAAGAAGGAATACATATAAGTATCAGTACGGCATCTTATTTCTCTAATCTTATCCCTCCGGTCATTGCGACCTAAATAGGTTGGCGGAAGAAGTATTTCATTGCACTCGAAATTTAAATTTTTTCGCATATTCTCCAATAAATTCGAACGCAAGCCACGTCGTCTGTCTTCCAAACTATCCCAGCCCAATCTATGTATCAATTCTGTGACGCTTTCATAAGGGCTGTAACAACAAGTCACGAATCTAGCCGCTCTCCTCTGCACCCTTTCAACTGAGTCAATCAGAACCTTGCGATACGGATCCCAAACCCCACAACAGTAATCCAGATGCGGACGCACTAGTGTTTTATACGCTATCTCCTTTATTTGAGCATTACAATTCCTCAAAATACGACCTATGAATCGTAATTTAGAATTAGCCTTGCCTACGACGGAAGTTATGTGCATGTCCCATTTCATGTTGCTTTGTACTATCACCCCCAGATACTTCACGGAATCAACCGTGTCAATAGGTGAATTGTTTATTTTGTACCCCTGAACAAACTGATTCTTCTTGTTACTTATCAGCATTGCCTTTCACTTTTTGCAATTAAGTGTAAGCTGCCATTTACGGCACCAATCTAAAATAGCATCCAAATCACGCTGAATTTCTAAGCAATCGTCGGAGCACCTTATTTCCCTATAGATAACTGCATCGTCGGCAAACAATCGCAACCAGCATTTGACGTTGTCACCTAGAAGTGGAGCTATTACACTTCCTTGAGGAACGCCCGAAGTAACATTTATCTTAGAAGAGGCTTCCCCGTCAACAACGACATACTGTGATCGACCAGTTAGAAAATCACGTATCCACTCGCAAATCTGAGCCGAAATACTATAAGCTCGAAACTTCGCTAAATGTCGGTTGTTTGGCACAGAATCAAAAGCTTTCTGAAAATCCAAAAAAACTGCATCAACTTGCGAACCTGCATCGATAACTTTCATTATGTCGTGGGAAAATAGGGCCAATTGTGTTTCACACGATCTCTTCTTCCGAAATCCGCGTTGACATGGTGTAAGTAACTCGTTCTCATCTAGAAACTTCATTATGTTCGAGCATATGACATGTTCCAGAATTGGAAGTGGAGTGGTATCACGCTGGACTCCATGCTCCTCTTCCGTAACCACATCCTGAACAGGAGAAAACAGGGTCTGGTGGTCATCCTGAATCTTTTTCCCATACTGAACAGCACTGAACTAATTACAGCAACCAATCTCAGACAATACAAATCCGTCACCCGCCCCTTCATCCTGTATAGATGCCAAGTGTGCGGAATGGCTACTAATTACAACATCCCCCACTTACAGTGACTGCAAGACCGGTGCCTTACGACGATCCTGAGAGCTCCAAGCTAAAATTTGACAGCCTACATTCACAACGAGACAAACATCGAACCCCTACGCGCAGAAATATTCCGATAAATAGAGAACTTCTACCATTGAATTAAAAACTTCATAGAAACAAACGAGAGGCTCTATACCCTTGGCACAACAATTGCAAGTCACTGCGAGTACCATTAATCATCCTATACCAGCCGAGTAGCACTGGTATGATTTTAAAGAAAAGTGGGTTTTTTTCATATAAGTTTGTCCTAGATGACCATAGTCCAACCTATCCAATACAAGTGACACATAGCAGTAAAGCTACCAAGTTAGAGGGACATGCGCAAATATAGCCCTTGTGGTCGAGACACACACACACAAAACAAGTTGTATTGATGCCATTGAATAGCTCCTC
Source organism: Vandiemenella viatica (assembly GCA_031002005.1). Taxonomy (NCBI): domain Eukaryota; kingdom Metazoa; phylum Arthropoda; class Insecta; order Orthoptera; family Morabidae; genus Vandiemenella; species Vandiemenella viatica. The sequence continues at coordinate 333,154,440 of CM061921.1, read as the reverse complement.
TGAAGGAAGTGGACGCGCGGAGATTGGTTCATACCCGGGCAACCACGACACTGCACGCACGGAACTGCCCATGCCGGTGAATTCAGCAAACGCGTTATAGTCGACACACCTGTCAATGAACGACGAAAGCAGGGTTGATGGCGACGGCCCATATACTTCCCCTGTGAAAACAAGAACTCCCTATACAACTTCACGCCACTGCACAATCAAGCAGCTTGATCAATGGCTCCTTTAGGAAGGAGGATCATGGATGATGCATCTCCGAGTTAGAGTTTGGAAAAGAGTTTAGGCCTGGGAAATCCCTGTCAAAAATGTCAAGGTACTTCAACATACTCTCTGCAATCCAGAGTACTCACGTCTCGCCGGACCAAAATTCGGGAAAGAGGAGGATTGGTCACTCCAAATTCCCTTCCCAACCGTCCTCGCAGTTAGTTTCAACGAGAACGAGTACATCGAGAGCTTCATCGCAGGCTCTTCTCATCTCCAGGCATGCCAAGTAAAATGGAAGATCCGACATGAAAATGGGGGGAGAGAGCCCCACTGAGCCAAGGAGCGAAGGCACTGAGACTCATCCCAGCATGGTTTCCCAAATCACTACAGGCAAATTCCGGGATGCTTCCCTCAAAAGGCAATGGCCAAATTCCTTCCATTCCTTATCCCCCCCCCATCCTTTCCCGTCTCTAAAGATCTTGCTGTTAGAGAGACGTTAAGCAGATTAAAAAAAAAATCGTCCCAGCAACGATGACCAGCTGACCGACCCCCAAGAACCACTAGATAACTGCTAGTGATAACATCACCCCCACACAATGGTTACCATCACAGAGGTGTTTCGCCAAGTCACCACTCTTCCGATGCATGCTTGGCCGGCAATGACAGGTTTCTTCGCCGTATGATCGAATCAGAAGGACATTGAGAGAGACACCGTGCATGGTGGGTGAGCGGTTTACGCCCTGTCCTCGCATTCTGGAGGACGGCGGTTCGACGCCCTACAGAACCTAAGCCACCAGCAACCAACAAGCAAAAATCGGCTAAACCAAGCACACAAGAATGCTTCAAAGACGAATGCCACCATCACACAGTGCTTCCGGTGCCTGGGTTTTCGACACCAAGCGAAAGACTCCCGGTCACAAATATGATGCGTCCGCTGCGGAGATGGCCACAAGGTACGAGTTTGCACACTGTCGCGTGAAGCCACATCATCGTGTGCAAACTGCGGTGCTGACCACACAGCCTGCTACAGGAGATGCCTTGTGAGAAAGAAATTGCAAGCTACCGCTCACAGGTGTAAACGCCAGTCAAGCCTCAACTTTCCATCAGTGAAAATCTGATACAGGAAGCCAGTAAGACCACCAACCGACTGAGCCAACGACACCCGCCTTACAGATGGCCAACGGAAGAAAGGAGTTACGCCGAGATCAGCTTGGACAGATCATCCAACTGCTGACTCAGCTAATCCAACAAAAATTCAACTACAAAAGATATCAACCAAGACATCCATAGCCATTTCCCTCCTTAAAGGGATTAATAACGAGATTCCTAAAGCCAACACATTGAGACATGTTGCAGTAGAGGGCTTCTTTTAGATATAACATTTACTCCCCATATAGGTATCTGATGTGAGAATTGAGTCTTTGCGGGCATACAGCTGATAAAAATTCTTTTCGGAAATTCATTCACCACATAAGAAACTCTGCTAAATTCTTACTGACGATCAAGGATTTGACTGTGTCAGATACCTATCTTTTGGTCAGCTTTGACGTCGTCCCTCTGTTCACACGCAGTGCCGGATTAAGACAGATTTTTGCCGTCCAGAGGAAAATTGTAGAGCTAAAAAAAAGGCCGCTCATCTAGCCTAGGTGCGGGGCCGCCCTAGGAGGCGCGAGGCCCCCAAAAAGGTGCGAGGCCCCCTAGAAGGTGCGAGGCCCGTAGCATTTGCTAATCCGGTACTGTCCACACGAGTGCCTGTAAAGGAGACTCTATAATTAATACGACATCATTTCGACAGTGGGATTCAAAACCTATTCTAGCACGTGCTCATGTATACGTACTTCATGTCCAATGGGCGGATTTACGACGGTATGGCGATGGGGTTGCCACTTACTTCAGTGGTGGCGGATTTATGTATAGAGAACTTTGAAGAAATAGCCTTGGAGACTATTCCGTTAAAACCTACATGCTTCTACCGCTACATAGATGACGTGTTCGTCGTATGGTAACAAGTCTCCTCGGCACTCGAAGAATTCCTGGAACCCCTGAATTAAGTTCATCAGATCATACAATTCACTATGGAGGTTGAGAAATATGACATGGTCCCATTACTGGACATAATAATTAAGCGCAAGTCAGATGGTACACTTAGCGTTTACACGAAACCTACGCACATGGACTGGTATTTAGGGGCTACCAGCTTTCACCACCCGCCTCAGCGAAAAACGGTAATAACCACGCTGGTCCAACGGGTGCAAGCCATTTCGATACGGATAGATTGCACGATGAAGTAAGGTCACTTCGGCAGGTTTTCAGGCATAATAGATGTTCACAAGACCTAATTGAACATGCATTTCTTCCTCGTGCTCCGTGATCGACATCTGAACAAGAAGAACCGCCTAGATCCCTTGCTATTCTAACTTTGCTGGGTTTACTGTCGGGAAGATAGGAAGATTTGTCACACGAAATGGCATAAGGTTTTGTTTTTTTTCTTTCGACCACCAGCAAAATTACAAGCTATGATGCATACAGTGAAGGACGATGTCTGCCTTCGAGTCCCGGTAGTTTTTTCGATCCCATGTCAATGTGGCAAATATACATCGGCGAGACAATCAGAACTACTGAGGAATGCCGCTTCGAGCACCAGCGACATCTGCGTTTGCTTCACCCAGACAAGTCCGCATTAGCGGAACATGATGTGGAAAATTTCCACAGAATAAACTTCAACAAGACTTAAGTACTGGATCGGGCCGCGTATTTATGGGATTCTATAATCAGATAATCGCTGGTGATTAGACTGAGTACCAGCAACATCAACAGAGATTGTGGTCTCGTTTTCGGTGAAGCTCATCATCCAAGATCTGCAACAGTAGCGAAATAAACATGCGCGCCCGAAGAGAGCCGATATGTAGCTGTCCGTTGCGGGGATCGTAAGACATCAGCTTCTGCATCGGGCCACATATGAGTCCACTGGCCGCTGGGTATTTATGTGAGCCATCAGCTGTAGATAATTGTTCAACAGAACATTCGAGCATCCACGAGCGACGCACGCACATTCCGCACGCCGCGCTTTATAGACCGCCACCAGAGCGCAGCAGCGCTGCGCCGACAACAATCATCGTGAAGGCTGGGCGCTGGCTCAGTCGCTGTCAGGGACCGATAGTGAGTGCATTGCTCTGAGCGATCTCTCTTGTGAGGGGAGCACCTGGGGCCTGACGGCCATCGCGCCATCAAAAGAGCAAAGTCGTCAGTTTCTGGCTTGCAAAAAACCAAAGCAATTTTTTTTTTCGTCAGCCCATCCTGTCTCGTAGGTCAGATATTGTGCAATAGGCACATTGTTAGGGCCTGTTAGAGAATCAGTTAGCCAGGGGGCTGTTCACGTCAGATAACCCCGCGTTCACAGAGATTAGGCCAGGCGATTAGGTTAAGAGTAGGATCATAGACAATAATTAGCATAAGAACTTCTCATACCCCGACCACCACGATGCCCGTAAGGGCTTCCGAGGCCATGACTCCCTCCCCAGCACTACCTCAACCACCCAAACGCCAGTGTCCTGACGATTCGGGTGCAGAAGTGATGGAAACCGGAGACCCGGTAATCATTGCTAATATACCCACGGGGAATAGATATGAATCCCTCACAGACCTGACAAATTCCGCAACTGACACACTATGTGAAAATCAAAGACAGTAAACACATCAGCACAAGGTTCCACCCATAATAGTTTATGAAACCGCTGGGTGCATGAAAACCGTGCAACATCTGGAAACAAAACTCACAGGAAATTTAAATATTGCCTACCGATCTGGGAGCATTAAGTACCAGGCGTACAATCAAATATAATTCAAAACCCTTCATTCTTTTTTCACCAACAAAAACGTCCAGATTCAAACTTATGAACTGAACGCGCAGATAAAGCCGCTGACGGTAGTCATCACGCAGTTGCCGATAGAAGTAAATATTTCAGAATTCCAGAACCACCTAACTGCTCTTGAATTGCCTGTTAAATGTGTTTCTCAGCACTCCAAGTTTGATAAAGAAAGGAATGACAATGTACCCATGCTGCTATACCTAGTTAGTCTGGTCAACAGAAGAAACGGCTAGAAAGCTTTATGCACCTTGAAGTCAAAGTAGAATCGTATAGAACACCTGAAGGCCCATCACAATGCCACCGCTCTAAGCTTTATGGCCATGGGCAAAACAACTGGAGAATCAAACCAAAATGCGTAAAATGCTCCGGGGAACACTTCACAAAAGACTGTAATACTACAAAAGAAGGGCAACCTAAGTGCTCTAACTGTGATGGTCAGCATCCGGCCAGTTACCGGGGCTGTCCACACTATAAGAAAATCGAAACTGCAACAACTAAAGCAGCAGAGAGAAGAAGCAAACGCTTCCCAGGGCAACGACACTCCAAACGTGTCAGAAAAGACGCAGTTCCCCTCCCTTCCCGACGGACCAAATCCATTGAAAATAACACAGACGACAAACAGAAAGAATCGACAGCAAATAATGGGAAGGCAGACGACAAACAAAAACACTCGACTACAAAAAATACAAAGGAGGACAAGAAACCACATGAAAAATCAGGCAACAAGTCTGGAGGGTCAGGTAGGTTCAAATCCGATCTACTAGAACTGGTTACTTTTCTGAAGGAGTTTGACCTAAAAAAGATGATGCACACAGTGAAAACTGTTGTGAAGAAACTCGATAAGGCAACTGACCCCACAGAAAAGTCACTAATTCTCCTGGAAGCCCTAGCTGACTACCTCAATGATGGAGACACAAAATAAACTGAGACTAAACATACTAGCTTGGAATGCCAATTGTATTACGACCAAAACACTAAAAACACTTGACTTTCTCTCTTGGGGGAAACCCACCTGAATCCAGAAAATGACTTCAGGTTGAGGAACTATGAAGTAACGAGAACTGACCGTCTGACGAGGGGAGGTGGCACTGCTGTCTTAACTAAACGCAGGCTGGTCCACAGAAATCTTCCTGCTGAACAAACAGGTGACCTGGAGCATACCGGCATTTAAATCAAGTTCAGGGGGGACCTCATCCATTTAGTAGCAGCATACAATCCTCCGAACAAGATATTAAAGCCGGAAAACGTGCAAACTCTGCTAGCTAGAAATAACATCGTGATACTGGGTGGTGATTTGAATGCCAAGAGCCAGATCTGGCATAGCCGTACTACCAATCGGAATGGAAGGGGGTTGCGCACGGTGCTGCATGGCAACAGGAATGTTGAAGTACTAGCGCCGTGTGCGCTAACATACTTCCCGAGTACGGCAGGATTACAACAAGATGTCCTGGATGTATTCGTAGTGAAAGGTCTGCGATGGCAGCGAGAGGTCTCAACCCACTGTCACCTCAGTTACGATCACAAACTTGGACACGCTTCCACACCAAATGGGACAATAATAAAGAGGATGTCTCGTTCCGCCTGGCGTACATAGAACAAATAGACGATGCTGTTGCCAAGCTTAGCTCAGACACGAAATCTTCACAGGTTTGCCGCCGGATGATATTTTAAAAGGACAAGCTTTCGAAGGCCTTCACTGCCGCCATCATCAGGTCCATTGTACTTAAGAGAACTACTAGTTGTTCTCTATAGCAAGCCGCCGAAAGCTTGTCCTTTGAAAATATCATCCGGCGGCAAACCTGTGAAGATTTCGTTTTAAAGATACGTCGGGAAAGCCTTGTTTCTTATAAGCTTAGCTCAGTCATCCAAGACTGTACCAAGCTAAATACCATTAAAATTGAGACAACTTTTACGCATGATCAGACACCACATCACATCAGAGCCCTGATCAACCTCAAAAACCGGACACGGAAGCGATGGCGTGACCCGGCTGGCAGAAGGATGGTCAACCACCTGGTAGATGAAATCAGAGAAAATCTGAAACAACATAGAGGGATAGTCTGGGAAAGGCAAATGGAAGCAGCGCAAAATGGCAGTAGGAAGCTATGGAAATTAGCCAAATCTCGAACAAAAACATCAGAACCAATCAGACCACTGCAAGTTTCCCAAGGCCTCGTGTTCGACCCACCTGGGAAGGCAGAGGTTCTTGCGGAATCATTAGAAGAACAGTTCATGCCCAACGTGATCGAAAATGAAGAAAGCGCAGGACATGCACAGGATGAACAAAATTGTTTGATCGCGTCATTAACAGTGACCGGTCTGATATGGTGCAACAAACAACGGAAGGAGAGATTATTGACATCATCTGAAGGCTCCAATCCAAAAGGCGTCCGGATATGACAATATCACCCCTAACCATATAAAAAACCTGCCTCCACTAGCCATTAGATACCTGACAGAAATAATTAAGGCATGTCTGACCCGGAGCTGCTTCCAAGGCCTGGAAGGTAGCCGCACTACCCAAAGCCGGCAAAGAAATCACCAAACCACAAAATTATATTCCAATCTCCTTGCTTTCGATCCTGGCGAAAGTATCTAAATCGACTAAATAGATTCTTGCACGAAAATAATATAATTATAGGACAAGAATTTGGCTTTAGGAAAGAACACAGCCTTGTGCACTAATGTACCAGGCTAGTGGAGCACATCTGCAAGGAAAAGCATGCAGGAAATGGCACAGTTGAAGTTTTTCTAGACATAGAGAAAGCTTTTGACCGAATATGGCACCAGGGACTCGTCTACGAGCTACACCGACACGGTGTCCCAGACTACCTGATATTGTTAATAAATTCCTATCTAGCAGAGAGATAATTCTTCGTTAAACACGAAAATGCCCAAAGCACAATTAGAAAAATAAATGCCGGTGTACCGCAAGGGAGTATCCTCTGGCCAGTATTATATAACGTCTACGTAAATGACATACGACATCATATTTTAAGTAATATTTTCTTATATGTGGACAACACAACTGTCTATGCCAGTGACAGGAATGTCAAGTACGCTATAATAAAAGTACAATGTCATCTGGAAATACTAACACAATGGTGTAACCTCTGGTGCATTAAAATAAATAAAAACAATTGTCAACCTATAGTCTTCTCAAATGAAACTAAAACACCCGAACTACAGATCATAATCGATGACGTAGACATTGTCTGGCAGGACTACGTAAAATATCTTGGGCTGCTACTAGACAAGTGGCTGACGTGGAAAAAACACATAGATGATGTTAAAAACAAAAGTCGCCCTAAGCTTGCCGACCTCTACCCGTCCTAAGAGGCGACGGCCTACACACGGATACAAAAATGCTCCTGTACCGTGTTGTAATCCAACTGACATTTTTATATGGTTCAGAAATTTGTAGCATGGCAGCCGATTTTCACATTAAAAAACTGCTGACACTCAAAAACAGGGCGCTGCGTGTTATTTGGATGCACCGCGTTACCTCCCTAACAGAAAAGTACGCGAAATACTCAATTGGCCAATCTTAACTCAGCAGATAAAAAGAAAATCAAAAAATTTTTATCAAAAATATTCTCAATCCTCCCACCAACTGATCTCTGAAATTGGAAAGGATACAGCAGAAATGCATCTCCGAAAGAGACCAAAACTAACGTTGACTCGTGAATTTAAATTTTAAGACCCCGAAAGACCTCCCAACATTCTCCAACCCTCCAGTAATATTAGTGGTTGGCTCCTCACCAGTTATGAGTAGGCCCACAGAATGATATTATCCCCACTATCATCTTAAGTAGGCCCTTCAATGTAAATATACCCACCAATAGGATTAAGTAGGCACTCTTGGTAGTCCGGCCCCATGTAAATACCATTCCCCACTCGTTTTAGATCATGACAAAAAATTTAGATTTTTTCAATTCAAATCCCGACAGTAACATAGAGCCACTTTCAATATTTCTTAACTCAGATATGTGTAGCAGGAATGTCCTTGCACACTAGAAACGCCCATACAGATGACGTCTGTCTGTCTGTCTGTCTGTCTGAAATAATTGTTACTGTTTTGCTGTATGCCATTTGGAAGAATGGGATCAGCACTGTTTCCAGGTTTTCCATTGTGGTTTTGATGATGAGGTCTTTGTTTTTTGTCATGAACACGTTTGCTATCGTTGCTGTCGCTGCTGGTTTTAGTCTCTCTATGTCTGTGTAGATTTGTTTTTGTGTGGGGTCTTTGCGCAAATTTTTGATCATCAGTGTATGGGTTTGTTTAGAGGAGATCTCATCACAAGTCTGTTCGGAGGTTGCTGATCCTACACTATAAGTAGAGAATTCCATTTCACGCTGGTTGGGATCGTTCATGGTGTTTTTACCAGACGTACATACAACTTCTCATAGAGTATGCAGCGATACAGCTTGCAGAAAACACCAAAACTACAGCCAATAGACTCTACGCGACAGAAAGACGACTACTGAAAAGCAGACTAAAGCTCCATTACCAGCCTCTCTCGGAAGCGGTTTACAAAGCAGCTAGAATAACCACACTACAGACAAGGCTAGCGATCCAGAGAGCGAAATATGAATAAAAATTAATGAAAAACCGTCAGGAGATGATAGACTAGAGATGGGTAGTTCGTGAGTGAATCAGTTCTTTAGAACAGTTCTTTTGAAGGAGGGAGTGAGCAGTCGCTCACTAATAGTGAGCGGTATTTCTTCTTGGAAGCCGTAATGACGGTGGTGTGTCGGCGTCGGTTGAACTTCAGTCGAGTGGGCGCAGACAATAAGTCGGTTTCGGCTTTGCCATTCTCGCCCGACCCTTGTTTGTTTCCTGTTCCACGCCGTTCATTGTTTATCCACTCCGCTATGAAGAAATAAGAAACGCCCAAGATCGAGAAGAGCTAGTTCGTTCGCAACATTCGATTCAATCGTTCAGCACAGCTCGGAGCAGTGCCACTGGAGAGCTAGTTCGTTCGCGACGTTCGATTCAATCGCTCAGCACAGCTCGGAGTAGTGCCACTAAGTTTTTAATCTAAACTACGATCCAAATGTATTTAAATGACTACTATAAACGTTTAAACATAATCGTAACACCAAATATTTATCGATACGTTTTTCATAGATTTGCGTGTTTATTTCAAGTTTCCCCTTGTCTGCAACAGGTCAAGAAAATCAGCAGACTTACCAGTGATGTTTGGTATCATTTCGAAAATAATGAGAAGCACAAGAAAGGGAAATTCAACTATTGCAAGGCGATTTTATCTATATCGACAGGATCGACGACCAATTTGAAAAGACACCTTAAGACAAAGCACCCGTCGATACCATTAAAACGTGAGGGAAATGCGCAGCGATCACGTTCGCCTTCAGTGGATGACTCCGGGGTTAGAACTTCTCATCGAAGTGACTCTAATCCACTCCCAAAAGCAAGTAGTTCTAACGCCAGTGCCTCCACGTTTTCTCTGGAATGGTCAAGATCATGAAGAGCTAGCTCACGTGGGTTTTGTGGACTGGAGAGCTAAAAAAAAAGATCTACTATTTCTATTGAAGTTGACATAAGGGGGTATTTCCAACGGAAAGTGGGGGTATAACAGGATTGTGAGGGGTGAGACCTAAAAAAAAAGTCTCATATAAAACTGAGCTACTGAGCAAGTGAACGATTCAAAAGAACTAGATCTTTTCATTGAGTGATCAAATGAACAACCGCTCTTTTTAGTGAATCACTTTGCGCACCTCTATGATAGACGTTATGACCCAAAAACCAAGGACAACTGCCAAGCCGAAATACGAATACTTATACCCATAAAGAACAATAGCCTTAAATATGAAAAAAACCTTTCTGGAGACAGTCTAACAAGAAAACTAACTGACGCAAGACGAGAAAACTACCACCTCACCTTGACCTAAGCTGTACCCAACTAATATTAAGGAAACTTGTAAAATAGAAACCCAACCAATAGCATGTGAAAACTGTCAAAAACTAAAAACCTAAAGATTGAAAACCAACAAAAGCAGAAACCTCTCAACAACATTGCAGAAATGTAAATAACTCAAAACTTGTATAATAGTAAAACAAAGAGTGATATAGATACTCATTTAAATAGCCAACTTAAGTAAAAAACAATGTTTAGTTAAATAGTGTAATAGAATAGGTTTAGTTAGTATTTACATTTAATAGAATAACGTAAGTGAACAAATTATGTGTAAGTATTGTAAAATGATACAAATTAATAAAAAGTGTACAAAATATAGATGTAAAACCTTAGGCTGAAAAGAGCTCTGCAGCAGCCCGCCTCCAACCTTCAGTTAGTTGGGTTGATGGAAACCACGAGAGACCCGAGACAGAAAAAAAAAGTGGAGGCAGGATACTCGGCACCCCAATGCAGCCCAAGCTCCTCGACAACCAGAAGTCGGGGCACCACTGCAAACCAGTCTGCAACCAGAAGACAGACAAACCAGCTGTGGAAGATCCCAAACCTGCAACCACGAACACCATTCAAGAGGCCACGTGTAAACTTATTGATACAACTGCTGACGCATTTGGTATCGGCCATTTTGCAAAACATCCAACGCAAAACAAGGGAGTCAGTATGACTTCCACAGCCATGCACAACACCCAAAATAGTATATAAGTACGTAAAATGAGTAAAAAAAAAAGAATAATAAAAAATACACTGTAATACCCAAACGCTTAAAAAGAGTTATCGCTCTCCAGCGGCCCCCCTCCCCCTTGCCTTCATCCAGGGGAGTGAAAGATTAAATAAAAACGCACCTACAGTCGGTGACGTGTTATAGCAGTATCAACTTCGACCTTTGGAAGTAGCTGTCGGTACGTCGTGTATGGCACAGTTTGTCCAACTGAACACCCGAGAAGTATTTTTATCAAGCTATGTTCTGCCTGTAGTCCATTGAAGCTATTAATATAATGTACTGTGGTGGCTAGCTGAATGAACATGGTGCTTACTCCCGGATACTCTGTTGCCATCTTCAGGTGAAGGCGCAGATTATTCGATCGCCGAAATATCGTGTGGAAACAACTGGTTCACTTGCATAGTCACCCGATAACATTATACTAACTCCAAGAAAAACTTTGCTCTTATACACTAACACAATCATTCATTAGAATAATGTATTGCAATAATACAAATACTTTACAATGTCGCCCAACCATTTTCACTTGCATTTCTTCTCGTACTGAATTTCCTACCCTAAATCTTTACTTTCCGCCTTTCGAGAATTCCTCTACCTTGAAAATCACTTTTTCATCCACTCAAAAGATTTTTACCTTATTTAGCGCCATTTTATGGCTCAATCTATCAATTTCTTTAGAAAAACCTCCTTCAACACTATCAGTTTGGCTTCCCTTGCCATATAGCCTATTAACTGATATTCATATGAATATCTCTGCCTAATGCTATGGTCTCGAATACATACCAGTTTCTTTCCTCTCATACATTTCAGCTGTGGTTGCATACCAGTATCTCTATTAATTAACCTAACACTGATGTCAAACTAATTGGCCTATAATTTTCAACCGTATCGGTGGCGCCTTCTTAATGGAACCGTAGGCTACTAATATCGCACTGTATCAGTCCTCTAGTAATCATCAAGGGTCCAGACTCAATTTAAATAACATTTCAAGGTAAGATACAGTGTCCAATTATTTTTAATACAGTTGCAGTCACATTGTGAACACAAGCATCTTTTTAGCTTTATTTGTTCCTTCATAATATCCTCAGGATGATTTTTTTTTCTTTATGTCTACACATTTCTGCTTGGGCCCTCCCTTTCCTCAATCAGAATTTCCAATGGTCTCATCAAACCAGCTAATCAATATTTCTACCTTCTTTTCTGTTCCTCAGTACATTGTTCTCCATCCTAATCTATAGTTGGCTGAATACCTTACCTTCCTCTCACTTTTCTAACATAATCATAGAAATTTCTAGATGCACCATTTAGTGACCTCAATGCAGCCATAGTATTATTCATAGAAACATCTTTACCTCCCCTCTTTGCTGTTATTAATTCTTCTTGTTTTTTTTTTATAGTTCTATCATGTGTTTTTCGCCGTCTTGCTTTCTCTTGACTCTAACGTGTTCTATTCTTACCAGCCTCCTAATCTCCCTGTTATAGTATGTACTTTCCTTTATTTTCTGCTTTGAAATAAACACTTCTTCCTCCATTCGTATTATTTCCTTGACCTATTTCGACGTAGATTCCATTGTACTTGTGCATTCTATACACCGATCCTTTCCCCCAAAAATTTCTTCAGTTCTCAGATATGCGCCTTTCTTTAAATGTACTTATTAACACCTTCAGTTTTGGACATTGGTTTACTGAACCCTTTAATATTCATCAAAACTGTTTCATGACCACGTATTACTTCAGTTACTCGAGAACAGTCAAGATTAACATCAGGCTTTATTAGGAAGATATCCAACAAATTTGGCTCCTTTATGCTCTGCTTTATCTCTTGTGTGAAGCCTCCTTCTATTATCAAGGTATTTACAAATTTATGTTCACTTGTGTCAGCAATCTTATTTCCATCCCTGTTAGCGCCTGGTAAATTTATACCCCCGACAATAATAATCATTTTTCGCTCGCCTCTAAACTCTGAAAATGCATCTAATTTCTCCCCAAAAGCCTCATTTTCACTATTCATTCGTCCACTGCGATAAGATGCCAATACACTATTTTTTTTTCTTTTTATCACCTTAGAAATCTACCGCAGTAACTCATTGGTATCTTCTTCTTAAGTCACCTTCTCCTATTGGAGGTTGGCGTGAAACTGCAGCATGGAAAGCCTCTTCAGACGTGCAATTGAACCATCTCCGAACGTCTTTCAGCCACGAATTCCTTCTCCTCCCAACAGATCTTTTCCGTTGTATTTTCCCTTCAATGATGAGCTGCCTCTCATAATGTGTCCAAGATATTGCGTTTTCCTTTGCTTTATAGTGAGCAGCAATTATTTTTGTTTCCCCATCCGATGAAGTACTTCTTCGTTTGAGACTTTCAGCACCCAAGATATGCGTAAGAGACGACGATACAAATATATTTCAAAAGATTCAATCTTTTTCTCTAGATTTTGGTCTAAGGTCCAGCTTTCACAGCCATAAAGAAAAATGGAGAACACGTAGCAGCGAATCATTCGCATTCTCAATTGCAGACTGAGGTCCGATCTTATGAAAAATTTGTTCATGCTAATAAATTGTCTCCTTGCCTGTTCTATCCTCGATTAGATTTCTTTCTTGCAGTCACACTGTTCGTCCACCACAATGCCTAAATATTTGAAGGAGGATACTTGCTTGATATTATTGCCTTTTATCGATATGGTTGCCTGGATTTTTCTCTTAGAGAAGACTACAATGTTTGTCTTGGAAGGTTGACAAGCAGACCAAACTCTTCACTGCGCTGAACTAATTTTTCTATTATGTGTTGGAGTATAGGTAAATCACTGGCTATTACTACAGTGTCATCTGCATACCTAATATCATTGATCACTTTTCCGTTTATTGTGATCCTACTATTTTCGTTCTCCAACACTTCCCTGAAAATTACCTCGGAATAAATGTTGAACAATAGAGGTGATAGTACACAGCCCTGGCGAACACCTTTCCTGATTGCAGTCGCTTCTGATGTTCCTTGGTCAATTTTGACATCTGCAGTCTGATTCCAATACAGCATGCTGACAATGCGTAAGTTGTTTTGGTCAATACCAGTTGATTTCTTTTTTTGTAACTGCTTAACGTCTCCTATAACAACTAGGTCTTTAGAGACGGGAAAGGATGGGGGGCAAGGAATGGGAAGGAATTCGGCCATGGCCTTTTGAAGGAAGCATCCCGGCATTCACCTGGAGTGATTTGGGGAAACCATGGAAAACCCAAATCTGGATGCCCGGACGGGGATTCGAACCGCCGTCCTCCCGAATGCGAGGCCAGAACGCTAGCCATTACACCACCACGCTCGGTCAGTTGATTTCAAAATCTTTATCATCTTTTCGTGCTTCACACAGTCGAAAGCTTTTTTTATAGTGTATGAAGCAGGCATATACATCAACATTCATGTCCCTGCACCTCTGCACTAATACATTTAAGGAAAAGAGTGCTTTACGTGTGCCAAGTCCATTTCGGAAGCCAAACTGGGTCTCACCCATATGAGATTCACACTTCTTGCAAATACGGGTGTGTATGATTCGCAGAAATATTTTCAGCACATGCGACATCAGACTGATCATGCGATAGTCATCACATTGTGAGGAGTTGGTCTTCTTCGGCAGTGATATGAAAGTTGATCTCAGCCAGTCATAAGGTATCTTTCCTGATCCATAAATAACGTTGAACAATGATGTTAGGAGGCTGAGACCATTTGAATCTTGCTCAGCTATAACTTTAATAATTTCAGAGTAAACTCCATCAGGACCAGTAGCTTTACCATTATTCTGAAGTTTAATGGCATGTACTACTTCACTCTTTGTGGTTTCTGGACCGACTTCATTGATTCTTTCGTCTGGTGAAGGAGGATCATCTCTGTCGTCTGCGAAAAGAAGTTCGATATATTCCTTCTATCTTTTACGTTTTCCTTCAACTCCCAGGATAATTTCGTTGTTTGCATTCCTCAGTATTTGTCCGCGCCGCTTCTTTTGTATATTACTCAGCTCTTTTATCTTTTTGTATTAGTTGAAGTGATCGTGTTTCTGCTGGAGTGTTTCAATTTCTTTACATTTGCTAGACATCCATGTTTCCCTTGCTTCTCTGCATTTTCTGCGTATGTCTTTGTGTAGGTTTTTGTATTTTATTTGATCCTTGGTTTTGTATTTCATTCTTTCATACATAAGTTCCAGTATTTCATCAGTCATCCAGAGCTGCCTTTTGTTGTCAGTAATGTATCCAATGTTATTTTCCTGAACTTGAGTAATGCTATCTTTTATGAAGTTTCAGGTAGAGTCTACTTCTGTAGGACAAGTATCTGCTATAACTTTCATCTTTTCCTCCAGAGCAGTGCCAACATTAGTTCTTACCTCAGGAATGTCTAATCTTCTTATATCTATGCGTCTTGATATACATGGGTATAATCTATGTATATTAGTGAACTGTACTGAGCAGCCTTGTGGTTCTGTGGTTAAGACGTCTGACTGAAGCTCAAAAGATTCCCGGTTCGATTACCTGTATCAGCGGTTATTTTTAAAGGCCCTTAACCCGATGTTTGTATTTGGCATAGCTTACAATGTAAGGTGAAGTGCGCCTGAAGACTTCTGTTGTTCGGATCCCATGTTAAACTGTAGGTCCCATAAATACAGTAGAATTAACAGTTTATGCTAGGCAGATACAATTGCAGCGGATCAAACAACTGATAATATGACCACACGAATATACTTTACTTAGTGAACTGCAGTAATCTTTGCTAATATGAGAACTGCTACTACCCTCACCACCAATTGTTCTTGTGTCTGAACTGTACGCTCTATCATCATCAGAGATAATTCCTTCCTGTAGACAAGACTATCCCTATAAATACGCGTGGTTATTGTTTCCTTATTTACTTACTAGTACAATTCACATTTGAATTTTTTTTAGAATTACCCTTCAACTTTCCAGCTGCGACCTCTTCTCTTATTGCTTCTTCTGCTTCAACTGTTTGTTTAGCATTTGTGATTTTTAATATTATGCATCTGCATTCACTATCCCTTTAGTCACTTACACTTTTCACCTTAATAGCAGCCTTAAACCTGAAAATGGCACAAACCTGATATCATCATAACTGGAAGCAGGGCCCTTTACAGCTTTGACTAAAAGCTCCGATAGAACTTCATTATCGGTTCTACTATCTACCAGTGGTGTCCACAGGTGGAAACTCCAATTCAGGATGAATGCTTTTCCCGGGCAGCCCATCGATCCCCACGTTTATAAACAACACAGCTTATTTCAATTGTGGCCGGCAGATGGCAACTTAAACCAGCAGAAACTCTTGCCTGGTGTGCTGCGCCTTCTTTACCATCTCCTCGTGTCACTCTCTATATTGTAACTATCAACAGTATTCCCCATACCCCTATCTTTATTATTTCCTTATTAGAGAAACACCTACAAAGTGAAACTATATTCCCTGTTATCTGACCTAATGTTGCACTAGGTTTGAAGAAAATTGTGATCTGCCTAGCTTATCCTGCAGATGAGTGCTTACTAATACCTTGCAGTACTATCCTTTTTCAGATATTTTTCCATGCACTTCTCTCTTCCCAAAGGACTTTTGCATCTTACCGGTACCTATTTCTTCATCTTCCTGAGGCTCTTACCCTTCAGGCTCTCGTAACAGGTCAAATTTATTTCTCCACACAATTTTTGATGTGTCTGGCTTCTTCATCCTGTTTTCTATATTTCCCCTACGAGATGTTACTAATTCTTAGAGAGCCTTTACACCATCCATTAAATCACACTATCTTTTCTTTCCTCATCTATGGGCTAAACCTGAAGGAACCTAATAGTTTTGCCCATATTCCCGATTTTTTATTACTGTTCTGAAATTTTCCTATCCATAAACTGAGGTAGGCAGAACTATGCGAGAACATCATTTATTTATCTTTTTCCCTCTCCACTACATATCAGTGAAACCACTTTTTACACTCACTGTAATAAACACAATTTGTCACGTACCACTGACAGGCGCTACACTTTCCAGATGTGATTTTTTCCAATTACTTCCAGCACCTCGTAAACGAACCTTAAGTATTCATGACGTAATTTTGATTTTTTGAAGAAAGACGAAAAGGCGTAACTTTTGTTTGGTCTGAAACATAACGTACATTTTTTTCCAGATTTTATGTAACTTTTTCCATTTTTTGAGCTTTAATTTTTTAAGATGAGAGAGGTGGTTAACACTCTTACAATTGAATAAACGTTTTGTTTTGTTCCTTTTTCCTACATTGAACAAATAATCTTTGCCACTCAACTTCGGTGGGTGGGTGGTGGCTATTGTCCCATAAATATGTTTTATGCACGTGTAAAACTATACTTACTATGGTTATTAGGAACTAAGGAATGCACTGCCGTACGTGACGTGGTAAATAACTAGAGATATTAATTAATACTTTTGTGTTTCATAGGGAAGAAGCTATAATTCTCAAGCATCTATTTTAGCGGACACTGGAAGGGACTGATAACTACAACTGATAATTGAAAAACGTTACCAAGGGAAATTTTGTTCGCCAAAAACACTGAACAAATTAAAAATTAATTAAGGGCTAAAATAATCAGGTGACAATATTGCAGTCAGAAAATTTTAAGACAAATAGGAAAACAAGTGCTTATTGAAAATAGCCCCTGGGGAATATTGTCAGTAAGGATTAAATGAAAATACATCCTTGGATTAGGTAAATTGACAACTTTCCACATCCAACAGAGCCATTCTCTTATATTGGGATCAATGGAAAATCAATGTATTGTATTAGCAAAAACGCCAGGCACTTTGATAAAGTTGTGCCGTTAATATCTGTAAGTAGCTCCAGTGTTATTATATATTCTTTGTTCTCCTTACATAAATACTGAAAAATTACTAAAATCGGATGGTACAATTGGCGAAACTTCCTTGATAGATAGGGAATATCAAAAATGAAGGACATCTTTGTGATGTATGACAATTGTTATGTCTCTACTTTGCCTTTAGATTTCGTTAGCTAGTCTTTGTCTGTCCATAGACATTACTCTTTAGTCTATATATATATATATATATAATCATGGATCCTCCATGTATATAATAGAATATATATACTCTCTTATATATAGTGTCTCGAGGTGTCGGTTGTCGTTGTGGTATGTATGTTTAAGTTTTTGGTGTTGTATATTGCTAATGGATATTTTTGATTTGTGTTTTACTGAGATTTACATAATTTTGTTCAAGTGTTATGGCAGCGGTACTAGATGAAGTAGGAAAGTCGGGAGAGAAGATGTTAGACGAAGCAGTTGTGGCAGAAATTAACGATGACGAAGTTGAAGAAGGCGCTTCTGAAGCATCTAAAAAGAAAAAGCGAAAGAAGAAGAAGAAGAAAGCAGGTAACACCCTTTAACCATCCTGCACTAGAGATTTTCAGAATTTGGTGATAAAATTTCACGTTTTAAGTAAACGATGGGTTGTTGGACAGAGAACATTTTTTCCATGTATTGTTTATTATAAATGATTGACATGTAGCTGTAAAATAAGAATGGAGTAAGAAGGACTTGTGGTATTCGCTTCAAATTTACCACATACGTTCCTGTGGCCATACCTTTTAAGAAAAAGTGTACATGAAAGCACAATCACACTTACCTTAGATGTGAAGCCAAATGGAAGTTACGAATTAACGCTACAGAAAATCGCCATATCACTTCATATTGTCGCGCCAAAGATAATACGCGCACTCTGGAGGAAAAAAATCACTAGCAACTATGATAAATGCAATTTGAATATACTGTTATGACATTATAACGATTGTAATGCAGCGTCCAAATTTTACCATGTACTCAATGTGGTCCAGGCTGCATTTCAACCTAAGTGCATTGACTTCAGGTTGAAAAGAACCATGGACAGCATGAATTTGTTAGCGTTTAGGCTTTAATGCAGCCTGGACCACAGTGAAACAACCATCGGTCACGATATTGCGAACACTAAATTTCCATGTTGTGTCTATTGGTACTACTGTGGTCTAGGCAGCATTACAACATAAACTCGAACGACTATTGACGAAATTATATTTTACAAATATGAGTTTAGTCGTAATGCAGCCTGGACCATAGTGAAATGTAAACACACGACATGGCGGATTTCCAATTATCATATAGTATATATCATTATTACTGTGGTCCAGGCTGCATTACAACCTAAACGTATGCATAATTGTAATAACCATTTCAACCACGTGAGCAAATTCTGAAAAACGGAATAAAATATGAATCAGTCGATGACGGATTAATAGAATCAAGAAAAGCTTCTACGATCTTTTGTCATTAAATCGAGTGCGTTTCAAAGGCAATTTTATTACTCAGTACGTAAACGTATTGTAATACGCAGATTCATACATATATTATACATCCAATAAGCTACTGATGGCCGCACATCGCGACCAATCGCAAGCGGCCATTTGCCACAGATTGTACTGCTCACAGCTAAATAGTGCCAAAAGAAATTGTTTCTGCTGCTTTTGTAAATGGGCGGTTCACACAAAAGAAAAAATATATTTTGTCTGCTTTTTATTGATAGCAAATAAAATTGCAATTCACATAGAAATATCCTTGCATCTGCCCTATTACACACTGCACTGAATCATATTTATATTGTGTCAGAAAAATTCATCAGATTTCACAGTTGTTGTGATCATGTAAAGCCAGAGTTTTTTCAATAAAATCATCTTGGGCGTACCAATATGTAGTGCAATGGCGGTTTTTCTGAAGTGTTGATTCGTAACTTTTATGTTGCTTCACGTCTAAGGTAAGTATGATTTCTCTTCCATGTACACTTTTTCTTGAAAGATATGACCACAGGAACGTATGTGATAAATTTGAAGTAAGTACCACAAGTCCTTCTTACTCCATTCTTATTTTACAGCTACCGATTGACATTAAACTAGAACTCAAATTTTTGGATTCTGTTTAATTATAGATCGCGATACCACTTCAGAGCTTTAAACACCTTCCGGCTATACCATTGTCTGTACAGGGTTAATGACAATCTAAACTTTTGTTGTTTTACTACTGATTATGGTTAGGTTGAAATGTGGCCTGTACCATGGGGAAAAAATGTGTTTAAAGCCGTAGAAATGCAGTATTTGCATATAGCTATAACTGATTTTACTGAAAATTATAGCATAGCGCTCCAAGATGAAGCACAAACAAGGCAGCTGGTCAGGATCCATCCTTTTGTAATATATTTCAAACTGGAAAACAAAGTTGAACGTTTAAATTACATATTCATGTGAATCTGAGTTGGTGGGATATATGCAAGATATTTCAGATGAATTGGACTAGGGCAGCCAAATTGATAGTGTAGCATTAAATCTTTCAAAGGCTTTTGACAGAGTGAGCCATAAAGTGATAGTAAATAATGTAAAAAATATTGGAGTGGATGTCAGTGATTTACTGGGTGGGAGAATTTTTAAAAGGTAGAAAACAGAAAGTTAGGGTAGGAAATGCAGTATCAAAAGAAGTGGAAGTAAAAATGGGAGTGCCACAGGGTGGCATATTGGGACCATTGCTATTCATTATTTTAATGTGTAATTGTGTTGATTGTTTACTATCAGAAATTAGGTTGTTTGTGGATGATATAATACTATATAAGAGGATCAAAATGGTAGAGGACTGTAAACAGCTGCAGGGTGATCTGGAGAATATCTAGTTGGGTTGGAAAACCTGGGATGAAGATAAATACAAAGAAGATTCAGCTTATTAGATACACAAATAAAAAACTAAAGGTTGATTACAATTATAATGTGGGGAAAGACTTGCTTGTTGAAGACTTGAATTGTAAATATCTTGTCATTACATTTGATAACAAGCTTAACTGGGCAGGACACATTTTCAAGGAAGAGGTTTCAAAATTCTGCACTTGCTGGAGAGTGTGATGAGGGGATGTAGGAGAGTAGTAAAGGAATTGGGTTAAAAAACTTTGGCCAGACCATGGCTTGAATATGGTAGTGTAGTATGGGACCCACATTTTGTGTATCAAAGACAGGAATTGGAGAGGGTGCAAAAAAGGGCTGCTAGATTTGCTTCTGGAAATTACTGCAGAATGCAATCAGTAACAGATATGATAAAAGAGCTGGAATGGGATTCATTGGAAGACAGGAGGGGGGTGAAGAGGGTCATGGGAGCGTACAAGTCGTATATTGGTGTAAGAATTGAAAGTAATGCATGGAAGGGAAAAGATGACCATGACAACAAGCTGGTACTCTATTTCAGGTACAAGGGTGTAGGAAGCTTCTCGTTTTTTTGGGTAAGGGTGTCAGGTATTGGAATAAGTTACCAATAGAAATGATGAATACTTTACCAAAAATGTTGAAAGAATTTAAAGCTAAAATTTGTAGAGGACAAATGTAGATAGATGGGTGTGTATTGAAATTGCCACCGGAGCGTGCACTCCATTGCTATTTAATTAAATATTATTATTATTATTGTTGTTGTTTCCGATTGCCAAGACCATAATGCAGTTGATGTTTACATCTTTAAAAAAAAAAATCTTCCTAACATTAACATTTTAAAACCATCCAAGCAAGATTTTTTTATTTTTCAAATGGGTTTGCTGTCTAATGCAAAACTAAGAAATCTTTCATCGTGGGTCAACGAAATGTAAAAGTGAAAGGAGAGTTGCAGTTTTTCATCATAGCACATGAAAAGGGGTTCTTGTGACGTGCTAGTTCTAGTTTTCAAAGATTCTATGAAAATCGACACGCAGTAACTTTTGGAGTGAGCTGTAGAAAACATTATCGAGGTAGAGTTTGCTGGTTAGTTCAAGAGTATGATACCACTACCATCACTTTCCGCCACACAGAATACAATAATGTAAACATTTCTGCCAATGCTGTTTATAATGTCACTCTGTTACTATGTATGACACATACATTGAGCCGGCAGCTAGAAATGCTACTGATAGGATCAGCACGGAGTAGGTATACTTTTTTTTTTGTCTGGCCAAACCGAATACTGTATTTCAATAAATTTATGTGGCAAGAATTAAAGTTTATGCAATTCTGGTATTGGTACCTAGAATTAAATCCTTTTGTATATTTCTGTTTCTAGATACCCAAAATTATATGCTTAGCTACAAGTATCAGTAAAATATGCAATTGAAACAGCAGATTTATTTTGCCAATAAAACATCTTGACATTTCCGTCTTTCCGTAGCAAGAAATTAATGCTAGGAAAATATTTTACACACCTTATTGACAGATACTATTGTCATGTTTAATTTATAGATGAAATAGTGCTTTCACTGTAAGCAAATACCACATTTCTATGACTTTTATGACATGAAAACAAAAGTTCAGGTTGATATGATTCTTGGACCGACAGAGGTATTGGCAGAAAACTGTTTACAGCGTTGTAGTGGTATCATGATCTATATGTCAGAAAACCGATTGGCTTGATTCCAGGGAATGATACTAGCAAAGATGAAAGCTAGGATTTATAGAACAGATAAATGTGAGCATTTCACATCCAGTTTTCCATATTACAGAAAACCACTCATTTCTAAGCTGATCCCGTGAGTGAAATTTGTATATACGTATGCAATTATGTGTATAGTGATCTAGAAATTCTATATAATGATGACACTAACGTTGTAAACTAGGATTATTGACGTAAATCATTATGAATGTATTACATTTGGTTTATCCTAGCCCGATAATACCTCTATTTTTCATGCAGGTTGCATTAATGACATTTGCAGCTGCTCGCGTGGTCAATACTTCACACCCAGAAACGATGATGATGGTATTCGTAACAGCAAGATCGCCAGTACATAATTGACCTGATGATGGCTGCTGAACTAGTTGCCGAAAGCTTGACGCTTTTAACAAAATCTGACTGCAAACCCGAGAAGCTTTGTTGTCATTTATTCGTCGGGAAAGCCTACACTCGCGTATAATGATGACATAAGTTTACATCGTTGTTATTCACGAGGCGGAAAGTAATGGTAGTGGTATTGTGAACTAGAACTAACCCAAGTTTGCTTACTCAACCCAAGAGGAATATAATGAATCGGATTTATCCTAGAAAATTCACTTTGATGAGCATTGACTATCCAAGGAACAAGGTAATACCTTGGGTTCATTCCCAAAACTACTTCAACATTATCGATGGAAAAACCTTTCAGATGATTTGAATGTATGGTAAAAGAAAGTGTAAAAATCTCAAGTTAAAATCAAAATACAAGACGTATCGGGCTACTTCACTGTTGTTTATGACAGAAAAAGGTGTCTTGGATATGTTTTACAGAAAAATTAACTTGATAAAGTAAAAATAAATTTCTTCAATCATCTGGGCCATTGAATCATTCTCATTCCCAAGAAATGCTGATGTTCTGTGGGTATCAGTAGTGGCTGTTCTGACAAAAGTGAATCCTGTGACTCCCACTGGACGAAATTGTGTTCCACTTGCAAACAAATGCCAGTTTTTCAAACTTCAAATGATAAACAAAGCTTACTACTTAATGAAAAGTTTTTACTTTTGTGTAATTATTGTACTCTTTCTTCAGTTTAGTGCTTATATTTATTTTCATAGAAGTATAAACATTAGCAGTTTTGTATTTTTCAATTGTATACCATGAATTTAAAATCAAAATTTTGTTTACAAAATTACCAAACAAAATTTTTTTGCTATCGAATAGTATGTTATACAACAGGAAAGTGTGTGAAAAATGCTGTAAAATGACACCTATCCCATCTCTAGCTAAATTAGGAGAGCTTCTAGAACAATTAAATTTTCGTTTGCAGTTTTTTTTTTTTTTTTGTCAGTATTTGGAAACATTTACATAGCTGTAATTAAAAAATAATTGGATATACCTTGATGAAATTTGGTATTGTTCCAAGTCTATATGAATTGTACACCCCTGCCAAATTTCATGAAAGTCTCAGATGGTGAAGATTAGGGAGTGTGTTGAGTTGATATGGAATGTCCAACACTTGATTCTCCATGGAAAGTATTTTGCTGTTGTAAATTTCATTCGATTGTTTGTAACAGAGAGGGTAAAATATCAACACTTGGCAACAGAGGAATCGATTAACATTTCAAGAGATTTGTATTAATTTTGTAGTGCTGTTGGCTTAGTGGTATTGCTATCTAGAATTAAACCGAAACTCCATACCTTCTGCCCATCTGTGATAATGCGTCTCAGAATGACACTGATGATGAGGGGCAGAGCATTTGGTTTTGTCATGGTACACTCTCACTAGAAGTACGACAATACTTAAGCTCTTCCCATTTCTCCAGGAACTGACAATCCCTAATCATAACTACCCTGTGGAAACATTGAACAAATTCTTAATTACAACTCGCGATAAGAATCAATGCTTTGTGTGATCCAATAGGGTCCATTTGCAAATAATAATAATAATTATTATTATATATACTCTATTGGACAGAAGTGAAGCAACCAGAAAGGGAGGAGGAAACAAAATGAAGCTTCACCGTTTAAGAGGTTACATGGTGTTATTTCATTGTTTACAAAATCAAGTCAAATTTACATAGAACTTGGCAGTATGAGCCCATTTATCAGTATGACATTGCACCCCCTCTGGCCTGTTTGCATGCACTAATTCAATTGGGGAGGGTGTGATCACTGTATCATCTCTTGAGGCAAACTTGTGTACAACTGTTGTATTTGGTCCTATCCCCTATCGGGGACAGATCTGGAACTGTTGCTGGCCACAGTAGTATGCAGACAGTTCAGAGACACGTCATTTTTGGAGAAATCAATTGAAAAATGACACTATTTTACTGTTGCATGAGAGTTAACACATGGGGAAGCAGCATGTCCATGACATGCCATTGTGTTATCAGAGTTCCATCAACCACTCACCTTCAGCCAATGGTTACCCACACCATGATGCCAGGAGTAACACAGCTGTGCCTCTCCGAAATGTTGAAAGAATAGGGCCTCTCCCCTGGTTTCTGCTATACTCGCTGATGATGGTTATCAGAGGTAGGTCAGAACAGTGATTTGTTGCTGAATGCAATGTGATGCCATTCATCAACAGTCCAGGCTTCCTGGACACATTACAAAATGCAAAACCGAGTGTGGTGATGTAATAGCTAGTGTTCTGGCCTCGCATTCGGGAGGACGGCGGTTCAAATCCCCGTCCGGGCATCCAGATTTGGGTTTTCCATGGTTTCCCCAAATCACTCCAGGTGAATGCCGGGATGCTTCCTTCAAAAGGCCATGGCCGAATTCCTTCCCATTCCTTGCCCCCCATCCTTTCCCATCTCTAAAGACCTAGTTGTTATAAGAGACGTTAAGCAGTTAAAAAAAAAATGTCCTCTATACTTCAGCATGGTATGACCAAGATTTTGTAAATCAGTCCCCTTACTTTTTAGTACATCTTTCATGCCTTCTAATAGATGCAGGACTCTGAAACATTTTTCTGTCATCTCTCCTATGTGCCCTGCCCACCTGAGCTAACTGACAAATGGCATTTTTAAGCACTCACATTTTATGACTTATACCAGCAATTCCACCTCTGCGTGTAGTAAAAAAAATAAAAATGTTCCTGTCTGTTTGTAAAGACTCTTTTTGCAACAATTGCAATGATAATGACAATGAAAATAAAGGGAGATAAGGAAAGTAAATCACTCAGTTCTGTGGCAAGTCTCAGTTTTTACAACTGATTCCTTTGCCATATATTTCACCTCTAAACATGATTAAGGTTTGTATCGAGATATTGTAAAATATGTTAATACATACCTAATTTTGTTCTAATTCACAGTGTGTAGATTTTTGTGTATTGTGACACGTGACTGCACATCAGAGAAACTTGCTATAAGCTTATCTCTGCCATCAAAGAGGGGAAGTGCATGTGTCTGTGAGTGAATTGGGTTGGTAATATTCTGTGTTGCTTTGTTTGTGTAATTTCTGATGTGGAAACTAGACACCATCACAGTATTTACCTCCAGAATATTTTATCCAGTCCTT
Source organism: Vandiemenella viatica (assembly GCA_031002005.1). Classification (NCBI taxonomy): domain Eukaryota; kingdom Metazoa; phylum Arthropoda; class Insecta; order Orthoptera; family Morabidae; genus Vandiemenella; species Vandiemenella viatica. The sequence goes on along the minus strand of CM061921.1, from coordinate 333,128,707 downwards.
AGAATATCATTTTGGGTCTTTAATTCAATGGTCCTCCCCCCCCCCCCCCCCACACACACTAATTGGTCATTCAGGAGTGAGAGGTTACCCTGGACCACTTCCTAATTATCTGTCCTCCTATTTTGTGATGTTTGTAAGCTGTGGGTGACTCCTTTCATTGGTTATATTATATGTCATCAGAGCCTTATCTCTGCATACATCCTGCTTCAGGCTAAGAATAGGCCTGATGTTCAGATATAGGCGGCTTTTCCAAACCCTACATTCATTCCTTTATTTACAGTAAAGTGAATATATTTATATTCCTAAGTATAATTCTTTCTTATTGGACTCAAATTTAGTTTGTAATATACAAGGCTGATACAAGAATTGAAACAAATCACAATGATTCACCCATTGCCTCTGCCTTGTCAGACATATTCAACTGTTTAGGAAGGACTATATGCTCAATAATTACTGTTTGTATTTTTTGCATCTATTTGGTGTATCAACACCATTATCGATGACAAGTGTTGACTTATTCCCCAAATTCTTACACACAGTTATATACTATACTATTTATACTCGCCATAGCTTCCATTACTTAATAAAATAACTGCATCACAGTATCAGTTACTGAGTTCTTTCTAAACCAATTTCAACTGACAAATCTAGTTGACCTCCCAGTCAACTCAATACCAATAATATCAATCCCATATTATACGGCCAAACCTAAGTAATGACTTTCCTTTGCATGTATATTTTCCACTACCATATTTCATACATTCTATCAAAGTATTCCTTTATATCTCCTCAGTGAGTCTTTACTAAATGACCCGTGAAGACTTAATATCAGGGTTGAAATAAATAGTTTATATAGTTGCCATTCAAGAAAAGTAAGTTCCAAACTTTGACTGGTGAACAAGATGCTTGTATTGATGAATATTTCCCCAAGGAGTACTTTGAAGGTGACCTTAGTGGTATTCATCAGTGAGGTATTTAGCTCTTTTTCCTAGGTGTGTGTGTGTGTTTTTTTTTTTTTTTTTTTGGTGATTCTGCAAATGTCATTGCATGGTGTGTATTAAATATCTTAAACTATGTAAGGAATTTTAGAAGCACATGGTTCTGTTAAATCTGTCATAGAATTGCAAAAGTGAGCAGACTTCTACAATAAATTGTTATTTTCTGAGAGAGTGTTATTCTGAAAGCCTCTGCTATTTTGGTGTTTTAATGGTGTTCCTGAGCTGTGTACTATTGGCCTCATTTATTGTTGCATTGAAAATCTCATGTGTACTAAGACATGATGTGATTGATTGGAATTGTCAGATAACTGACTATAAGTATGAAATTAACAGGTGCCGGTGGTGACTCAGCAGATGTTCCAGGAGGAGGAGATGCGCCTAATAATGTTGATACCTGTGAAGAAAGCCTGTCAAATCTGACTTTGAATGGAGGAAATGTGAGCATTGGAGGCAGTGGTGAACCTCTAGCAACAGATGCTTTTGCAGAGCCTGAGCAACCAGGTATGTTAAGAAAGCATATTGTACTTAAAACTAAGTCCACAACCCGAAGGTTGGTTGGATCCTTCCAAAGTAGGCATACTAAGCCGTTGTGTCAGTGGTAGGATGTCCATTTCCTTTCCTCTGGGACTTAGTTTGGTATCCAACCATGGAACATCCTGGTGTAGCTCATATGATCAAACACATATCTTAAAAATTCTTTGCTCCACCAGGATTTGAACCCAGGATTGGGCCCCCACACTTTTGTAATCAAGTGTCTTAACCACTGAAATAACAGAACACACTACTGATGGAGTGTCCATAAACTACTTAGCATGACATGGCTTTTGCCTTGGCACCCACCCCAGCCCATGTGGCATGTAGCTTTTACCCCCTATTAATTCCGGAACACATTTTGCACTGTTTTCTCTTAACAGACTATCATTAAAATTGTTGTGCATATAACAAATACAACTGGTATCAGCATCTTTCTACCCAACCCTTTCCCCCCCTCCCTACGAGGAAATAATATTTCAAATAGTGTTTATACAATGTTGGTTTTTGAGCATTTCATTAATATAATTCTGTCTTGTTGTAGTATGGGGCATAACTATTCAAGTACTAGCAGTTCTCATGACTGTGTTAAAAAAACCCTCCATGTATACATTGTCTTAAATAAATGTTCTCATTCCAATATTTGACAGATAACCTCCTGATTTTAATTGGATATCAATAGCCCTTGAGACATTTTTGCCCTGCCTTCAAAATACATCATTAGTTGCTGACAAATGTTTATTTGATTTTAATATAAACATTATTAATGATTGAGATGAAGCTCATCAACCAATGGTAATTTTGCAGCAGATGTACTTCTTGCCCCCCCCCCCCCCCCCCCGGAATCTCCATTAATTACTTATTTTTATTTCTGAATACCTTATCTACAAGCATAAACGTTCCCCTTTCCTTATGGCAGAGGTTAAGTGCTAATTTAAGATCACGGTACTTTCTTCTTTTACATGTGCTACTAATAATTCTTCAACAAATATCGAAAAATGTATATACATTGCTTTCTTTATCTGTCGTCGGGTGACACTCAACCCAGTTTCTTTTTTGGTGTTTGTACCCAATGGGAAATGGAGCCTATTACTGATGTTCTCCTATCCATCCATCCGTCCATCTTCTGCTCCACCCAGGCCTGGCATTCGGAAGGTATGGCCATCTAGATTTCGGTTTTCCACGGTTTCCCAAAATCTTTCTAGGTGAGTGCAGGAATGGTTCCTGCATAGGGCGATGGCTAAATTCCTTCATATTCCTTGCCCTCTCCCCATCCTCCCCTGCCTCTTATGTTAACAAGGTATAAAGCCCAATTGACAGCTCTTGATTAATCCTACCGAGCGTAGTGGGTGAACGGTTAACACTCTGGCCTTGCATTTGGGACGAAGCCAGTTTGAATCCCCATCCGGGCATCCAGATTTGGGTTTTTCATGGTTTCCCCAGATCTCTCCAGGCGAATGCCAGGATGCTTTCTTCAAAAGGGCCTTGGCTGAATTCCTTCCTGTTCCTTGTCCCCAGTCCCATCCCACCTCTGATTACCTCGACGAAGTAAAAAAAAAAGTTGGTTAATCCTGACAGATCTTTCCATATTAAGTTACTCTTGGTGATATAGATATACATCAATTAATATCTTGGTTTCGTTTATTACAGTTTACTCTTCCATCTATACCATCATTTCTGTGGCCAACCAATATTGTCATTTACTATTTCAACTTTCTAACTAGTTCGGATCATATCAGCCTTTGTACTCTGGTGGCACATGGTTTAATGAGTGCTGTATTCTGTCGCCAATGCCCAGCTCCTTTGCTGTGGCTAGCACTGCTCTGTACTGTGTTCACAATGTTCAACCAACGGCCTAGTTCGTCCCCTATTCCGCTCCAGTAAAATGCCAGGATGCTTCCTTTAAAAGGCCATGGGCAAATTTCTTCCCATACCTTGTCCCCCAGTCCTTCCCACCTCTAATGACCTCGATGTCGACAAGGCGTAAAGCTATAAGCAAAGAAAAAAATAAAAAAATAAAAAAAAATCACATGATATCAGAGATACTGCTGTCCAGTCTCCAACTTCACCAGTGAAGCAAAGATTTCAGTAACAAGTTTTGTGTAAATGTCACGAAGATGGAAATTAATTGGCTTTCAAGTACACTTCAACTAATTTGTAAATTTGTTTTGTAGTATGATTTGTATGCTAGTATGGTCAGTGGGCAATTTCTTTTCCATGTGTGACGCACCTTAATATTTAGAACAGTATTCCAGGCCTTCTAAACTAAGAGTTTAAATTGAACAATAGCTACAATTTCCAATGTAGCTCTTTAAGAGGTAGTTAAAAAAATAAATGTTTGTATCAGTTTTACATACTATAGTTTTTATTTTCTTAGATGACATGAAAGATGGGAAAAAGAAGAGAAGGCGTAACAGGGGAAAACCGAAAGATAAAAAGGATTTTGCACCAGAAGATGGAAAGTTGAAACAGACTGATCCCCCATCAATCCCTATTGCAGACCTTTATCCAGATGGTATGTTTGTATATTATAATTATTAGCAAATAATTGTTGAAAAGGAGTTCTTAGTTATAAAGGATATTCTGAGTCTTTGTTTTCCCTCTGTATGTAGCAGATAAATTTTTTTGCTAAATCTGTGTTACAGCATATCTCTTCCATGATGTGTATTATTACTTTTAAAGTCTATGTTACTGAATTATTAATTAGGGTTGCATTTCTGTAATTTTATTGCCACTGAATCATTTGCTTGAAACATTGATGACTAGGGTTCGGATCTTTATGACCAAAAAAATCGAGAAATATGCAGGCAAATATGACCTTAAAAATAGGTAAATATGACCTAAAAGAGAGAAAATATGACCATACATTAAATTTTTTATACTTTAAAAATGCTCAAATGTACATAATTTATTTTATGTAGCTGTGTCGCTTTCACGTAGACAACATAACTTGCTTCTATGCACTCACTGTACGATTGGGAAATTAATTTTTTTGAAAGTTATATTCTTGTTCCTGTAAAAGAATGGATTACTAGAATTTTACTTTTAAAAATGGAAATTTACTATAAATTTTTTGCGAATTAATGTACATACCATTTTTTATTCTTGTTTGATGCCAGCATTGCAGTATATCACCATATGCATCTTCAAGTTCTCGAAGAGGAATTTTCTCCGGTTGTCACTTAAAACTGTCTTGTAGTGTGAGAAGCTTCGTTCGACATCGCAAGATATGACGGGAGCGTACTTAAACAGAGTCACGTCACTGCAGTTTAATTGTGGGTCGTCTTCAGTCAAAACAGATTTACCACCATGTAATTTTACAAATTGTTTTATATCCCTTATTCCCACACAATACTTTATCAAATTTGTTTTTCAGCAAACTAACCACACTGCCCCCTGCTTCGCCTATTTCAGTTTCCACACTTTTAACGACCGCCAAACTTTCATTCAGTTCTAGACCAATTTCTTCAAGACGCGAAATCACAGTTGTGATGCCTGAAAAATTTGACTTTATGTGCGCCAAATTTCTGAACAAATTACTGGAAAAGAGTTCATGGGCAATTTTTATGGAAGATGCTTCATTGCTATCAAAATTAGAAACTATTTTCTTTTGTTTTCATAATATTCACAGTAATAGCTAACTGCATCAAGCCATGTGCCCCAACGAGTAAGTACTGGTTGTGGTGGAATTTTGCCACTCTCATTGGAGCTTTATCAAAAATCTTTTTTACATTTGATATTAACCAATCGACATCAGGGAAATTTAGTCTTAGTTACTCGGCAACTCTATGTAATCCATGAGCGAGACAAGTTTAAAGCACCATCGAAGGATACAACATCTTCAGACATTTCCCAGCCTTTACAATGTACGGCGCAGCGTCGGTCACAAATAGTAAGACATGTTCTCACTTAACTTCACCATTCCATAACAGTTTCATGGCGTTGTCGAAACGGACGGCAATTGTTGAGTGGTTTACTGATTCAAGAGCTTCACAGTCCAGTAAAAATATATCAACCGGTCTGTCAGAATGTAGGGTTCCAACAATAACATTTACAACGTATCTCCCACAAGCATCAGTACTTCCATCCATTGATACCCAGATCTTATTGGTGCCTATCTTAGTTCTAATTGTCTGCAATACATTTTCATAACAAGACGGTAAATAGTTCTTCCTCAATGTTGATTCGGTTGGAATTGTCTGTGTTGTGTATTTCTCCAAGAACGATTTGAAATGCTCATTGTTCACTTTATTAAGTGGGATGTTGGCTGATATCATCATTTCACAGAGTTCTTTAGAAAAAAATGACAATTTGTAAGACGACGAAGCTGTAGATGTATCCAAGAAAAGTCGCCGTTTGCTTTGTTGAGTTGAATGTCGTATTATGTTATTATTGTGTTTTGATGTATTGCAGTGTTGCTGCAAATGAAATCGCTTTGTTGCATTCACTTTAGTTTCACATAATTTACAGAAAAGAACTCTTTCATCTGTGCTAAAATACTCCTCTCCAAATTCCTTTACGTAACTCTGTAACTTTGCACTTTCAGAAAGTTTTGTTTTCGGCATGGTGGTATTCGCTGATCCACTGCAGATTTAACACTGGTTCAGGATTATTTTCAAAAGTATTGGTGACAGTGCGTGAGAGGCTGAAGGTTTTGTGCTTGTTTAGACGTGGAGCTTCTGGTATGTAGGGAATACCTGACCTTGGTAGGGAGGGGTTTCCCGTTAAGCAGCAGTTTCGCCGTACTGAATCATAGGAAGACAATTGATTCCTCTCCACTCATCGGTGGTCACTGCAGTGAACTCAACTCCCACGATACCGTCGCAAGTGAGACATTGATTGACGCGGCTCGACACAGGCATGCTGCTGCTGCATAGTCGAATTTAAAAAGCGGGCGGAACATCAACGTTTAGAGAGTGACAATAATTTATAACTTTAATTCTTGAGTGGTGAATTTAGAACAATTTAGTGACAAATAGTTTTGTTTCTTTCTCCAATGTATGACAGGAGTATATTTCTTTGAATAATTATCTTAATTTCTCTTCATCTATAACTTCTATCAAAAATTACCAGATTTTCCTCAAAATATGACCATATGACCATAAACATTGTTGAAATATGACCAGAATTAGGAAAATGGCTCGAATATGGCATTTATAGGCTATACAATACATTTAAATACATTTAAATACAATCAGAAACGTTGAATCAATGTTTGTTTCAACATTTCAGCTCAAAAAGAAGGCAGGAAAAAAATATGACTTTTCCTAAAGATCCGAACCCTATTGATGACCTTTGCATCAAACTTCATCATTGCATTTAATTTTCCTATAAATTTTTCAGTTTGAATCATATGAAAGGTTTGTTTCTTTATTTCAGCAAATTATTTTACATTTATACTCATAAATTTTCCATAAGTACAGTTGTATTATTATTTGGAGCGACTTCACATACACTTAAGTTTCTTTGGCCTGCCAGCTGGTGAAACATACTTTTAGTGCTGTCTTCAGTATGGGACAGTTTGCAGCACTGTTTCATAAGATCACTAGAGCTGTCAAAATGAATTGGAAATCCATTAGGCAGATCAAGGCTTTTACACAGAAAAACTACAGTTTTGTTGTTGAAGTTTTGAAGATCGGACATCAATGAGAAAAGCAAAAAGTTACTTTTATTCCACAAGTTCATTAATTTCAAATAATATTGAAAGTTCCCATGTCAGATGAGTTATGTTACATAAGAGAAAACATTTTTTCCTTTAGCTAATGCTGATATTCTGTATCAGAAGATGATCCAGTAATAAGACTGCAATAACTAAAATGGTGTGATGTTATGTTGACTTGATGCATTTGGCTAGGCTCTCAATGTGCTACAAAAATAAAAGTGAAAACATTTGAATATACTGCTTCATATTGTAATGACACATTACAGCTGTGTACAATCACATTAAGTTGCGGGTCACTTAAGTTTGCGAACTGTTTGAGAGTCGAGAGCTGGCAACCAGGTAGCTAGCAGGAATGCAAGGACACGCAAACAATGAGTCCACCCCTTCTACCCGCAGGACCCGTTAAGCAGGGAGAGTGGAGGGACGCACTCGAGTGGAGGACACGAGGTGTTAGTGAGCTGGAGAGCGGACTGTCCAGTATAGGGCAGATGTTCTAGTATTTTTCGCGGATGTGTTAACTGCGAGTTCACTTTCGCGAAACCGTTCACTGTGTTGCGCGCGTGGTACCGTCAACCAGTGTTTGAAGGATCGACTCTAGTTCGATCCTATCTTCGCAGAGGAGCGTAGGTTCGCATCCTCTAACTGCCGTCTACAGTTCGAGTTTTGGAGGAGCGCTCGCCAACGGATCTGCTGATTCCAGCACCTCATTACACATGAATGGAAGGCTGATTCCAGCACAGGGTCATCAGCCATCACCAGTGCAAAGGAACCACATTAGCCATCACCAGCGCAAAGGACAATGTGGCAAGTACCACTACAAACTATTGCGTGTGTTCTCACCACGGCGCCAATTTAGTTAACCCGTCACAACCTTGGGGAAAGAGACTCATCACCAGCCTAGGCACAAATAAATTCAATAATCATCATTCTTTTGCAATTGTGTGGAATGAATGTAAATGTCAATTCTGCTTGTCATTATAAACGTAAATTTTAATGTTTCCTTGATTCATTCCCATCTTCTCATTAAATATTAAATAATAAATAATAAAATTCCAATAAATAAAATTAATTATCTTTCCTGGTTTTGCAATCAGTGTGACACTTCAATATTAAACTCGGTTTATCATTTTAAAATGTAATATTTTTATCTTGTTTTTAACCTTTGAAAAACTTTGTCTTGTGCACCTGCAAACTGTTACTTGTTAACAGTTAAGGTATAGTCCCTCACTCAACTGTTTAAACGGTTGCTGAATGTTGCTCACATCTTGTTAAAACAGTCATCGTTAGTTGATGTTATATTTTCCCATTTTATTTTTACAAAAATATTTTGGAGATTAGGTAAAGTTTATAGTCTTGCAAACAAAAAAATATTTTCTTAATCTCTATATTCACTAAATGTATTGTAAAATAATAGCATATGATTTAAGTCTGCAAGAGGAGTCATTAGAGAAAAAAGTACAGGACAACCCCTGTTGACTTTGTTTTAAGGTATATATCCGGAAGGGGAGTTGTTGGATTATCCTGTTATTGGTGATTACCGGACGGCAAAACAGCGTGTAACTACAGAAGA
>CM061921.1:332448725-332508949 GCA_031002005.1 Vandiemenella viatica | reverse complement strand
GAAGATTGGTTTTTTTATTTTTATTTTTTAGTCAAAAAATTCTCAGTGACAAATTACATGTATATGCCAACTTTAATGGAGATCTGTTAAATGGTGTCGACTGTAGCTTTGTATAAAGAATATTGACAAAAATTAACGGAGTGGATGGGAGAGAGGGGTTCAATTTTTTCAAACCAAAAGTTGAAAGTATTTTCCTCTTTATTTTTGACTATACATGTCTAACGTTCCATCCAAATCGGATAAAAAATATGGGTTTGTATAAAAATTAAGGGGTGTAAAGGTGTAGAAGGGGTGGTTTTTCAATGAAATTCATATGGTACCACTTTGGAGGTATACCCTATCCACTAAAAAAATTTCATTGAAATCGGTCCAAAATTGGCGAAGATATTGCTGAACATAAATAATAATACAGTAATAAAAAAAATACATACGAATTGAGAACCTTCTCCTTTTTTTGAAGTCGGTTAAAAACAATCTCCTCAATAAAAGTTAAAATTTGTATTATGTTTCAAATTTCAAAATATTTCACGATGTCGTCTCATAAGACTCGTAGTTCACAGGAAAGCAAGCTTCAAAAATAATTCAACTATCCCAAAATGTCCGGCGTCGAGCAATTGTGAGAACTATGACAGTGTCCGAAATAAAACGCGAAAACGGTGCAAGAAGAGTGGTCAGGGGCTTAAACAGGTGTACAGTGGCTAACGACTGGCCAATTGTCTACGGTTCAAGTGCAAATGTCTCTGGAAGGTGATAGGATTCAGTGACTATGTGGCAATGGCCGAGAGCGTGGCAGCATCATCAGACGAATATGTAAAGACCCTTCCAAATGTCAGGAGAGATCCGCGGGCAGAGAATTAGAGGGTGGCGTGATTCCATTTCCTCAAAGTCTTCAGTGCGAACGAGTTAGACCTCGTGTGATTTAAAAAAAGTTAAGACTAGATATCACGCTGTACTGTCGGATACGTTTACCAATAAGCCTATCTCGGAGCTCGTCATATGCAACAACCGTACTCGGAGTTTCGATGACGGATGATCTTGCACCCTCAGACACCTGGATCTGTGATTACCGGGCGCTGTCAAGAATTTTGGCTTCCAGCTCATCGATCAATCAGCGTGGTGGCCGTAATCGATCTGCCGGTGGCGTTGTCATCTACAGAAATTCCGAATGTATACTGAGGAGCCAAAGAAACTGGTACACCTGCCTAATATAGTGTAGGGCCCCCGCGAGCACGCAGAAGTGCCGCTACACGACGTGGCATGGACTCGACTAATGTCTGAAGTATAGCTGGAGAAATTGCAGGGCTGTCCATAAATTCGTAAGAGTACGAGGGGATGTAGATCTCTTCTGAACGGCACGTTGAAAGGCATCCCAGATATGCTCAAATATTGTTCATGTCTGGGGAGTTTGGTGGCCAGTGGAAGTGTTTAAACTCAGAAGAGTGTTCCTGGAGCCTCTCTGTAGCAATTCTGGACGTGTAGGATGTTGCATTGTCCTGCTGGAATTGCGCAAGTCCGATCGCGATAACCTGCAAATGTAGTGGCATTAACCGATCCAACGCCTGCGGCAGACAACAGCGCCGTACTCTGAGTGTTTAAATATCTCTGTGTTTGCTTACGCATGCCTGTACCAGTTTCTTTGGTTCTTTAGTGTATGATGGACAACCAAGTTGGGGATGGATGCGTCAGGTTTGCAATCGCTTTGGGGGTACGACCGATCCGGCCACGCGTCGGCAAGTTCTGCATGTTCAGCGGGAACTCGTCGGGAGAACTGAAGTTCGTACTGGCATTGATCTACGTTCACGCTGGTGCGCGGATATTTGATTTAGAGAACCTGACCCACTCGTCACTGACTCGATAGTCGGCCAGCATTCGTTACCTCATTCCGACATTGGAAAACTGACGCAGGAGACAGCAACTCGCTCAGTTCCGTATGATGCCCGTGGCGATCGTGGCCCTACAACACTCGACAGCACAAACATCGATATGTGAATCGATTCAGTGTGAGCCGTACATGTTCTGCTTCAGCTACCACAGGCACTTGCTGTGATGTAATTGTAATGTTGCATCTGTCGTGTAACCATTGCATTACTCTGTGTAACCAGAGTATTAAAAACAACCATAATTAAATTAAATATCCATAGGAAACATTTGTTATGATTTCACCACAGAAGTTTTAATGAAAAATCTACGGCGTCGACCCGAACTGTGCGAACCTCAATTTCCAAAACAATTCTTGCAGCTTTTGAGCTGGCTAAATGATTGACATACTTATAGCGTAAAATCGTTTAGATGTGTTTAAAATTAGCTTGAGGTAAACATAGTTAATATTACGTTATTTGAAGCGAGAGTTTCTTTGTAAGGTAGGATATTGCTTTCGAACAAGACCTAATATCTCCGTCATCCTCATACTTCTGAAGTGTTCTTTCCAAACGTTTATCTAATTTTAGACAAGTTTTCTTTAATGTAGTGTCGCGTACTGCAGCAGGTCCAAAGTTTAGGAGGAATTTAATAATTTCTTCATCCTCCAGAAACTGTTGAGTGAAATAAGCAAACAACTGCAATTTTGGAATTTCAGGGGCCTGCGAATGTATTTCGATACAACCTTCTAAAATATCTTCAGTTTTCAGGAAGGCTAGCGCAGCACACATCCCAAACTGCACTTCTTCGTTTTGAATGGCTTTTAAAGCAACGCTTGTGTACGACATACCATTATCTAACTGTAAAAGTGGGAGAAGCGTATACCCCTATAATCTATAAAGACGGGGGATGTATTTCCGTTCCCACCAAACCGTATTTTAAAAAAAATTTCATCTCTTCCATATTTCACACAGCTTCAATATTTTTTTTTTTTTTTAAATTGAAATTTCTCCAGTTTATTCACCACAGATGTCCCACTAAAAAAAAAAAATAATAATGATAAAATAAATAAATAAATAATAGTAATAATAAAAAAATTACCGCCTGTGTTATCATCTTGAGACGATTTTTGTAAGTGTCGAGAAGGAGCGAGAAGGAATTAGGCCTTGTTTTTTTGAAGGTTTCATGAAGGCATTAGCCTGAAGGGATTTCTGGAAACCGAAGTCTGTAAGGCCGGACTGGAGTTTGTTCCCGCGTCCTCCCGAGAGTTATTGGACGCCGGTTCGAATCCCCGTCCGGGCATCCAGATTTTAGTTTTCCATGGTTTCTCCAAATCACTCCAAGAGAATGCCGGAATGCTTCCTTCAAAAGTCCATGGCCGAATTCCTTCCCGTTCCTTGTCCACAGTCTCATCCCGGCTCTAGTGACCTCGGCGTCCTCGAGGCGTAAAGCCATAAATAAAAAAGTTCCTTAATTCCATTAATTAATTAACAAATATTGTTTACCCGTCAGTGTGGCTCAGTGAGCTGGATCGGGGGGGGGGGGGGGGGGACCGGGCACGAGTCCAGGCCTCCGCGTACCGGCCGTCCAGACAGCTGTTTTCAGGCGGTTTCCGCAGGTATCAAGGCGTATGCCTGGACGATCCCCAATCTCCGGCGTATAAACTACACATTTCATAAACAAAAATACACTTGTCACACGCTGAACATAGTTACACGTTTCACAGACAGATGGCAACACTTCAGTTCCCTAGTGCTTAGTGCGAACAGACAGTAGGTACAAAATGCTTGGCGTTAGCAAAGGCACGCGGCCTTAAAACCATAGCTCTAAATTTGATGATGCCAACTCATCGAAGGCAGCTGACCCCATAATGCTGGGAAAATATGGTGAAGAAGATCTAAGGAATATTGTGTATTTGAGTAATTGTTGGCCAACGGGAGTTCTAAGGAAAATTAGGATGTTTCTAAGATTAATGTCCTTAACGGCTCCCCAGTCTAACCCAGCCTCCCAACCAAGAAATAACGAGAAGTTTCTTGGGGAGTGTGACTTCATGGCGCGTCAACGTCGGGGTTATTAGCGAAGAGTTTCTCACTAAAGAAAGACCGGGAAGAAGATCTGATTCGGGAGCTGAAGATCACCGTCTTCCAAAGATGTTGGTTTACAACATAGGTCTATACTTTTCCTTTCAAATAAAACGTATCATAAAAATTAGTTTGGTAATGAACCTTTATAGATCAAATATTGACAACCGTAAGAAAACGCATTTAATTGTCATGAAGAGAACGGACAAATTGGATGCGCTGAGCGAGAGTAATTTTCGTGTAGAAATTTGGCGCACAGAAGCATTGTGACAAGGTGACGCTTGAAAAAACAAGGTAAGTATTGTGTCTGCGTACAACGGTGTTGCTGTAGCGAATGCCAACAGTTGTGCTAAAGACAGCAGTGCGATGTTGCCACCTCCCCTGGGTGTCATGATCCACCTCCTCTGCCAAGCCGTGGATTTTGTTTTTATTCCGATGTATTTGAAGTAAATAGAGGCACCTGGTTTTTTCATACTCACGTTATTACTATATAAGGTAAGTGCACCTATTGTCGACACAATGAGAATTTATTTTTCCAATTGTAACGACTATGACTATAGTATTTAATAACTGTGCATTTTAAAGTCATTTGCTGCATTATGAATAGTTATATTCCATTATATGTTACACTTGCTCGTAAATTATAGGTGCAAACATAGGTAATAAACAAATTAACATCTGAATTTTCTAAATAAGTCGACATTTTGAATTAGACAGGCTCCTAAAGTCAACACATTTTGGATCTATAGTCGCCATCTTTCCGCAATCCTAAAATACCATCATGGTCAGAAAAGAAAAGGGAAAAAGGGATATCCAAGGGATATTGAGAGGAAAGTTCACAGAAGGGGCCTGCCACAAGGGGAAGCAATTTCAGAATCGAATAGGATCCCATGGGTGCCAATCCAGGTCCCAGTCGTGAGAACCAGAGGGATATTGTAGACTCAGAGAAGCAACTCTACACCAAGTCCCTCCATAAATTTAAAAAAAAAAACGAATTTAAAATGCGTCGGATAATATAATCACACCCATTTGCAATACCAGTCGGCTTTACATCAAGTACTAAGCAAGTGATAGATTTCATCATCTACCTACAAAATAATACAGGCTCCTAAATATGACATCGTATTTACCGAAGACCGACATCACGTGTTAATTTTAGATTCCTGGAAAGCATGTAAAAATATTTAATACTGTAAACAGCACGAAGGTTTGTTCAATTTATCATTAAAGCTCAATTTTTTTAGTTTCTCCTACCAATTTAAGGGACACGGAAGAATTTATGTACCTACACTACTGCTTATGAAAATCGCAACAGCAACAAGGACATATGTGATTACAGTGAAATGTATTTCACAGATTAGTGGCATGACAATACACAAATGATTTGAGGTATAGAACAAGTCCAGCCCTCAGCAGACGGCATCTGACTGTCGACGCAGACATCCAGTGCACCAACACTGTTCTGTCGGTTACGGCCATGCGATCAATGTAGCGGCTAACCCGAGTTGTGGTCACATTGTATGGTACAGTTGGTGTGTACGACCCTCTTATATCCACTGGTTCCACACAGGCATCACTGTCGTATCAGTGTGCCCTGTACAAGCCGCATTTCACTGTATGACGAACCTTTTTCCCGGAGACCATTCATTCTGCCACGTTCGAACTCACTCACATGCAGATATTGTGACCTTTGTCGTCGTCGAGGCATTCCGACACTTACTTACAAGTTTCAATTTCGTTTGATGGTTCGGCACCGCCTGAGCTTGGCGTAGCAGTGACACAAAAAGGGCGCTGCTGGGCCTAAGTGCACACCATCTCACTGAAATCTTATTACGGCTCCACTGTTCTACATATCTCTGATTTTAGAGTGGTTCAGATCTATCCATAATAACAAATTCTTTTCGTTTAAATTACAAACGCTTATATATTTTATAGAGAACACATTCGCCTTTTCATGTTCAGTTGAAGGTAAAGAAAACTTACATTATTTGACAGTTAAAATACTTCCCGACGTTTCGATTTCGCTATCAAGATACTTGCTTCCGACTGTGGTTAGCACACGCTATACAAAAGCTGTTCACCACTGACACACGTGACCATCACGGAACATGTGTATCCTTCGGACTGTCGAATAAAGCTGAGAGTGTTGCTGGTTTTACGCTTAGTTTTCTGGATGATAGTATTTCCTTAAACAGAACTTGATGTGCTTTCAAGTCGATTAGATGTGAATTATCGACGAGAGGTACTCTTACCTTACTTTAATGCTTCTCATGTTCACTTATGAGCCTCAGGATTTATGTCTAATGTATGGGTGCATTTTAATATCATTAATGAATTAATAAATAAGTATTCATCATACTACCTTATTTATATATCATGACATTAATTTACACCTATAAAATTAGCAATCCTTGAAAAGAATACTAAATCAAACTTATTGATATCCGATCACTGGTTCACTGGACGATTTATATGTACTTTGTGGCTTTGATAATTGTTTACTGTTTCGATTCCATTATCGAGCCAATAGTTATGTTTAAGTATATTGTTCACCTTGTAATGTTCGTACTAAGAATTCATTGAAAATTTATGAACTTATGATACCTAAATACAACGCACTGAGAGTAATTAAAGCTTAATGCAACTTGATAGATGATCAAACGCAATTTCTACGAAATTAAAAATAATAACTTCTGTATTAATACCGCTAAGATGTTAGAAAGGGGTAGGGTTAAATTCGCCAATTCAAACAGTGAGGGGATCACTAGGTTTAACGTCCTCATCTGGCCTGTAAATCCCTATCATCAGTGTTGTATGCCCTTCACCCGTCAGTGTGGCTCAGTGGATCGGGGAGGTACAACGGACCGGGCACGAGCCTAGGACCCCGCATACCGACCGTCCTGACAGAGGTTTTACACAGCCATCAAGGAGAATACCGGACTGTCCCCACACACTGAATGGTCGGCTTGTACCCCCTGTGCCGAACCTTACGTTGTTAATAACTTGAGTGCACGGGGGTGAATTTGTGGGCTTATTGGTGGAAGCAGACTTTAGGTGGAGATTTATTGACATTCGAGACATTTAATAACTTTTCTATTCCTCTTGTGCTGTGTTCTCTCTTGAAGATGTCTTCTGATGTGTTGAGGCATCTTGGTCTTCTGCTGATCTAAGCAATGACCTGTGGGCTATAGTCAGATCTTGATTGTCAGGAATCATTGATACCACTCCATCAGTTACTGTTGGAGAACCGATTAAGGCAGGGAAAGGACAGGGAAAAATGATAACCTAGCTGAGAATCTACCTAATAAATAATGTAGGCAACTATCGTCTTTAGAGTCCCTTTTATTGACCACTGAAAACTATATGAATACAGTTGAAAGCGCGATCTGTAAAGATAACTCCCGACAGCCTCTACAAATATAAATCATTCACTGAGCTGCATCTCGGTTGCGCAAATTGACTGTTAGGGAATGTTGAATGGCGAATTGACATGATGGGTGCATGGTGCCGAGGCACGTTCTAACTAAGAATTAACCCATGGTGTCTGGTTGGTAATGATCGACAAAGTGAGGGCGAGTATGGCTCGCTGTGCTCGCTCGTAAATTCGGTTTTGGTCAATAAACGGAGCGATGTCCTCTTCGTTAGCCGTCAGCGTTTTATCAATAAACAGCTCATGCTGAAATTCGCGCTTGCATACTGTTCTGACTTGTGGCTCCACTACCTTTATGAAATATTTCATCTACCTAAAAATCCTTATTCTTTCAAATAAATATATATGTTCAAAATGACCTTCTCAATAGTTACACGTTTCACAGACAAATGGTAAAACTACACTTCTACCATTAGTACTTAGTACGACCTCATTGAAGGCAGCAGAATGTTGAGAAAAGGTGGTGCAGAAGAAGGGTCGTTTGCCCTTCCTCCATTGTCAGTGATGAGACGTTTGGAATTTAACCCCAGATTTTGACAAACAATGTGATGATTCTAAATCGCACCTTTCCTATCCTGCTGCCTAGTCGCGAATGAGGAAAAATCCTTCTGCCAACGAGGATCGAAACAGCTGACTCCTTGTCCATTGCCAGAAACAGTCTTAACTCGTTCAACGAGATGAGTTGCCTGTACTCCCCATACTGTCATTGAAGTTATTAGAGCTATGCAATTTTATATTATACACTGGAATATTGAATTACAGGTAGGTACAGTGCATAAAACCCTAAAAATAACACTAACGAGTTAGAGTTAGGTACTTAAGGTCAGTAAAGTTTACACTACGTTCAACTCAGAGAGAAGTATGGGACGTCTTGGATGCTATGCAGACGAGAGATATATTTGTTTCCAGATTTTTAAGCCACGTATTTCCTCTACATAACAAGATATGGAAGAAAACTTCCCAGAGTCAAAGTACGTTGTTCTCCTAACTCATCTACTAAGAAGACGATGTATGGTTTAATGCCTTAAGGTATACTACACCGGACATTGCATAGACTGATAGAAGTATTGTCGGATTCTATTGTTAGAATATAAACCAACCCAATTACACTGCAGTTGGGCAAATAAAGGATTTTAGCGTCAAGTTGTAGAGCGGATGGACTCAAATGGCATTTAGTATAAACAGCAGACAGTAACGTAGCAATGTGCCTGTTTTTTTTTTTTTTTTTCGTATCGTGGTACCTAGGAAGAAACATTTGTATGTATGTATGTTAGTTTCCGCCAACTAGTTCCTGTTAGGCCTTTGTTTAGCTTGAATCTTTCTGTAGCTGTGTTCACATCGTCTTACAACTAGGGTTGTTAGCCCTCGAGGGGACCTACAGTTTAACGTGGGATCTGAACCACTGAACGTCCTAGCGTAGCTCATATTATCAAACTCTCAAAATTCCTGTGCCTACCGAGATTCGAATCGCGGCGGGAGCAGCGACCATTTAGAAAGCAAGCACCTTAACCACTGAGCTCTGATTTTAATCATTAGTGCATTGTGAGATGACAGAATTGAAAACGTAAAATAGAGTATACAGTCCTAGCACCTAAAGGTACGTCTTTTTTTATCTATAGGAGTGTTTTAGACATACCATTAGTAATATTACCATGAAATGAAAGAATCGCGTTGGTGTGGTCTGTGGCCTGAAGGCAGAATTTTAGTGGCCCGTGACTTGAGAATAGGTGTTGACCCTTTGTAGGTTGGTGAAGATCGATTAGTTGTAAGACATCAGTTTTATAATTATTTACAAAAACATAACATTGATCTTAATAATTTAGGAGGGAGAATTAGTCGAAACTAAAACAAAAGTCGCTAAATTTAATAAAATTACATAACACTATTGGTTGACACTGAAAACTATCAAACAAAATTGAATGCTTATTAACAAAACGAATTTGCAACTCAAATTAGACAAATCATTAGAAGATCATAACAATAACAAATGGGTTCTTTAAGATTTTACAAATCATGAAACTCGGTTGATTGTAAAACGCATGAGATTCTTTTAATTATGACTTAGTTATATTAGGACGTTACCGGTTTGCGACTACGTCTTTGCAATAAACAGTGGTTTTTTGTGGTGGTTTTACCATGTTGATGAAGCTACTGATAGTGTTGTCAGTAACTGCTTAGCAGCTTGTGTGTCTTCCCTCTTGGCTAGGCGTTGATAATTATTCCACCCAAATACGTCAATCAATACATCTGGCAAGTATCTGAGCAATATGACATCACTGTACAAAGTACAACTCTCAAAATCATTACGCCAGTAACGTTTTCAATTGATCTTCAGGAGAGCATTACCAGAAATCTAACTGCTCTACTCGAGGTGCCCAAACAAAATATCCTTCCTTCAATTTTGGTCGCGTTGCCATCAGCTGGACATCCGACACTTTCAGAGCGTCCACAAGTCAAACAGCCGTAGAAAACTTCCATTCCCTCTTTTTTTTTGCTTATGGCTTTACGCCTCGTCGAAGTCGAGGTCATTAGAGGCGGAACAGGACTGGGAACAATGAACGGGAAGGAATTCGGCCATGCCCTTTTGAAGGAAGTATCCCGGTATTCGCCTGGAGTAATTTGGGGAAACCATGGAAAACCCAAATTTGGATGCTCGGAAGAAGATTCGAATCGGCGTCCTCCCGGATGCGATGCCAAAGCGTTATCGCTCACCAACCACTTTCGGTTTTCATTCGTGTCATTGGCCTGAAACCACAAAGGTTTAACATTCATTTATAAACAACCATATTGCCGTTAATTATTTCGTGCGGTTTCTACACTCCTGGAAATTGAAATAAGAACACATTAACGCCGGTGTGTAAGACCCACCATACTTGCTCCGGACACTACGAGAGGGCTGTACAAGCAATGATCAAACGCACGGCACAGCGGACACACCAGGAACAGCAGTGTTGGCCGTCGAAGGGAGCTAGCTGCGCAGCGGTTGGGCACCGCCGCAGTCAGTGTCAGCCAGTTTGCCGTGGCATACGGAGCTCCATCTCAGTCTTTAACACTGGTAGCATGCCGCGACAGCGTGTACGTGAACCGTATGTGCAGTTGACGGACTTTGAGCGAGTGCGTATAGTGGGCATGCGGGAGGCCGGGTGGACGTACCGCCGAATTGCTCAACATGTGGGGCGCGAGGTCTCCACAGTACATCGATGTTGTCGCCAGTGGTCGGCGGAAGGTGCACGTGCCCATCGACCTGGGTCCGGACAGCAGCGACGCACGGACGCAGGCCAAGACCGTCGCATCCTACGCAGTGGCGTAGGGGACCGCACCGCCACTTCCCGGCAAATTAGGGACACTGTTGCTCCTGGGGTATCAGAGAGGACCATTCGCAACCGTCTCCATGAAGCTGGGCTACGGTCCCGCGCACCGTTAGGTCGCCTTCCGCTCACGCCCCAACATCGTGCAGCCCGCCTCCAGTGGTGTCGCGACAGGCGTGTCGTCTTCAGTGATGAGAGTCGCTTCTGCCTTGGTGCCAATGATGATCGTATGCGTGTTTGGCGCCGTGCAGGTGAGCGCCACAATCAGGACTGCATACGACCGAGGCACACAGGGCCAACACCCGGCATCATGGTGTGGGGAGCGATCTCCTACACTGGTCGTACACCTCTGGTGATCGTCGAGGGGACACTGAACAGTGCACGGTACATTCAAACCGTCATCGAACCCATCGTTCTACCATTCCTAGACCGGCAAGGGAACATGCTGTTCCAACAGGACAATGCACGTCCACATGTATCCCGTGCCACCCAACGTGCTCTAGAAGGTGTAAGTCAACTACCCTGGCCAGCGAGATCTACGGATCTGTCCCCCATTGAGCATGTTTGGGACTGGATGAAACGTCGTCTCACGCGGTCTGCACGTCCAGCACGAACGCTGGTCCAGCTGAGGCGCCAGGTGGAAATGGCTTGGAATGCCGTTCCACAGGACTACATCCAGCACCTCTACGATCGTCTCCATGGGAGAATTGCAGCCTGCATTGCTGCGAAAGGAGGATATACACGGTACTAGTGCTGACATTGTGGATGCTCTGTTGCCTGTGTCTATGTGCCTATGGTTCTGTCTGTGTGATCATGTGTTGTATCTGACCCCAGGAATGTGTATATAAAGTTTCCCATTCCTGGGACAATGAATTCACGGTGTTCTTATTTCACTTTCCAGGAGTGTATTACGTTATCTACACATAGTTAAAAATTTACCATTTTCTTGCTTATTTCGCGTGACCTTTGTATTGTCCAGAACTTATTTGATATTTCTGTTTGTTTCCCTCTTCGATTCATTGCTGCACTTCGCGTATATTCCCAGCTGGAGATTTATTGCGGGACAGCCATGTCGCTTAACTATGGCAGCTGACCACATCGAGTAACGTCACAACCAAACTGTATATACACGAGGCAACTAGCAATGCTGCTATGATTCTCAATCGACAGGACTATAGTAAATTATCATTTAATAAAAAAAAAAGGCCCAGTGCAAAAGTTGTTGGAATTTTATTTCGGACGTGTTTCGCCTCTAGTGGAGATATCATCCAAAATTTACTGTAATATGTTTGCTGCTTATAGCTTTTTTACTGTCGGGTTAGTTTGAAAACTATAACAGGTACATTTATAACGCACTTAAAATTACATCTTAGTAGTTAGGTGTGGTAGCTGATCATCTGTGTCCTCAACCAGCATGCCAGTGTTGTACATGATTAAAACTATTCAGGAATTCCCAATAATTTTTTTTTTTACAAAGTTCCCTTCCGCCCTTCCACGCCCTCCCCCCTTTTTCAGTCAAACGCAATTATCCCTCACCCCCACCACAAAAATTTATTATTAAAAAGGTAAATGCCTTCTTTTCAGTAAAAACTCACCAAGTATGCGATGTTAGAATAAAGGTTTTCAACTCTTAAGAGGCTGTGAAGGAGACATAGTAGGCCTACTTCAGACGGAATCGTAGGACGGTGAAGCTACCTTGTACGTCCCTCCCCCCTCCCTCTGACATGTCTTTCACGCCATCCATTTTGGGACCCTGTAAACTATTGTGTCTGCGTGTACGTGTCATGATTTTTCGTACATTCTGGTTACAGGTATAAATTTTTATAAAATACCTGTAGACTGCGCGCTCCTCTTAATAGCCGTACAGAAAGGGATGGACTGATTTGGTTGACTATAGAGCCCCACAGCTGTATGTGAAATGAGGAGATTAACTATTTTTTAATAATTACAGATTGTGAAGCCCACCCACCCATTAAAGTATATGTAACTTACGTATATAAAATATCACTGTAAACAATCAATAGCTTCATTAGATGTAAAAACATAGAAGCCTCAACGACTAAACCGTGGCATCATAAAGGGCAGAAATGTAATTCGACAAAAGTTATCCAAACTGAAGATGGGCAAGGTCGACTCTTAAGGAATTTTCATGTGTCATTAGGACCCGTGACTGATGCTACTGTTACCTCGGCAAAATCAGCTGCATTCTTTGAGCTTGCTTAAAGAGCACTTGACGCCATTAAGTCGAATTGAGTAAGACTATGATTGATTGTAAGATGTTAAAGAGAAACACATGATAAATTTGTAACTGTAAATTCCCCCCGCAGACTACTGACGTATATGTTATTGTACTTGGTAGTAATAGATATGAAAGAACCCGGGAATTAATGGAACTGTTGTTACTTTTTAAATATATTTTCCAGCAAAAGTATCATAAAAACTGGAACTACACAAGTGCCCACAGATATTATTACAACCATCCAGAAAAGTTACGACAAATTTTGGCAGCATAAAGTATAAAATATAATCTCAATATTTGTTCGTCAGTCGAGTTCTGGTCTTCTTCTCATGAAAGAGTATTTGTACTGGGACGATCTGTTTGAAGTTGTTGAAAGATTGAGGGTACTTACAGTGCCGTCATCTGCAGGACATGCGGCGCAGCTCCAACGAAATTATTTAAGTGATTGAAGAACTTCGTGAAGGAGGCATTTTGTTGTAACATGGATCAATTCGCAGCAGGCGAGGTTGAATTTTCCGGAACTTCCACAGTTAATGTACAATTATAATAGAAAATGGCATAAAACTTTCAAGATGAAATTGTGGGACGTTAAAGACAACTCATTACATTCAACCACATATAGTGGAATTAACGCAACTCCTCCAGCAAAAATTCAAAGTTTTTGATCATATTAGAATCAGCAGATTTAAATAACAGTTTGAGAAAGGTTACCTCCCGAACTGGTCGACAGAGTTATTACCATAAGACCAGTAACAAATAATGGAACTTTTCTGTCAAAAATGATCAGCATAATGAAACTGCAAGAGCATTTTACCAGCAAGAACTACCATTACAAAACATCCAAACATATATCACGTTGAACTAGTGATAAGGAAAAATATGGTGTTAGGGACATGATTAAATTTCGATAAGCCACGTAATACATGGATACATAACAAAGAATTATTTAAATTATAAAAGAAAATTTACATCTTTCTTTCAATAATTGTCATTACAACTATTTATATACATTGTGATTTTTATTTACCACACTGCCTTTGTGTATAGTAAAACAGTGAAAGAAAGGCGTGAGCTGTTGTCAGAGTTGTCAATTTTAATCCGTTTTCGTTATGAGGGCTATCTGAAAATCGTCATTACTGAGGAAGTTGAAATTTGTCTCAAATATTGAATTATTAAACAACAAAAACTAGAAATATTTGTATCTAATGTAGTTTTGTGTGTAGGGATTAAAACAAAAAAAACTGTGTATTTTGTAATTACTTTGCCAAATAATAATACCACTTTAATGAAAGCGCTTTTAAATCGTAGTGCATTGCACCTTAGTGAATGTGGCACGTGCTGCCTGCTGGGTGATAGCGGGGTCTCGTGCAGGGTGACGCGCTCTGCTTGGGAATATATGAGAAATATTTATGTGTGTTTCGAACAATTTGATGATAAAGTTCATGGACCTTTTATATCCAAATTCTATTTCAATTGTATCTATTATTTTATTTAATATTCATAAACTACATCTTGCTTAATTTAGCCTACCTTACTACACAAATTATTACTAAGTATTACACTGGAATTCATTTAAAAAAATAATAATAGGTATTTGATAGCACCGTGTGAGATGGATGCTATAAACTGTAATTTTGACTGTCGTTATATACTGGGTAGTTACAATTACACAGAGAACCGTGTGAATGCATTTCATGCTAGCCATATTCGGACGCTTGACGCAATACCAAGTTCATCACATAGATGTCTTAATATTCGTTCCAGAGGTCCTGGCCCAGTTACACCTTCATCTGTTTTACCGTGTGAAACATTTTGATGCAGCTGAAGACTACACTTTCACGATGGCAATACTCTGTGAATATTTGATATCACCTTATCAGCTTTCGTGAATACACACAAATCACAAATTTCTTTTGTCGATTTTCTACCGTCATATGTTGTGCTGAACGATAGCTGTTTGACTTACTACATTTGTGTCTGCCATGGTATTTATGGTAAGGAATCACGGTTGTGCAAGGCTCCACTTGCAGTTTGCTTTACTTGCAATGAGGAATGATATTATCTTCTTATAAATTTCCATAATTCTGGTTGAGAGGAGCGTTTGTATGGATTTTGGCAACCACTTGAGTTTCAACACGGCTAGAATTAACTTGCTGTATTTCTGGCGAGGGAGAATTGCGTGATTAAAGTCTTCTTCTGACTGATGTTCCCAGTCACATCTTATGCACTGGGTAAATTTCAATGCTTAAGGTTCGTATTAAGAACTTATCTGATGTGGGCGATCGTTTCAAAATATGATGCGGTTGGAAAGAAATTAACTGGTAATTGTTTCCAGTGAATGAGAATATCGCCAACATGTTTTCCTATTTAGACTGCACTTCTAGCCGTAGTTGTCTGTGAGAATGCGTACAGCAGCAGAATATAAAACTTGATTCCACACCGTGTGCTTCTTTAGGAAGAGATTCAACTACCTGATCCCCGTGGACTGCAAATTGTGTTACGATATGTTTAATGGTTACTATGAAGCGCGGTAGGTAAGTGGTAATGCTCGGGCCTGGCATTCTGGAGGACACGGGCTCAAAGCTGATAGCGTTATTTGTTGTGTAATTTGTGTCCTGTGTGTTTAGACAGAAGTGTCCAGGGATTTTTTCTTTGAAAACGTTGCCAATGAAGATATTTCAGCTGACATATCCAAGCCATTTTCTTCGCGCAAATTTGTAAAATAGTTGTCTTCTCCTTAATGTTTTATGGCATAATATTCTGAGTCAATGCTAGTCATAGAAACACAGTAGTCAGAGCTCAAAAGCGAGTA
This sequence comes from Vandiemenella viatica, assembly GCA_031002005.1. Taxonomy (NCBI): domain Eukaryota; kingdom Metazoa; phylum Arthropoda; class Insecta; order Orthoptera; family Morabidae; genus Vandiemenella; species Vandiemenella viatica. The sequence continues at coordinate 332,493,222 of CM061921.1, read as the reverse complement.
ATAAGAATTATGTGTGGGGTTAGCAGAAGAACTTCATGAAGAGAGCTGTTCAAGAAGTTATAGATTTTAACGTTGGTGACTGAGTATACGGGATACACATTAATATCCTTTGCAGTCACAAATTATACTCTGTTTGAAATAAATAGAAAAATACACAATTATGGCACTAGAAGTAAAACTGATCTTCACAAGGATTACAAGTCTTTGTCATTAGTTCAAGAAGGGATACTATATTCGGGGATATATATCTTCAATAAGCTCCCAGCACATCTTAAATGTCTAGCAGATGATAAGATTAAATTCTGGAAAAAATTAAAGAATTTTTAATTGACAACACCTTATACTATGTTGAATAATTTATTTCTAAGGTATCTACAAAATAGTTGCAAGTAGTCTTCACCACTAAACAACCCCAAAATAGGTATAGGGGTGTTAATAGCACAGCGGCAAGACAAAACATTTCTGACCACTGATTATGTCGCATTGCTATGCAACAGAAGACTACAGAGTCTTCATGCTCTTATTCACATTTCTAAGAGATTGCAAGCCGAACGAATAAAAACTTAAGGATCATTTAGAATCTTTGTTACGCTTTTCCTTGTTTTATGCGTTGAATAATTTTAAACATTATGATTGTGTATTTAATTGAGGGTATAAAACAAGTGTTGGTGGTCTTGTGTATTTGATGTAATGTAATTGTGAATTGAGCTATGGCTAAATGGCGTTTCAGTCAATTGCCAAACAAATAAGATTAAAAAACTGAATTATATCCCCTAGACGGGTGTAAGGGTTTGGGAGAGACTATACTAGCCTTTTCCAACTAAATGTCAACCTCTCCTTCACGTGGTGCACCCTGTTTGCACGTACGAGGCTCTGGCGACTGAAAGATTCCCGGTATAAGAAGTCACCCACTGCTTGCCAACGGTCTCCGAATGGAGGGCGGAAGAGCGGGGAGTGGTTCAGGCCACCCTGTTGCCCTTGGGGTTTAAACGGCCTCTAAAGGAGGATCAATCAGAAATGATCAACGGCATGGGGATGCAGAAGGCAACGGGAAACCACTGCATTAAAGACACTAAGGGTATCCCGAGGACATGTAATCCTCTCTAATTACATATATCATGATAGCTTCTTCTTGGGTAAAATATTCTGGAGGTAAAATAGTCACCCAATCGCATCTCAGGGTGGAGACTACTCAGGGAGGAATCATCAGAATGGACAGAAACATTCTACAAGTTGCAGCGTGGAATGTTAGAAGTCTGAATAGGGCAGGTAGATTAGAAAACTTAAAAAGGGAGATGGAACAACTTAAGTTAGATGTTGTTGGGATTAGTGAGATTAAATGGAAGGACGCACAGGATTTCTGGTAGGAGGAACACAGGATAATTAGCACACAATCTGTCAATGGAGTCACTGGTGTAGGATTTGTAATGAATCAGAAAGTAGGAACACGGGTGAGTTATTAGGAACAGTTTAGTGACAGGATTATTTTGATGAGGCTAGAAACTAAGCCCGTCCCAACCACATTAGTACAAATGTATGTGCCAACGTCACAGGAAGAAGACGAAGAAATAGAGAAAATTTACGCTGAAATTGGAGAGTTAATCCAATATGTGAAGGGGGAGGAAAATCTAATAATCATGGGTGATTGGAATGCAATAGTGGGAGAAGGAAAAGAGGGGAATACTGTAGGAAATTTTGGTCTAGGAGGAAAAAAATGAGCCAGGAAGCAGGTTGTTAGAAATTTGTGAAAGATATAAGCTAGTTGTTTTAAACATACTGTTTAAGAACCAAGCAAGAAGGATATATATCTCGAAACGTCCTGGGGATACAGGCAGATATCAGCTCTCTTTTAAGCTCAGACGATAGAGATAACCGCTGGAAGGAATACATTGAGAAATTGTATGATGGGGACGCCTTGAACAATAGTGTAATGGAAAAGGAAGGCAATGTCTACATTGATGACTTAGGAGATCCTGTTTTGAGGACAGAATTTAAAAAAGCTCTGAATGACTTGAAAGCAAATAAGGCAGTTGAATTGATAAGATCCCTGCAGAAATTCTTAAAGAAGGACTCGAAAAATTATTCACGCTGATATCAAAAAGTTATGAAACAGGAGAAATCGCAACCGATTTTAATAAAAATATCATCTTCACACTTCAGAAGAAAGTACAAGTCGACAAATGTGAGAATTATCCCACCATTGGTATAACATCACATGATTCAAATTACTGACCAGAATAAAATACAGAAGGATGGAAAGGGTTGTAGAAGAGATAGTAGGTGAAGATCAGTTTGAGTTTAGGAAAAATCGCGGTACAAGGGAAGCAATTCTGGATTAAGATTAATATTTGACGGTTGGATCAAGAAAAACAAAGATACTTTTATGGCGTTTGTTGATTTAGAAAAAGATTTTGGTAATGTTAGGTGGGAAAAGATATTTAAAATTTTAAAGAAGTCAGGTCTTAAGTATCGATAATGGGCTGAGGATATTGAGAAGTTACTGAATGACATGAACAAAATACTGAAGGAAAATTTTGGACTGAATAAAAAATCAAAACAAGACAAAAGTGATGAAATGTAACGGAAATTATACCAATACTAGTAGATTAAATATAATCGGATGCAATAGGATAAGTAAGTGAGTTCTGTTACTTGGGAGGCAAAATTATAACCGATGACCGAAGCAGGAATGATGTTAAAAGCAGAATAGTACTAGCAAAAAGAGCCTTCATGAAAAAGAGAAACCTTTTAGTTTCAAATATTGATGTAGGGACTAGAAAGAACTTTTTTAAACTGTATGTGTGGAGCACAGCACTTTATGGTATGGAAACATGGACTTTAGGAACACCGCAAAGAAAGAAAATTGAAGCATTTGAAATGTGTTGCTACAAAAGAATGCTGAAAATTAAGATGACTGACAAAGTAAGAAATGAACGAGTTTTGGAAATGATGGGTGAAGAAAGAAGTTTGTGGAAGAAGCTTACTGAAAGAAGTGACAGGCTGGTAGGTCATATTTTGAGACATGTTGGATTGGTTAATTTGCTGGTGGAGGGAACAGTCGAAGGTAAGAAATGTAGAGGAAGACAGAGATTAGAATTTATGAAGAAGATAATTGAGGACGTGGGTTGTAAGGTGTATGTAGAGATGAAGAAGTTAGCACAGTAATAGGAAGGTATGGAGGATTGCATCCATCCAGTCGAAAGACTGATGACAGCAAAAAAATTCCTAGATTGATGCAAATGAGAGCCTCATTGCTGATGCGAGGCAAAGAAGCTGTTGTAAATTAAATTTTTAGATTCGGGACCCATGGATTTATTTAAAAAGAAATCAGACGAAAAAATATTCATATGGTAGCTTAGTTTACATTTATCAATATTTTAGTACTCATTATGAGACTGCTTCTTTAAGGTTAAACCATAATTTTATAATAGAATTCATGCACGTAAATTAGTAAACCTATAGTTGAGAAATGTTACAGTTTGATGTCAAAAAATGTTTATACCAGAATCGTAAATTCAATAAAACCTGTTAGAATATTGCATAGTTAACCATTTTGCTCGGACTACACTACCTTTGTAAAATTTTTCTATAATTTGTTATTACTTTTTCATCCAATAATTTTTTCTATAAAAATGCATTATAGTTAATAAGTATTAACCATAAATTAAGTGTGTTAAAACTATTCTACTTTTACACCCATTTTTGATTGATAGCTGCTACCTATTAATGACTGAAATATGTTGTAGTGGACATTTTTTAACAGAACGTATAGTGTTCATCACAAATTTTCAAATTAACGTAGCCCTTTCCTCCACTTACATAACATTTTAATCATTATATTGTATATCGTGCATTGCATACATAACATCAGTAGCTTCAATATTAATTTGCATGGCTCAAAGAAAATCTTTTTGAAACAACTTACTATCACGTAACTTTAATTAGATCTGCTACGAGATGCTAAACTTTTCGCCTCGTCGGCGTCGAGGCTATTAGAGGCGGAAGAGGACTGGGGACAAGGAACGGGAAGGACTTTGGCCAATACTGTTTTAAGGAGCCATCCCGGCATTCATCTGGAGTGGTTTCGGAAGTCCAAAATCGGGATGGCGGGACTTCCGAATGTAAGGCCTGAGCGTTAACTCTCACCCAGCAGGTTCATTCTGTCTGTGTAATTTGTATTACTGATTCTAGTAGTTACATTGTTGTAAAGTTGTTTAGTAACATCGCATTATCGCGTCTGAAGTTTGATGCAATCCTCCATCCCTTCCTATCTTGCGCTAACTACTTCATCTCGACATACTTCTTACAACCCACGTCCTCATTTATCTGCTTCATATATTGTAACCAAAGTCTTCCTTTACAGATCTTACCTTCGACCGTTCCCTCCTCTAAGAACTTAACCAATCCAGTATGTCTCAAAATATGACCTACCAGCTTGTCTCTTCTTTCTGTAAGCTTCTTCTACAAACTTCTTTCCTCACCCATCATTTCCATAACTCGTTCATTTCGTACTTTGTCTGTCCACTTAATGTTCAGTATTCTACTGTAACGCCACTTTTCAAATGCATCAATTTTCTTTATTTCTGCTATTCCTAAAGTCCATGCTTCGCTGTCATAAAGTGCTGTGCTTCACACATAGAGCTTTGAAAAGTTCTTTCTAAGTCCTAGATAAATATTTGAAGCTAAAGAATTTCTCTTTTTGATGAAGGCTCTTTTTGCTAGTGCTATTCTGCTTTTAACATCATTCCTGTTTCAGCCATCGGTTGTAATTTTGCTTTCCAAGTAGCAGAATTCACTTACTTCTCCTATTGCATCCAATCCTATTTTTATATTTAACCTGCTGTGCTTGGTATAATTTCTGTTATATTTCATCACTTTTATCTTGTTTTGATTTATATTCAGTCCAAAATTATTCTTGCTATTCAGTATTTTAAATATCCTCAGTCTGTTATGCTAACAATACAATGTCATCAGCAAATCGTATCATACTGATTTTTTTTTCTCCTTGAACACTTATGCCACATGAAAAATTTTCGTTTACTTCCTTTATTGATACCTCTACATACAATTTGAATTTTAACGGAGATAGACTATAACCTTGTCACGCCCTTTTTAACTGATGCATGTCTCTCGTGAATCTCTACTTTTATTATAGCAACTAGATTCTTATATAGTTTATAAAGTATTCTTCTATCTCTATACTTTAGACGTGACTTCTTTAAAATTTTGAACTTTTATCAAAATCTTTTTCTAAATCAACAAATGCCATAAAAGTATCTTTGTTTTTCTTGATCCATCCGTCAAATATTAATCTTAAAGCCAGAATTGCTTCCCTTGTACCGCGATTTTTCCTAAACTAAAACTGATCTACACCTACTATCTCTTCTACTACCCTTTACATCCTTCTGCATATTATTCTGGTCAGTAATTTGAAGCATGTGATGTTAGACCAATGGTTGGATAATTCTCACATTTGTCGACTTGTGCTTTCTTCTGAAGTGTGAAGATGATATTTTTTATTAAAATCGGTTGGAATTTCTCCTGTTTCATAACTTTTTGAAATCAGCTTGAATAATCTTTTGAATCCTTCTTCTCCAAGTTTTTAAGAAGTTCTGCAGGGATCTCATCTATTCCAGCTGTCTTATTTCCTTTCAAGTCATTCAGAGCTCTATCTAATTCTGTCCTCAGAACAGGATCTCCTAAGTCATCAATGTCGACATCGCCTTCCTCTTCCAATACGCTATTGTTCAAGTCGTCCCCATGATACAATTTACAGAAAAGAACCCTTTCCTCTCCACTAAAATACTCCTTTATGTAGGTCTGTAGCTTAACACTGTCAGAAAATTTTGTTTTTGGCATGGCGGTACTCACTGATCCACTGAAGATTTAACACTGTCTGAGGATTATTATGAAGAGTAGTGACGAAAATGAGACATTGATTGACGCGGCTTGACACGGGCATAATGCTGGTTCATTGTCGAGATTATAAAGAGGGCAGAACATTAACGTTATAGAATGACAATAATGTATAACTTTAATTCTTGTCTGATTAATCCCGTCCAGTTCAGTCACAATTAGTTTAGTTCTTTTTCTCCAGTGTGTAATAGCAGTACGGTTCTCTGAATAATTACCTCAATTTCTTCTTATTTACAGTATAACTCATAGTGAATTCCCAGTACTATTAAAAAAATTAACAAATTTTGTCTCCAAATATGACCATAAATATCAACTTAATATGACAAAAACTAGGAAAATCTCCTGACTATGCATTTATATGCTGTATAAAATATATTTCAGTACAATCGGAAACGTTCAATCAGTGTTTAATTCAGCATTACAGCTAAAAAAGAAGGCGGGAAAAGATATGACTTGTTATAAAGATCTGAACCCTAGTCATCAAAATTACACCATACCGTAAGGATTCGCCAGAATGCAAAAGACCAGGATGCAAGGACCCAATTAATTACAAGGATTCTTTGTGCTTCCAAGCCTCATCTTGTACAGCTATGGGTTTCTGCATAAAGCACCAGCTCAACGGACTAACCATGACAGCTTTCTAAATAAGGTAGAGAGAGCAACTTATTCAATTTCATTTGTGATTTGTGAACGAAGACGATATAAGAAAGAATTTACTTCAGCTTAGTTACTTTATCGTGTGTATAAACAAAATACGCATTACATTGTTGCAGTGGCACACTGAGAGCATTTCAGTTTCTGTCAGCCTTGTAACTCTGTTCACAAACCTCTTCCAGACACAACAGCTTTCATATATGCTGACTAGCATGTTTCTCACGCAGCAGCCTTTTTGAATCAGCACAACATCATTTATCCCAGCCTGCAATTGTTCAGGGAAAAAATAGCCGTTTCCCTCAAGATCGTAACTTATTATTGCTATCGGCTAACATCATTGACTGTGCTGTCCCGTGAGCAAGCAGGGGTCCACAACCATGAGGGAGCCCCGTCGGCGCTCTCACGTCTGGCGACATAGTTCAGTCACCCCATCTAGCTCCTCACAAACTGAAACACTGACACTCGACATTATATGCTAATGGTAAACATATGAGATAGCTGCTATTTTTTTATTACAATATTCCAGATATTCTCTTGTATTTTTCTAGAAGTTTAGCTTTTTTCCTGTCGGCTTTTATCTAGTTAATTCAACAAAATCGACATTGTTAAATAGCTGCTTTACCTAGAGTAAAGATTGACCTTCAAATGTTTAAAAAGGAAATCATATAAAAGTTGAATCAATGACGCTCAAGTTATATGGGCACTTGGACAGAGAAAGGGACATTGCACTTTTTAATACTGATGGATTTATACCACCATAATATCGCACTGTGTTAAGGACTCTCAATAGTATATTGTTCTAGAACCAATGTTTCTGTTATCTGTAAACATTATTTAAAACTACAGTTATGACTGACTTTATGAAGAGATGGGGCGTGATTCTCTACAAATTTTAGATAATTCAGTCAAACGCAGAAAGAATTAATTGTCTCTTGGTATTTCTGTATTTTTCATGTAAATTAAACACAATGTACGAACTTTTAATGGTTTTATGTGAATAAACAACTGTTAGGATGTTACTGTAGTCAAATTGTGTCTCAACAACAGTGGAAAATGAAATTAATATTATAATATGGACTCTCAAATAACACAATTGCTTTTAGAATTCGCTTCAAGAGAAATAATGGTGTCAAATGACAACATATGTTTTTTCTCGTATCTTTCTCCAGAAATTTACTTTCTCTGTACAATGCTATATTTGTGACTAATACTTCCTTACTTAAAATACGAGCTTCCACCCGTGTTGGTTCCTATTTTTAACTACTTTGTTCTGATCCGAATGAAGTATTTTATTCACTGTCTCACAGTCCTCATTACAATTCGCTGTCAGCTGATCATTGCGTTTTCGGTTTTATAGATGGTGTTTTAACAACATGCGGTATGATATCTGTGTCTCTGACTTTTTTATCACAATGATTCCAGTAAGAATCACATTTTCTTACTTCTTGCTTTACGCCTCATCTACGTCGAGGTCATTAGAGGCGGGAAAACACGGGAAGGAAATTCGCCATGGCCTTTTAGTGGAACCATCCAGGCATTTGCATGAAGTGATTTGGGAAACCATGGGAGGCCTAAATCTGGATGGCCGGACGGGGATTCGAACCCACGTCCTCCCGAATGTGAGGCCAGAGCGTTCCTGCACGCCCAACACGCTCGGTATGTATCACCTGAACTGAAGAAAATTTCATACTTAGTTGAAATAACTAATTTTGTTTAAAATCAAGGTAAAGTACGCCCAATAAAAACTATTACGTTATAGTTCCTTATTGCTGTTTAATGCCGGCTTTGTTGACGATGCTGCTACGAGTTCAGTGGCTGGCGCATGACCAGAGGTTAGCTGATTCAAGCTACAGTGTAGATGAAATTTTTAACATCTGGCCAGCAGATGGTACACGAGTAACCTCTCCGCAGTGCATATAAAGTGAATGCAAACTACAGTGTTGGAAGTGATTCACTAAATCTGGCAGATCCCCAGGTACCTCTCGGACAATGCCACCGGCTTTCGCATCCCCCGTGTCTCATTGTCATGCATAATACCCACATCACAGTACACTCGTTTTCATTTAAAGTAATTACGTTTGGCCTTTGCAGCTTTTCCTCCAGCTCGAAGTATATGTGTTTTCTAATATGTACACTGTATTAAACGTATATGGCAGCAAGGAGAACAGCCTTAATTTTAGGCTTTTCCTTTGCTGTACTCGAACCAGCGACCTTCGAGATGTGAGACTATTGGATAGAATAGGCACTACACGCATGGAGAAAAAAATCAGTATGCCACGATTTGCTGATGACATTGTTTTGTTAGCAGAACCGGCTAAGGATACTGAGAAGTTACTGAATGGTATGAACAAAATACTGAAGGAACATTTTTGACTGAATATAAATAAGACACAAAAGTCATGAAATGTAGCAGAAATGATACTAATCACGGCACATTAAACATAAAAAATATCATCTGATGCAATAGGAGAATTATGCGAAATTTGCTATTTGGGAAGCAAAGTTACAACCGATGGCCGAAGCAGGAATGATGTTAAAAGCGGAATAGCACTCGCAAAAAGAGCTTTCATGAAATAGAGAAATCTTTTAGTTTCAAATATTGATCTAGGATTTAGAAAGAGCTTTTTGAAACGTGTGGAGCACAGCACTCTATGGTAGCGAAGCATGGTCGTTAAGAATACCAGAAACTGAAGTATTTGAAATGTGGTGCTACAGAAGAATGCTGAAAATTAAGTGGACAGACAAAGTACGAAATAAACGAGTTTTGGAAATGATGGGTGAGGAAAGAAGTTTGTGGAAGAAGCTTACAGAAAGAAGAGAGATGCTGGTAGGTCATATTTCGAAATTGGTTAATTTGTTAGTGGAGGGAACAGTCGTAGGTAAGACCTGTAGAGGAAGACAGAGGTTAAAATATATGAAACAGATGATTGAGGACGTGGGTTGTAAGGGGTATGTAGTGATAACGAGGTTAGAATAAGATAGGAAGGGATGGAGGATTGCATCAAATCAGTCAAAAGACTAATGACAGCAAAAAAAAAAAAAAAAAAAAAGGCACTTCACTACCGCATTACAGTTAGCATGCTGTTGTAATTTACACATCGAAAATAACAGCGATCCCACGGAGTAATGAGCTGGCCTTCCTGAATTTGTCTCGTTGGCTTGGCTTAATTATTCTTCTGGGAGCTCGTATATTCGGGTTCACCACTATCAGCCAATTCAGTCTTAAATGATGTGGCCTCTTAGAGTTATGAGTCTACATAGATCTTGAACAAATATCTCAGTTTCAATTTGGCTTTTCTCTGCTGTCTATCACCAATGACCCTGCATATGTCTTTCTTCCATAGGTTTGGTTGGATTTCTCTTGGCTCTTATGATCTCTTAGATTCAACACCAACACCGTTTTTGTCCATCAGGCAATATGGCCGGCACACTGCCACTTCAAGAGGTTTGTCTTCTCTACGATTGTAACCTTTGTAACTTATCTAATGTCGGTTGCTCTTTTCTTATAATTTTTAGTTAAAATTAAGAGCAGTATTTCATAGGTCTTTGGGCCGTTCTAAGTTTTCCTGCTGTAGATAGATTCAACATCCATGTCTCGTACCCGCAGCCGAGCGTGGTGGGTGAGAGGTAGTACTGTTGTCTCGCTTTCTGGAGGAAGCGGGCTCGAATACCCGTCCGGCCAACCAGATTTCGGTTTTCCATTGTTTCCCTAAATCACTCCATGTAAATGACGGATTGGTTCCTTCAAGAGGGATTGGTCTAATTCCTCCCCATTGCCCGCCTCTAATGACCTCGACGTCGACGAGGCGTAAAACAAAAAGCCTCACAGCCGTAAGTCAGTACGGCAAGAATGTACTCATCGTATACTGTTTCCTTTAGATTTGTAGCCATATTTTATTTGAGGAAAATAGAATGCTTCATTACCGTTAATTAATGGTAGTTAATAATAAATAAAACAATAACCAGACATTATTCTATGGAAATTTGACGTTGTAGTTGGTCTTAGAACAATAAGCATCTGGTTCTAGAGATACTTCATGTTTATTTTTTCCTCTTAGATGAATTTAATAATGAAATTAACGTTTCTGTTAGTGGGATTAGTGATAATCGGTTACTAGATAGAAGTATCTCAGTTAGTAAACGCGTTCTTTGGTTTGCCATGGAACTTGCAGTAGTGTTGGTAAATAAATCCTCATATCACCTCCCTTTAGATGGGTCTCAAAACTTATCTCACACTTCCATCCCTTCATTTTGCACCGCGTCTGGTTTGTGGTAATAATCGGTCCTATAACTCGTGATGTTCCAGATCGATTCCCGGCCCTGGTTTTCAGATCTGAGACGAATCTGTACGAATCTCCATTGAATTAATTTAGTATTTATAACGCCTAGAAATATGGAAACTTCCAAGAATTGCAAGCTGTTATATTAGTTTCGTTATGGATACACAGTTAAAATGCTTCACAGAATAATCATAGATGATGCTGATGTACTGTACGTGTTTTCCGTCCGTACACAAGTTTCCTAACAATAATGTGAATAATTTGTTTTTATAGGTGATGTATTTAATCAAATATAAAAAAGTTTATGGTACAGAACTCATAATATCCTATTTTGTATTTTTGGATTTTACGGCTGAATCGCGGTGCCTGCTTTTCACTAATTTATAATGACGCATAGTTTGTTTGGAACCCTTAAGTAGCCGCTGTATAGTTCCTCATGTGGTAGCTGTAAAGATAATTTTTATGTCTTCCTGTATTTGCTTGAGCAGAAATAATGGGAATAATCTCTTGAGAAAATCTTTGCTCAAGACTTGAGAGCAAAACAAGTTTGCATCGCCAGGTTTCTAAAACTATTAATTTAAAATATACTTCAACAGTAACCGTTACGGATATATACCTCACCTTGAAGGTGAGAGACATATATAAGCGGTATGGGAATTCACTAGCCAAGATGTATCTTAGAAATTTTTGCTCTCTGTATGTGCGAAAGCGTGGCTGTCGGAAAATCTTTCCCGCCTCTCACGACGTGCTTTACGTGTCACCAGACTCTTCACACTGGATACTATAGTGCGTTCAGTTAACAGAAGCGGCTTAAGGTCAGACACAGCGTTCTGCTCGGAGGGATAGGCAACAGTGAGGAGTGTTGAGGTAAGCAGCAGAGCAAGGGGAACCGCCAATTGAGTGTGAATAGGTTATAACACTGTGAGATGGTAATACCAGTACAGCCTCTTTTTTGTTTATGGCATTACGCCTCGTCGATGTTGAGATCAGGAAAGGGACTTGTGGGCAAGGAATAGGAAAGAATTCGGCCAAGGCCTTTTGAAGGAATCATTCCGGGATTCGCCACCATGGAAAAAAGAGATCTGTATAGCTAGATGGGGATTCGAAGTTGCGTCCTCTCAAATGCGGGGCCAGAGCGTGCAAAGCACAAGTTAGTGCAATTTCCCATGAGAAGAATGCATAAGAAATTCTCGACACCATACCGGGAGTATTGAAACTATGTGTTCATCATATTTCTGTCAGTATCACTAACTTTAAAAACTTTTTTCGTAAATTATTAATTCGTTAAAAATTACAACGGAATTTCACAGAGACCAATGAAAATGAATGAAGATCACTTTGATGTCACACATCGAAGTGCCACGTTTATTTATTTATCTATGTTACTCTGTAAAATAAATTTTTCACCAAAGTAAATTTGAACAAAGATATAACTATCATATTGCATACTTAGCAACAAAATCCCGAAATTCTGGCCGCTAAATAACAGTTGTGTGACCTGTTTTGATATCATGGTCGTCTAGTCTAATGGGGGAAAGCGTTGCTGTCTATCAGTGAACCATTTGTGCTGTGATATCAATTTGTTTGTGTGCGAAAATTTTGGACCTTACCAGCATCAACCTATATGAATCCGAAAAACCTGCCACAATCTGTAATAGGACGTTCATTGACCCTTCAGGTAATTCGTTTGAAGTTTCTGTGTCGGCTATATTACTAAATGGTGAAATTCAGTTAATATTTTTTATCATGTTGTGAGTAACAAATAAGGGTATCTTTTAGCCGCCACATAACTGCTACCTTAAGAACCTTCCATAAATTTAATGGTTTCTTTGGCACCACCTCCCCCTCATCCTTGTCACAAGTAGTGACATTTATTTGAACCCCCTGTTGTAACGTCATTTAATTTTAAAATGACAAATATAGAGTTAATTCCATCTGGTCCCTATTTGATTGTTTTATTAGTTTAGATGATTAGAATAGCTGTATCCAAGCAGTTTCACTCATTTTATGCACTCCCTCTTTGTTATCTCAATTTCATACATCACAGCGAAACAAATAATGTTTAGGAATGTACTCTTCAAAATGCTACGAGTTTTAAAGCAGCTTAAATATAATCTTCTGAAGAATTTTTCTTAAAAAATCGTATAATTACAATAATAATAATAAGTAATAACTGTGACGTCACGAAGTTTATGACTCCAACCCCTCCCTTTGTCACGTCATGTTACACCCTCACCTTCACTACCAGTATTGTGTGATGTAATAACTGTGACGTCACGAAGTTTATGACTCCAACCCCTCCCTTTGTCACGTCATGTTACACCCTCACCTTCACTACCAGTATTGTGTGATGTAATTCTTTTAGGATTCCTTATTGTGGAACTAACTCATTTCACCAGCCTATCCCCAACACAATTTTTTGTTTTTGTTTCAGCTGCCAACGAATCTTTCATCCGAAACAAATCCGTCGAGTTAACAGCCTGCCATAGACCATCATACCATAATTATTTTCTTGTTCTGAAGTTATGCAAAATTATTCAAAATTTATTTTATTTTGTTCCAATATTAGCTCAACTTTTTTCCGCTTTATTAATCAATAACGGGACTAAGTTGGTAACACTAATTAGACATGATTAGAAAATTCGAAATTTTTAGCTAGAAAAGCAATATAAAGAACTACAAACCCCAGCCAGGGTGGGTATAAACTCAAATGGTTCTCAACCTCACTATTAGTGTTCGAAGTTATCACTCATCGTTAAACCGAGAGAGAAGAAATTAAAAAAAAAAAAAAAACTGAAAACGTTAAATACATGCGTTCTATGGTTCAACGTGTTCTATGAAACAATACACAAGCATTGTCATTTTCATGTCCTCAACCTTATTGTAATATATTGTATTGCTTTTAATTGTGCCGCCAGCATAGATCAAAAAAGTAGTTGATTCAATAATCATATAATTAAATACAAATCTGCTATAAGAATAGAGCATATCGTTCAGTAATTATGATCTGGCACAGTGAAACCTTTTTCCCTTATACTTGGACTGACAATTGATCATGCCTTAGAGCAAGCAACCAGCAACACACGACTGTTTGCTTTGAAGCAGATGTCTGGGAACATTTCCAAAAACAACGAATGGTGACTGTGTGTGACTACTTCAAAAATATGACTAAGAGCGCCTCCTGGCCGTAGTAGCTAGGGCGCAGTGACTAAGCATGAGGACCCAGTGGTAGAATGAATTTTTAACAGCTACGGAGAGGTGAGTGAATCACAAGCCGGTTTTCAACCCAAAAAAATCTGTTCTACGCATATTGTGCGAAGACTAGTCCTACTGTTGATAGAGATTAGATTTTCGGCTGGGGATGTTGAACTTTCCTGGCCACTTGTGTGTTCTGCAAGGGGTGGCCTCAATTTACGACGCTGTATTTCTCCTTCTCCGTTCGTTCAACACTCACAGCGCGATACACTCACAGTAGTTTAAAAATATCCAATAACATCAGACATTATGGGAATGGTGACGGAAAATTATTCCAGTACCAAAAAAATCAGAGTATTACTGCACAGTAATCGCCAACGTTCTGAGACTTCAAATTAAGAAAAATCTAAAATAAATTTGATTACCAAACCGTTTGCCTTAAAAATGTGACTTTTTTATGTTATTACGCAATGGAAAGTTGCTTTAAGAAGTTTTCCTACATCTCGTTCTATTTATGCTGACGCGTATAAAATTTCTTCACTTACAGTGTAAGTTCGAAGAATAAGCAAAAATATTATTTAATTTTCGATACTCTCATATACTTTTGGTAATCTCTCTTAAATGTTTCATTTTGTACGGATTATACGCTGACACGTACAACACCACTTCCTCCAACATGAGCTAAGTCCCTGTAAATGCGAAACTCATTATGAGCAGATAAGGATTCTCCGTTAGAAGTATAAAGTAACTTCAAGTACTATGGGGGCAGTGTACATTTAACTAACGTTTTGAGTAGATTTCTTCATGATTTCAATACGTTTATTCAATAAGTTTTTTCAACAATTTCCTTAAATCCTAATTCCTTTACAAATCAAATATTAAAAATACTATCGGTAATATTAAACTGATTCTTTCTTTATTAAAATAATTGTATCATCAACATAGAGCAGTGTATTGTACATTAGCATTTAACACGCATAAGAAGTAATTTATTCACTGTTCATTACGGACAACAATTGATCCATGAAGGCTGTTAACTTTAACGGTTCTCTAATCTGCGATAATGCCCCCGTACGATTTACTGACTCATTTTGCTGAACACGTGATGGGTTTCAGTGAAATAGTAAGAATATAATCACAGGGCATTAATTTGTCTTAAGAAGATATATCTCCACATAAAAACCCTGAACAAAATTATTCACATACCTCACAAAATTATTCTCTTATAAAAACACTTTACTAGAAGTGAAAACAGCGCCCTGACCCATCTTCAAAAACATTTTTCCGAGGGTAAGAAAAATATGTTCTGAAGTATTGGACTTGTCAACGTATAATATTTTAGGAAATTAAATTTACTCTGCTCCAGGCCGACGCTGTGAGGTAAGAGACGCTCGCATCTATTTTGAGGCAACGAGCGTCATAGTCGCGAAGTGACAGTCGCGATCACGACACGAAAAGCTCAAAGAGAAGAAGAGGAAAGAGACTCTCGAAGTATTTGCAGAACAGCTGCGAGACACTGGAGACTGAGACGTATCCTATTTGGGTTGTTCTAAGTTGGGATCTCGAGACAAATACAACCCGCTGGCGAGCCTTGCCACTCAATGGGCATGTCAGTTACGCTACATACGTAAAGAACAAGTTAAATTGTGAGATGGTTGACTTAAAAATAAACTTAACGCTGAAACGGAATTTTCTTCAAACTGATAAATACGAAATTTCTGGATTTATATTTTAGAGTACCGTCTTGAACAGGAATTGGCGGAAAATAACGTCTTTATAACCCACACAGAATTCGTATATGATATTAAGGAAAGATCATTGCCAGAAAAACCAAAATTGTATGTGATAAAAGAAAACAGTAGGTATTAAAAATTAAGCAAATAGTGATCTCATTTCTTTACAAGCAAACAAAAAGTAGTAGGCAATAATCATCCCAAATATAGAAAATAGATTAAAATCTCCAAGTATTAAGTAACTGAAAACAAAGGAAAATGATGAATAGCTACAAAAAATATAATATTTGATAAGGAAGAAACGTTTATGAATAGCTACACTTCGAAAACGTCATTTGCTGCAAATGAGGATTAAGACGATTAACTGTTTACATATTAAATTTTAACTCGAAAGATTTTCAATATTTAAAGTTCACGACTAAATTTTCCGTACCTAGTACCGAGGTCATTACAGGCAGGATGAGACTGGGAACAAGGAATGGGAAGGAATTCGGCCATGGCATTTAGAAGGGAGCATCCCCGCATTCGCGTGGAGTGATTTGGGGAAACCGTGGAAAGCCAAAATCTGGATACCCGGACGGGAATTCTAACCGGCGTCCTCCGGAATGCGAGGCCAGATCGTTAACCGCTCTCCCACCACGCTGGGTAGTACCTTGTAAATCAATTAAATAGTTGAGTCATATGATGAGTTAAAAAATTATATTCCAAAGTATTCGCTAGTGGTGGATAACGCATTAACGAGAATAACATAATTTTCCGATCGTTGTAGGACTGAAACATAAAGTGAGCAAAAGAAATGATGCCGAAAACCGTGCCTGTATGTAATGTATATTCTGCTGTGACATTATCACCTACCATAGTTATCGTTTAAACGTAAACGAGAACTAAATTCATGAACTATAGCATAAATAATAACGATAACATTAGACGAAACGTAAATATAGAATCAGATGCAGCGGAAGATATAAGAGAATTCTATTATCAGGAAATAAAATTACTAGTATAACTGCTATCCGATGCAAGAAGAAGGTCAAGAGTAGAAAAGTTCATGGAAGATTTGAAGGCAAGAACCACGGAGAAAACCAAAGTTCATAATATACTAGCTTTTTCACGCGAAATTTGAGATCCGGGCTGTAAATTCACGGATAAATTATCAAAGAAATATTCGTTGGTAGGTTAAAAACAAAGGAGCGGTCCTGTTATTTCACTTTTCTTGGATCTTTTCCTATTTTTTAAAAATTATTTTGTGCACAATGCTTTAATCACGTTTAAGCGTATCATTTGTTTCTAACTCTCCTTGAAACTAACACTAATTGGGAAAGTTTATGTTTGTCGATGACCCGCAGGCACATTTCAGTATTGTCTACATGACTTCTCTGCAAGCAATATTTGAATTGCTGCTGCCTGGAGTGTACACGAACAGATTGGTTTATCTAATATAAATTGTCTAATAGAATCGCAAAGGCGAACACATCACTCGTGGTAAGCTCTGCTAAACAGTATTAAATGGATTCCTGCCAGTAAGATCAAAATCGACCCATAAATTTAGAAGTTAGACTCCCCACCTTAATAACATATGGTGTGAATATGGCCGCAATAGGTTCAATGTTTGACAGTGGAGATGCAGTTTACTCACTTACAATTGATGTTACATGTAAAGATGAAGTAAATAAAGTGTAGGTCGTATTGGGTATGCTGCGATGAAAACATTAGCTCATGAAAAGAGGTCACAGAGGATTACGTCAAAACAGCTGTGAGACTGGTGACGGAACCAAATCAAGCAACTCACCTTCTCAAATGATCCGTAATCAGTTTTTCGTTTATTGAGAATTACGATTTGGAGCGATTTGGACGAGATAACGGGGACAAGTGACTTTCGTTATAAGAATTAACAGTTAGCTACTTACTCCAAAATTTTTAATGATCAAAGAGACTGGTTTTCCATTGCGAGTGTACGATACGTACTAAACACGCACAGAAAATCAAAAATAGCTTCATAGGCTGCCAGCCAGCCGTTATGATTTAAATAATGACTACTTGAGATGATTCAATGGGCAGAAGCATTGTTCATTAAATAACCTGTTTTCGAGTGTTTTGAGAATATTAATGTATTTTAGCCAATATATACTCTTAAATGGTTTAGATAGCTACGTCAATAGGAACACAACGATCGTAATTTTTGCTAAACATCGTATCATTCATGGAAAACACTGATAATTTTTTTTAAAATCTTGACCTGTAAGAAATTGGATGAGTCTTTATCGGTTAATGCCGCTGTTAAAAAAGCGTTTTCGGTATGTATGTTTAGAAGGAACGCTGTGATACATTATAATGAATGCTCAAAGTGTAGACTAAATAGGAAGACTAATTGATGTCCACCTCTTTCTCTTGACAAGCTGAGCAAATTTATTGATAAATGAACACTAACAAAAGCAGGTAGCTCTGCCAGTTTTTAATTATTCAAGAAATTCAGCCAATAACACAAACCGAGATTTTTTTCAGGTAAAGTATAGATTTAATTTAATTGCAATGGAGCACAAGCTCCGGTGGCAATTTCCCTACACACCCATCTTTCCACTATCCTGCACCCACCTACATTTGCCTTCTACAATTTTTATCTTTAAATTCTTTCAACGTTTTCGGTAAATTATTCATCATTTCTCTTGGTAACTCATTCCAATCCTTGACACCCTTATCTAAAAAAGAGAATGTGCCCACACCCTTATGCCTGAAATCAAGTGCCAGCTTGTGGTCATGGTCATCTTTTCCCTTCCATGCACTACTTTTCATACCTACTCCAATATCTTTCTTTGCCTCATCGCCAGTATACGCCCTGTACACTCCCATGACCCTCCTCATCCTCCTCCTGTCTTGCAATGGATCCCATTCCAGCTCCTTTATCATATCTGTTACTGATTGCAAATCTAGTTGTTTTTTTTTGCACCCTCTCCAATTCATGTATTTGATACGCAAAATGAGGGTCCCACACTACACTACCATATTCGAGCAATGGTCTGACCAAAGTTTTGTAACCCAATTCCTTTACTTCTCTCGTACATCCCCTCATTACTCTCTCCAACAAGTGAAGATTTTTGAAACCTTTTCCTACCACCTGTCCAATGTGTCCTGCCCAGTTAAGTTTGTTATGAAATTAAATGCCAAGATATTTACATTTCAAGTTTTCAGCGAGCATTTCTTTCCCCACCTTACATTGATAATTAACCTTTTGCTTTTTATTTGTGTATCTAATAAGCTGACTCTTCTTTGCATTTATCTTTATCCCATGTTTACCATCCCATCTAGATATCCTGTTCAGATCACCCTGCAACCGTTTACAATCATCTATCGTTTTGATTCTTTTATATAGCATTATGTCATCTGCAAACAGTAAACAATCAACACAATTATTCTTCCCTTGTCCATTTCATCTGAGATATCTTGCATATATCCCACCAACTGAAATTCGCATGAATATCCTTGTCTGAACCCATGTTGCCTGCTTGAAAACCATTTACGTTCCTCACCTGTATTTCTGATGTGGTTGCATATCAATCGTTCCATTAATTTACCTACCACTGATATCAAACTGATTGGCCTGTAATTCTAAACTCTATTTTTCACCCCTCCTGTATGTACTGGTACTAGCATTGCACTTTTCCAGTCCTGTGGTAAGCAGCAAGTATCCAGACTCAATTTAGATTCGTCAGTATCCTTTGGTAGTTTACATAAACTGAATTAAAAAAAACATTGTTCACCTCCACAGTTTGATTTAGATATGAAGAAAACAAGGGCTATACCGTGTGAGGAAACATAGTCCCCTCACACCTAAAATTTGTTGTTTTAGTATTCCTTTTTTCAATTTGTTGTTTGCGTTCTTATTTAACATTGTGCTGTTGATTTAAGCTTAATGAGAAACATTGCAAATGATTGTATTTAGGATATCGAAACAGTTTTTATGTAATTATCTTTGAAGTACAGGGCGTTCGCCGGAAAACGCTACCCTCCCAGTCTGTTGCCGTCGGCAACTTGCTCGGTCATTGGAGCCAGCTGTTTCCGCCAAACGGCACCGTGAATCACCGCACTGTTTAACACCTCCGCTGCCCCAACAGTGCAGTGCAGTGACCCTTACATTGTTAAGAACGGTTTCTTTGCATTGTAGATAGTTTGTGACTTCAGTCTCTTATTAATCAGTGTTGTGAATAAACGTTTCTTTGCGGTTTGGCTGGTTTGGGGCTTCATACTCTTATTAATCTGTACCGTGTTTGAGTGTGAGTAAAATTATGGTACGTTACAGTTTGCAACAAAGAATATTTCTCTATGATACATATGTGAAGAAGAAGTCGTTTAAAAAGTGTCGCAGTATATTTCGTCGCGAATTTCCTGGCGCTTTACTGCCAGCTAAATCAACAATTCTGCGTCTGGTTAAAAAAGTAAGAGAAACGGGTTCATTTTTTAATAAAAAGAGACTGTCGGTCAACCGTATTCTCACAGAGGAGAAAATTGACGATATCGCTTTTCGACTAGAACAGTCACCCAAAAAATCATTAAGTCAGTTAGGGCAGCGTGTGTCTCGAAATATGTTCAGAAGATGTGAAATGTGCATTACACAAGAGGGTCAACACTTCCAGCATCTTTTATAAGGTAAGCTAATGAATTACGTCACATTTAAATGCTTAGCACACAAGTTTATGAAGTTTATGAAGCGTAATTATTATGAAATAGTCCGCGGCCGACGGTCGAACAATGCCGGAAACTGAGCGCTCGCTCGCCGGGAGCAGTTTCTTCCTTGTAGCGCTAACAGTGGGTTGCGTTTCCCGGCGAACGCCCTGTATTATGTGAGCGGAGTGAGAGTATTCTTTGGTCAGTCCAGAGCAGTACCGGATTAACCACGTAGCAGGAGGTAGCAAATGCTACGGGCCACGCGCCTTCTAGGGGGCCTCGCGCTTCTTAGGGGGACCCCTGCAACTAAGCTAGATCGGCGACTTTTTTTATTTTTTTTAGCTCTAGAATTTTTCACCGGACGGCAAAAATCAAGAGCCTCTTCTTCACATTTGCTACGGGCCCCGCGCTGTCTTAATCCGGCCCTGGTCCAGAGATAAAAATGATGGCGGGCACAGGCATGAATTGGTGTTCCTCGCTCGTATAGTAATCGAGATAATAAGAGAGGATATTGAGTTTTTAATGATTTGTTGAATGTGTAATTTGTGAAGCAAATGATGAGTGAAACATATAGAAAAGTGAAATGAAGTTCTCCTTAATTTATTGTATGTTGTTTGAATCATACAGACCAGTTAAGTAGCAGAAACTGCAAGATAATATTCCATGGATTCTGTGGTGAGTAATATCCACCCGAGGCAAATCTAGGAATCATAATAAAGGCCAGTTTCTTACAACCGACAATCTTAATTTTTGTGATTACAACTTAAGTAATTTAAACAAATATTCGCATGTAGTATTGGGTGGAGAGGGGGGGGGTTCTTTTTGTTCACCAAAGTGTTCTGTTAATTAGATTTATTTCTCGTCGTTAAGTGTCAGTAGGTATTGGACCACTGTGGCCTGTTTCAGCTCCGATTTACGAATGTACTTGTGGTTACCATCCTTTAATGGATCTTCTCCTACATTTTTCATTGTTGTATATAGTTCAAAATTTTGAGAGGAATCCGTTCATGGCACATTATAAAAATATGTTGATATCGATTTTTTCAGTATTACTTAACATTTGTTAGTTAAACCTGAAAATTTTCTACGGAAGTATTCACTGTTCTTTTTATCTAGCTCTGTTATATACACACTGCCAAAAATCTTAAACTATTTGTTACTGTAACTTCAATCTGATTTTTAAGGACTTGATAATAACATTTGTATCACCAGTACTTTACAAAACTTCATATCTTCCTAATTTGTTTTACATCACTCTTGATATTCCTGTTCTGATATTTTTTGGTATGTTGAAATTATGCAGCACATGTATTAAGTAAGAGAAGAGCGTACATGTTTGAGCTACTAGGTTCAAACATATCTTGGCATAGAATTAGTTACGTTTAACTGAGCTATTGTTCAGAGTTAGTCGAGAACTTACGCTTTTTCTTGGGTTTAACTATCACAAAAAATTCTGCTACCAATAATTACAGTTTAGCCGATGACCATAGCATCAGTAACCTTTGCCGACTACCTCAATGCACAGTCCGGAATGTTCATGAACTAATTACGTTGATATTTTCACTGTTATCCAGAAATTACCCACACTTGCCGCCTTTGAATTGCCCTCTCCTGAGTTCCATAACAAAATCCTGCGACATTAATACAAAATTAATAATTTTTAGAGTGAATTTTAATTTGGAGAATGGAAAGAAGTCTTCTGAAATTAAATTATGAAGACTGAAGTGAGGAAGAGGTGGCATCATAATTTTGATGATAAATCATCTTACTATACTGATGTGCAAGCAAGTGCATTCTCATGACCAATATCCAGTTGTCTTCAATCATCCATATATTTCTTCCTTGTTGCTTTACGAAGATTTTCGTCAACTTGCGTAGTGTTCCTCGTTCGCTGGACACCATTATGGAAAACATTCATATGGACTGTTTTTTGGAGAGTGAACAAGGAATATACAGAACGTTTACAAAGTCCTGCTATCGTTACGATGAAACATAGGCTACTTCGTAAACTTGTAAGCTATATTATATAGAGACATGCGTTTTTGTTTTGTTTTTTTGCAACATGTTTTGCATCTCTCAAAGTTTTACTTACATTTGTTGCAGATAAATAGCATCTTAAGGAAGCTTCGAAGGCATGACTTTCTTTTGCTCCTTTCGTGCTGGCCACAATCGATGATTACCTGTAAAGGGTGACTGTCTCTGATAAAACCACTTATTTGTGTCTCGACAGTTTAGCCACCATAACGTTCGGATTTGGGGTTCTGAAAATTCGTACATCAGGCGCTAACATGTTGGTCGTAGCCCCAAAGTCAACGTTTGTGTGCTCTTATGGACGATAAAATAATCGGCCTGTTTTTCTTTGCTGAGAAGACGATACAAGGGCAAATTACTGCTACATTTTTCATAAGTATCTACTCCCTCAGGCGTTGGACCTGCAGCCAACCATAATGTTCCAACAAGATAGCGCAGCTGCTGACATTAGGGACCTTTTGAATAGATATTCCCTGAAGACCGAGCGTGGAGGGTGAGTGGTAACGCTCTGACCTCACATTCAGGAGGACGCGGGTTCGAATCCCTGTCCTGCTATCCAGATTTGAGTTTTCCCAAATCACTCCAAGTGAATGACGGGATGGTTACTTCAAAAGGCCACGGGCGATATCCTGCCCGTTCCTTCCCCCAATCGTTTCCCGCTTCTAATGACGTCAACAAGGCGTAAAGCCATAAGCAAAAAACAAGATCCTTGATGTTGGGTTAACCGTGATGGACCAATCACCTGGCCACCGAGCTCCCCTGATATCACCCTCTTGGATTTTTTCTTGTGGGCGTACGTGAAGGACACAGTCTACGATACCCCGTTCAAAATCTTTCCACATTTCGTATACCGATAGTTGCGGTTGTGCAATCGGCTAATCTTCTATGTTGTAGTTTGTGTGATTGGAGCTGGAATATTCTCCCGACTTACGATTCAACTAGAGATTAACTTGTTAAGAAAAGAGTATGTAAATAAAACTTTGAGAACTGCATAAAATTTTGCGTAAAACCGCATGTTTGCATCTGATAACTTACGAGATATTTTTCACTGCAACGGTAGCATGACCTTGTAGGCGTCTTGCACAATCATCATGACCACTTCACCTACACTTTAGCTTCCTTTCTTAGTCGTTTTCACCAAATGCGTTTTGCAGTTTAACGTATGCTTTAGTCTTTAAAAGCTGTTTTAAAAGTATCATTTCAATGAAACCATTATTATTATTTTATTTTTTTTTATTTTGTTACAACTTTTTACAGCCTAACATCTAGTATCTAAATTAGGCCATATTTACAATAACAATATGATTAAGTTGTTACATAGATTTCCGCTACCTGGCGAAATCAAGTGAATTGTTGTTTACAGTTAGAGTACTGTTGTAAGTATAGGCATTTTATTACAAAAACTTAAGTGCTTGACTACGTTTAGGTTAATTTTTTAATAAAAGAAAACTAATATTAGTAACATAACCCCTTAATTAACCCACCACCACTAGTTTATTACAAATTTTACTACGCTACTGCTAACTACAGAATAAAAGTCAGTTTTTTAGGATAGATCTTCAGCGGGATCCACGTCCTCCGGAATTCCTTGAGGTCTGGCCCATCAGATGCGGTTATGCGATTTCTGGAATGACCAAGACCGTCCAGGGTCTTCAGAGGGGTCGCCACCGGCTTCCGGTGGCTGTGAATCCCAAATCCTATTTGGGTCAATACGGTGCTGAGGAGGTGTATTACATCTCCTTTGTTCTATCAAGTCACAGTTTGTTTCCTCTTGTATAATTTCTTTTATATCTTATGTAAGGAACTTAATTTGATAGCTGTCTCCTTTCCATTTTGCTGCCACATCATTTTAATTTTTTCAAGTGAGAAAAATAAAGTATAATAATAGTCTCTTTTTCCTCTTCATCATGGCATGCAACGCTTGGCAGTCAATGCCCGCGCCGCTTAGTAGGCATTATACCTTCCTGCTGATGTAGTAATGCTTTGTCAGGCTATCCGCCGCATACCATAAGCTGACTAAGACTTGAATGCAGCGAAATGTTAAGGAGAAAGAAGTCTTTAACTACGGTATCGTTTACTGTTATGTTTCGTTGTGTAACACGCACTTCAACAAAAGTCTTTAACTACAGTATCAATTATTATTATGTTTCGTTATATAACACGCCCTTCAACAAAACAAATAATCTCTCTCTTTTTTTCTCTCTCTCTCCTCTTTCCTCCAAAATAAACTACTCTACTGTTAATTACGGATACTGTAATAATTGTCGGTCCAGTATTTGAGGAACGGCCTCCAACAGAAAACGGTGTCCTCCGGTAACACAGCGTCCAGCCCATCAGAAGGATCTTCTGGAATAGCCGGGTGCGTCGGTCTCCAAAGGGTGCTATTGTTCTTGTGTCTGTTTATGACATATCCTTTGATGTTCAGTGCCATGCTTAGAAGTTAATTTCTCCATTGTTGGTGCCTTCTCGAGCCTTGCTAACTGCTCAAGGTATTTTGTTTTGTAGTGCATAGAAATCCTGTCTGCTATTTGAATCAGAATTTCGCAGTCAGCCCTGTTTTTAATGATACTTCGAACCTCTTTTCCAATTAGTTGTTCACATTCTATTTCCCTCGCTTCCGCAAGAAGAATGCATTCGAGAACCACATGTTCAGGTGTCGCTTCCGCTCCACACTCGCATAGACTCGATTCTTTGAGGCCCCTGCTGTGTAGCAAACTGTTATAAGGACCATGTCCGGTTATGAAGTGTATTAAGCCGGCGGAAGGATTTAGATGTTGCAGTTCCAACCGTTCTTTGACATCTGGAAGGATGCCGTAAGTTCTCCGACCTGTACTACTAATATTCCATTGATGTTGCCATTCTTGTAGGAGGGCCGACATGACTTCCTGTCGACCTACTATTTCTTCAGCTGCTCTCTTATCACCGGGACTTTAGCCAGTATATTGCACCGCGTTTTCTTACCATCATGTCTAGGGGCCAGACACCTAAAACCGTCGTCAAAGCATCTGTTGCGGTGGTGCTATATGCACCACTTAGTCTTAAAAGGACTCCCCTCTGGGCTCTTCTAAGCGTTGTTTTTGGCTTAACTTTCTTCAGATGTTTCGCCCAGACACTCGCTCCATAGCTCACTATTGATGCCAGAATAGCGTCATGATAGAGCCTCATCACGTGGATGGGAAGATGAAATCGTCTTTGACCAACGCTGATGAGTTTATGCATAACGACCTTCGCCCTGCTGGACACTTCTTCTATATGATCCATAAATGTTAGACGCTCATCGATGGTAATGCCGAGATATTTTCACTTGCTTGTCCTGTTTATGCTGTTTCCGTTAACCTTGATCGTTGGATTCCGCTGCAGATTTCCGCGCAGAATTATATACTGAGTCTTCTGGGGTGCGATGCTTAAGCTTGACCTCCGTGCACCATTTGTCAAGTTGCTCCAGGATGGTATTGCTTCTCTGCTCAATTTCTCTTCTTGTTCCTCCCTGTATCAGCAGAAGCAGATCATCAGCAAAGGCCACCAAGCCTAACAACCTTCTAGTCCTTCCAGTCTACACAATATAGTTTCAAAACATATATCCCAAAATATTGGGCCCACATACCGATCCCTGAGGACACCCTTTAGACAATTTTTTCTCAATGGGTCATCCGTGGACATCTCAGTTTGGCATATCTGTTTCTACAGTAATCCCTAAATGAGTTGTATATATTGCTTGGACATTTTAATTCTCTGAGCCGAGCAAACAAACCTGGCCACCAGAGATTGTCAAAAGCCCCTTTAATGTCAACGGATATTGCCAGTAAATAATTCACTAGTGCATGTTCCAACCAGTTGCAATTGCTCTGTTTATAGCGTCCTCTGTCGATCTGCCTGCTCTGAATCCGTACTGGTTTACATTCATTCCTATTGTATTCCTATGCGCTTGTAGTCGCCAGACAAGAATTTTCTCTTGAACTTTACCAAGTACGTTGATCAGGCAAATAGGCCGATAGGACTTGGGCTGGGTCGGATCCTTGCCACCCCCTTTGTTTAAAATGATCACCTCGCTTTGTTTTCCATGCATTAGGGATTCTTCCCTGCTGTAAACATTTATTAAACAGATTGCACAACGGTGGGGCTAACTGAACAACTAGAGCCTGGAGTACCTCTGCCGCTATTCCATCTGGCCCGGGGGCCTTGTTCTTCGACATTGTATTTATCGCTTTTATCATTTCTTCTACGGTTATTTTCATCTGCTATCACCTCTGTCGTATAGATTCGCTCTGCTTTGGTACGTAACTCCTTTTGTTCGTTCGTTTCTGCATCTGTTTCATAGTCTGGCAAGAGTTCGTGTAGCAGTACTTCCGCCGTCGTGCCCCAGTCAGTGGTTCGTGTCCCGTCAGCCCTCTGCACTGTCGACAACATGGTTGGAGGCCGTATCTTACCAGCTGCTATCTTGTAGGGGATACCCCAGGGGTCCGACCTAAGGTTTGTCTTAACATAGGCCTCCAACTTTGCCGTTTTGTTTGTACCAGTAGCTCCCGGAAAGCACTTTTCCTCTCCCTGTACCGGTCGAGAAGGGCGGGCCTTTCAGGTCGCAATCAAACAACGTTGGTATACTCTTCTTGCCTTGCGCATTTCCGCCCGTGCTTTTTGTAGCCGGTCGCTCCACGGTTTGTCTCCCAACTTTGTAGGTCTTTTTATTGGAATCGCCACCTTCATTGCTGCTTGAATGGAATTTCTAATACCTCTTTGCTATAGCATCAACATCGTCACTTTCCAGGAGACCTGACGGCAGACTAAACACTCTCCTTAATTTGCACCAGTCGGCGTTTTTTATGTTATAGCGCCACCTGCCACTTTCTAACCCTTCTTTGGCATCGAGTCTATCTCTCGCCAATTCAAACGTTTATAACATTATGGTCACTACTCGTTAAGGTTATCTTCAACCTTCCAATTTTGCAGAATGGTCCCTACATCTGGCGAAGTGAGTGTAACATCAATGTTAGACTCTGCACCTGTCTCGTTTCTATACGTGGGTGGATTATTGGTCTTATTCCTAATTTCCAAATTTAAACCGCTTATCAGTTCTTCGAGCATAACTCCGGCTTCGTCCACATATGCACTATACCAAAGTTCAGACTTGGCATTTGCATCTGCTGTGATGATGAATTTGCGTTTTCCAAGACCCGTACATATCTCCCTTATCTTGTCGATATAAATTTCAGTCGGGTCTTTATGCTGAAAGTATACGTTGATTAACACCATGCTGCACCAATCGGTGCTAACTTCCGCACATACTGTGTGCTCATCGCAGTATTGCGTGATTTTAGTAACAGTAATTTGTTTGTTCAGGATTATTAGTCCTGCCATAGGAGTATTTCCTTCTACTATTATTTGAGAAGTCACCGGCATATGCGGAATTTGCCCATTTTTGGTGTACGGTTCTTGGATACAAATTATGTCCCACTGTTCCTCAGCTGCTAGCCTCCTCACCTCTTGCAACACCAAGTTACTTCGCCTTGCATTTATTTGCGCTAATTTAATATTATGATACATATTTAAGGGTGCCTTGTATGTATGTTGCAATGCGGCCAGGTTTGCTTAGGGTCAAAAATGATCCTGCCATGTATCATTGTGAACTGTTTGAATATTACCTCTGGGTCAAAGGTCTCTTCTCGCCTGTCAAAGACCTTCTTGATAAGGGTAAGGAGCTGAGCGGGATCTGTGGGTAAATTCTTAGACTTCAGCTGAATGCGGTCTACTGCCTCCACCTGGGGAAACGTGATGGTTTTTCCAGCCGGATGTAGCGTTCTGGTTAGATGCCGTAGTGCCATCGTGAGAATTTGTTCTTCTTCTAATCTTGTTAGTTTCAAATTTTCCTCAAAGTCTTGATACACGTAAGTAGGATCAATTTTTGCGCAATCACGGTTTTTGTATTCGGCAAATATTACCTGCTGTCGTGTTTTTAGTGTCGTGCGTTCGGAAAGACTTGGGCTCCAACCTAACCCAGCTTTACCTACTCTAGATGGTAACCGGCTTAGATTTGTGCTAACAGTAGGGCTCTGAATTGATTCTTGTACTAGGTCGCTATCCACTTGGATTCCGATGTCCTGTTTGTTTACTTCGAGTTTCTTTCTCAACTTTTCGCGATAGCTTGCCGCTCGTGCCGCATCCCTTCTCTTTCTAGAAGGAGTTTTCCTTTTCTTTTGTTTCTCTCTAGATATCGCTTCTTGTGTCTCGTTTGTTAGGTGCATGTTTTGTATTAAACCTTTTGATTCCATTACTAGTTTTGTTTTGTTACTCATACTCTGTTCTATTTACTACTCTTTGCAGAAGAAGCTGATAGGTCATGCATTCCTTTCCTTTTTTCTTGCACACCTTTCCACGCCTTGTACAGGGGATGCAGATTGGTGGTTGTGATTTCTTTTTACATTCGTCTTTCTTGTGTCCCGTTTCCCCACAGTGACTGCAGCAGAGGCTAGGCTGTTGGCAATGTTTGCTAATATGTCCTAGGTCATTACACTTTTGACAGTTGGGCACCACCAGGTAGTCCTTGGCTGTAACTGCAGAAAATTCCAGATATAATTTCCTGTTTTTTAAGATTTCGTTTCTGATTGTAGAACTGACTTCCACGACGTAGTGGACTGTTGCCTTGTTCCTAGGCCCAGTTTTAAATTTTGGTTTGAACCCCTCCTTAAATCGTTCTTCAATTATTTTCCCTTCAAAATTTTGTCTATATGCCGTTTCCACTAGATTTTCTTCTTCAATTGAAGTAGGAACGTCATATAAAATCATGAGCGGTCTACGTTTTCGTGGGAGTTCACAATTCAATTCTTTGGTTAATTCTTTATTAGCCAAAACCTTCTTAGCGTCCTCATTTGAACCTGTTTCAATTATCACATTTGTATTCGTGGTCTTTATCCTGTTAATCTTTATTTTATCCTTTCCTGGCTTCAAGATTCGGGTGACTTTTTCTGCCACCTGCTTGGGGCTATCCCCTTTATCCGAGGATACAAATACTGCGCAAGCAGCTGACGGTTGCACTACCCTCTTTGCTTGTTGTTTTGCGCCGGTAGCGGCCATGATTGCATAGCTTGGTCTGTTTGTCTCATTTCCTTCTTTTCTCAATCTCTCGTTTTCGGTCTCTAGCTGGACTAGCTTGCCCTCTATGTACGATGCTGCTATAGCCCATGATGCCAATTTGTCCTTAAATTCTCGCAGCCTTTGTTCCGTCAGCTTCTGGCCTTGTTGCTCATTCAAGTACTTGGCTATGTCATCATACCTCGCAGCAAATGTTTTCGGTGTAATAGAGTTCATAGATTCTGTGCCATTTCCCCCATTAGGTTCCTGCATTGCGATTAAGAGGGAATCGTTTATCACGTCGCAGAAATGGGTTTAACAGAGAGAGTAACCCATTCTGCTAGACAAATACCTGCAGCCCAATTCACGGCACAAGATTACACAGCTATTGCTTACGATACCTTGACTGAAGCTCCTGAAGAAACAGCTGCAGATTCATCCACACTTGTAAATCCCAAGGCTCACTGCGTTTCACTCACACACTCGGCCACATGGAATAATTTTCTATTCCCTTCGACACCATATACTTGTACCGCCTCAAGCACACGAGTGAACAAATAAAACTGGCTTCTACACCACTGTTTCCACTGCTTGAACAGAGCGCACCGCTGGACACGTCCACACGCCACGAGCTCCAACTTGCAACTCCAATGAAACCATTAAGGATGTACCACAATGTGTTGTGAAAACATGATATTTGGACGGTTAACTCCACTGTTTCTTCAGATTTGAATTCATCCTTACTGGCCAACGTAGAGACAGTTATTTAGGCAATATTTTAGAGAATAATACTGACTATTTCGTATTTATAACTTTACCAATGTTTTATAACAATAACGAAAATTTCTTGGAAAATGTTACTCTCCTTACGACTAGACACCGATTAAATGTTTGATAAACATTATCATCTGGTCAATCACTAACCAACATAGTTGCCGTAGTAAACGTTGCTATTGAAATAAGGAAGACGGAAAGGTGACATAAACAAATGGCATTCCAGATGTACTCAGCATGTGGGGTATTACTGAAGTTCCACCTTGGAGAAAGCGATGTCAGTGGCTGCAGATCCTGAATAAGTATTAACGGATGTGTGTATCAGCGACGGTTCTGAAATTTCACCGAACTTGTGTGGCTTAGTAAAAGGCAATGGAAACTGATCCAATACATGCTATACGGCTCCTCATGAAACGTTGTCATAAACAGAAGAAGGCGCTCAGCATGAGTTCTTGGTTCAAGAAAAGGCGTTTCATCGAATATTTTCCGGTATTTTTCTTGTACTCACTCATGTTCCACGCCTTTTGCGAAAATTGTGATCGCTGGGTGCAGAACCAGTTCAAGAACTTCACAGTTGGCTCTGTTTGAGGCACTGTAGGAACCTCAGAACCATCCCACATCTATGGTTTTTTTTTACTGTTCCGACGCTATCGCTACAAATATATAGATTTCGCAACAATGGACATTAAGTTTTGCTTATAATATCCGTATTTCCTGCAATTCTTGCGACGCACTGATACAGTTGGTGCAAAATGGAAAACAAGACAGGATGAGAGTAGACTTGCGACTCTGTCTGAAAAGCAGAGCGAAGGTGAATAACAAAGTGTTGGGTCAGATGGTGTTGACGGCATTGAACTGAACGATACACCGAAGTTCTTTACTTCGGATCACTCAGTTCTTCAGAGTTGGAGACTCAATTAAAAGATTTAACACAGATTTGATGAAGCGGTGACAAGCAACAGGAGTACTCTTTAGTAAATAGTTACTACTGTGTTTGAGGTAAACTATGTTTGAGATGACTGTTCAACCAGTGGTAGATGCTCCGCTGGTATATTGAATTTAGTACAATGGATCATTTCACCAGAGTGATAATTGTGTGGGCATTTCTAGAGATAGGCGTCACAGCCAAGTTGCCTGAGGCAGCGGGAACTCTCCGGCATGAGCAGCTCTACTTCAGAATTCGGTTGGACAGTGTCTACGCGATAAAAAGAATATACAGTAGCTTACACATTAAGAGAGGACATGGACTTGACTAATGTCCATTTCAAGCAGCCGAGCAACGAAGTGGGGAGTGAAGTCAGGGAACGTGGATCCTGGGCTAAGTTACTTGAGCATCTACTTAATTATATTTTAGTATGTTTATATTTTCAGGCCTATTTACTTTAATCATCATACCTCAAAGACTAGGCCTCTGGCCTGTTACGACTGTATATGTCTTGTGAGGTTCCTCCCCGGTGCTCAAAGGACACAGCAGGTTGACTGAACCTGGCCGGATAGGGCGCTCCAGACGTTAGTTTGGCTTCTTTGAGGACTGAACCCTGGTCGTACAGCTTGTTGTCAGTTGATTTCCTCAGTGAGCTATACGGGTGCCTTGTAATCCCATAATCCACACAACTTTTTGTACACCATTTCGACTTTGTTTTCAATTTGTCTTCTGTGAAATTAATTATTTCCTTGAGCAAAAATTTCTTGAATTATTTACTCCGCCTTGTTGCCCGAGATCGCTGTGACACCGAGACGTTGTCTGGAGCTCGTTGGTGGGAAGAATTTTCTTCGTTCGGAACATGGTCATCTGAGTAATATGGATGGATGTGCACTATTCATAATCTCTCAGCTGTGCGTATGGAGTGAGGGCATATGACACTCTTGATAATGATTCGTTCATCGTTTGGGGATTTTAAACTTGGCGGCGCATTTGGGTTTTTCAGAACAGTAGGTCTAGATGGGCTGGCAGTGAGTTTAACTATCCCTCTTCTTTCATCCCTCATTCGCAGCCCAAACAACACACAAGTGACAACTATTCACAGGTGCAGTACACTTTCATACACGGGAAGGTATCAAATGAGCACCACCAACGGAAGGATACTGGATCTTTCTGACACAAACTAATCTTAAGAATTGTTTACAATTTTTTACTTTGATTATTAAATACTACCATTTGCCAGCAGCTACGACCACGCAATTATTAATCCGGAGTAGAAAAAAAATCATAACGTTAAATTTTCTTTCTTTTAGCTACTTTCTTGTGACTTTAGTAAGTTTGGTTAGGATTCTAACCAAGGTATATAAATGTAGCATCTTTGGTACGTTTACCATGATAAAATCACAGTTTCGTTTAGTTGTAGCCAACCGATAAAATCTATTTAAAGATGGTATGGTGAAACGTTTAATCATTACATCTAACAAGCAATAGGACTGAAGACATAAATAACCAAGGTTACGTAGTTAAAAACATATATATATATATATATATATATATATATTAACCGAATCCAAAGAGTGTAATGTTAACTTTAATGTAGTATGATCTTTGACAGGTAACATTTGATTTTAAGATACGGGTGTTTTTCTTAGACATAGCGTGGCAACTATACATTGTATACATTGAGGCTTCCAATTATCATTACGTTCTCCATCCCCCGTGCATTTAGAGCCATAACACATACAGTGGGTTTTAATCTAGACCGCAAACTTTCAAGTCATGAAAATCCCAACAAATCGGTTTGGTAGTTTTTGAGGCATGCGTCAATAAAAAGTCAGCCAATTGTTCACCTCATTCTGCAATACAAATCCGTGCTTATTCAGCTACATTTTAACATAATTCATTGGTGATTGAGCTGTTTATCCAGAATGTTCTAGTTCTTCAATTTTATCGGTTTGTACGCGTATAACAGTTTCTGCAGCCTCCAAGATGAAAATCTGATGCTATTGAATCAAACTGATCAGGTCGAGGATTGGTGTCGCCAAATTTTGAAATTATTCTGCGAGGAAAACCTTAGCTACGAAAATTCGATCATTGAACTTCTCGAATTTATGTGCGATGTTGGTACATATCGTTGAAACCACAAATTCCGAAGCATAATGACATAATTATTATTACATTTGACATTCTAAATTACATATAATGAGTATTAAAAGTTTTTATGCAAATGCTAAATTAAATTTAAAATGTTTAAAAAAATACGTTATTTTTCTATCGCACACAATAATCTTGGATTCGGAACAGTGCATAAAAAACGCACAGTGTTTATTGGTTAATTACCTAACATGCGAGTGTTATTTTGAACATAATAATTGCAAAGAGACCATTGTTAATTTATACATTTCTGGTACAAAGTAAGATAATTGTTATCTTAAGATTAGATGTCATTATTTATCTAGGGGTCTCTACAATACAATTATTCCAGAAAACATTTAGAATTCCTTTCAAATCTAAGCTAACGCTTTACAGAATATTTCAACATGTGATTTTGTCCCGTACGTAATTTCATTTTTTTTTAATTTAGTGATATTTTCATCTGTATAATAGTAATTTTTATTTATTTCTCGTGTCCAGGACATAACGTTACAAGTTGAAATAAAACAAAAAAAGTTAATAGTAATAAGAAAGTAAATATGTCTCTGGCGACTAGTTAATCAGCTCAACCGGATCTTCTCGAGTGCCAATGTATGAGGAGGCTATTTGAAAACTGGCGACATACCAAGTAAGTGAAGGCTATGCTTCATAATATCAGACCATTTAAAATCTGACTAGTTATCACAAGTCCGTTCAACATGGCTGGGAGTCATAAATGAACCATTAGAGCTCAGTACAAGGAAATCTACAGTAATGTGCATTTTAATATAACCATTACGTCACATAAACGTGGCAGGGATTGAGAATAAGTCTATACTGCTATAACACTTTAACTGGGCTTCGTCTGTATTTTAAAATTATGATTCGTATTCACTGCTAAGAGGCCCCCGAAACTAAACAATTCTTTTTTAAAATTTTTGTCAGCTTGTGTATTTGTCACTTTATCCTGACATTACGCAAAAACTATTTAATCGATTTTTTTTGGGGGGGGGGGGGTTTCACTGTTTGAAGGTTTAATGTCTTATAAAATCAATAGATCTGTAAGCAGCCGCCTCCATGTTTTTTTTTCTTTTTCTTAATATACATCACGCACCACGCATTACGCATCACGCATCATGCATCGCGCAAAAACTAACAAACTTTTTCGGATGTGGTTTTTCCTGTTAGAAAGCTTAGGGCCCGACTTAAAATATGTGATATATCTTGTGACTCCACGTAAACCGTGGACGAAGATGTAAATGATAATCTGTTCTTAAATTGAACAGATAGGTGCCAGAGAACCACGCTACATCAAGGATTAACACTTCTTTCGTAACCTGAACAGAGAGGCGGCAAAGATCGCACTACATCAAGATTAACATTCCACTGACAAGAATTCCATTAATACTGGTGTTTACTACGTAACTTTGTTTATTTAATATCAAGGCTCCGTGAAGGCAATTCAAATTAATAAAAAATAAGTACAGTTGTGGACGGAGGTAATGACGCTAGTAACATTTAAATTTAAAAAATCGTTCAGTTTTCACAGAATCATCAAAGACACGTGACAACGTACCCTCCCATTAACTGAGTAATGGATTTGCACTAAGACAGTAACACACATTGTTTCATACTAATATGTTTTTAAAATGCGGCGCCTTAATGCTTTTGTGCTGTTAGATTCCAAAATTTATACTTTTTGAAAAGGATTTCTGCTATATCTAATTCAACGTGGCTACCCATTGATACCAATTCACGAAATGTCTACCGACGTCCTACTCAACAGTCTCAACGAAGTCTGTAACTGGGATAATTAAGTGTCCATCTGTGAGCGAATATAAATAATTAATATGTGGCTGGGGAAGAGTTTGATAATTTCTTTACAGGCTATAAAGTTGATAGAAGATTTCAGCGTTCAAATCCTCCTGACAGCAGTTAACATGCGATGTAATTCCAAATGAATATATATATTTTTTTGGTTTTAGTAAAACTAGAAAACTGTAGATTACACTGTCGGCATGTACTGCTTCCAACTTAAAGCGATTAACTGTCTCAGTAACTTTAAATATGAAAGATCAAGATGAATTTTAATTTTCCCTTATTAAAAGAAACATTTCCAAAATAGACATCAGACTGTTTACCGAAGATTACCAAGGTATTTGTACATTAGATGAAAAATTAGCGTTGCTTACTCCAAGCAATGTTCCGAACAACTCTGCTGATAGCTGACAAAGGGATATTTTGTGAAAATGTTGACTTAAAGGCGACACATCTCGTTTTCAGGACGCCAGACAGAGGTCCAAACAATAAGTTAGTAATAAAAACAATTAAAATTTGCTTAAAATTACTTGGAACTAAATACTAATAATGTTAAATGAAGTTAACAAGCTATTTGTATTGCTTTGAACAAAATACAAATTTTAAATTTGCTCAAGTATACTAGATGACTTAACATAACATATAAATGTCTCTTAATTAAGAATAGTATAATATACTATGAAGAATGAAATACCGCACATCCAGGAACCAGTCGCACTTACTTACAACAATTGAACTATTTACTTTGTATAGTTGACGAAAGGGTAACTGGATTGCAGTTATATTTCAGTGCCTGAGCAATAGAAATGAGGTAAGAAAAATGATGATAATAATTACGGATAATCTTTGCTTACTATAATTCAATTATTTTGTTTCGTAATTATCAATGTAAAACTGGCTGATATTAAGTATTTATCTTAACAGTAAATTAAGGACATAATTTCAGTTAATTTCGAATCAAGCAAAAAGAAAACAGTTGATTCTGAATTTACTTACTCAGAATATAATACAGCTGGACTCTTAGCTGGGTATGTGTTAAGACAAAGTTGAATAGAAAAGTATGACTATTTAGCTAAGCAGAAAAAATTCAGCAGTTGAAATGGTAATGTGTGATCGTGCTCTACCTAAACATGCAACTCAGAAGAAAAGTATCAACCAGGTTGCTTGGATCAAAATAGGTAATTAAGTGACTGTGTAAAGAATATAGGTTCGAAACTTAATTGTCTTCTTATCAGTCAAGATGACTTCAATAAATTAAAACAAAAATTGTTAACATATGCGAATCTTCGTTCTGTTCTGTACTGCAGATCATACGGCTGCATGGAAGAGCAATAATTGTGGAAACACCTGTTATGTGGAATCACAGCGGGAAAAACGCAGCATATAGTCTAGAATAATAAAAAAAATTCAAAGTAGAGATGCACAAAATTCGATAATTTAATATCAATAAATAAGTTGAAGGTGTTTGGATAAAAATGGTATTCAATCATTTCTGGAGCGTATAAAGATGGCCAGGAAAGAACCTGAGGGATTTGTTGATATGTCACCTGTTTTATACATACACTGTTATTCTTTTATGAATTACTGACCCTAGTATATGTGCAATAACGCTGGGGCCTGTTATTAGGGAAATCCACTTACGGCCATTCCGATTTAGATTTTCCATTGTTTCCCGCAATCACTAGATGCAAATGCCGGAATGGTTCCTTCAAACGATCATGGACGAATTCCTTCTCATTCCTTACCACCAGTCCTCTCCAGCCTTTAATAATCTCGACGTCACCGAGGCGTAAAGCCATAATCAAAAAATAAATATATATATTTTTTAAAATAATGTCAAGAATATATACATCTTAGAAACTGATTGTAACAGTTAAGCAGTGAATTTTCTGTAAAGTGAACTCTTCAAATGGCTGAAATTTGAAACGAAATTGAGTAAACCAAGCATGGAGAAATGCTATAAGCTTGTCTCCGACAGGTTGGCTGTAAATAGTGTAATGATGCGTAACCTCCAATGTCGTGGAATAGTTAATGTTATAAGCCTTCCTGGAGTTATTTCGAATGTGCAACCTGTTTAGCTGGCAGTGGTGGTTGACTCTGGCATACAAGCACTGAGGTCTTGGCAGCTGAGATCCCGCTCATTAACCTTTGCGGTTTTCCGCCGACGTCGGACGAAGATCAATCTTTGCTTGACTTTTAGTTGGGACTGAGAAGCAAACGCTAAGCAATCATCCTTGCTTTCGTAACCCAGTAGAACCTTACGTCTACAGTATCTACAAACATATCCATAGCTCTAAAGTAAAATGTTTTATTACAGATCTTTCGTTATTTCGTTCATTTTGAAGTGACGTGAAATGAAATTGATTTTTTTTTAACATAGCGTAGAATGCTTCATTAAGCGCATCAGGAGAGTGGTAGTGTTCGGACCCGATATTCGGTGAAACGTGTGTTCAAATTCCTGTCCGAACATCTTGATTTCGGTTTTCCATGCTTTCAGATATGTTGGAATGGTTCCTTCAAAAGACCATGGCTGAATTATTTTTTTCACTGACCCCTATCATCACTTATCTCTAATGACATCCACGTTGACAGGGTGCAAAGCAAAAAAAAATTCTACATGAGTTTATATTTTGGGATTTTTTTTTTTTACCATAGCTTAGAAAGCCTCATAAAGCACAATGGGCGAGTGATAGCGTGACGAACCGATATTCGGGGGAGGCGGGTTCAAATCCTGGCCCGGCCATGATTTTAGTTATCCATGGTTCCCGAAATACCGTAATTGTTCCTTAAAAATATCATGGCCGAATTACTTTTCTTGTTGCCCCCTCTCATCACCTGCCTCTAAAGACATCCATGTCGACAAAGCGTAAAAAAAAGTCTACGCATTCATTTTTCTATCATTATCTTAACTGAGATGTGTCTGTAATGTTAAAATTAGTTGTTTGTGTTTATTATAATTGGATGTTGATTAACATTTCCTGCTTTTTTGGGTGGGCAGGAATATTTTTTGCTTGTGAGTAATTCTCAATTAATCTAAAGCTGATCAAGTTGATAATGTATTCGTTAATTTCCTGTTTTGGTTAGTACCTGATCTTTTACTAATTTTATTTAATAGTACATCCTTTGCACAAAATGTGTACAATATAAACCATTGTGTCATTCAGAAGAATATAATAATGGGCTTTTTTTTTATTTCCCAGCAAAACCTTTGTGACGCTTAGTCCAGTCATTTTATACCGTACTCTTTCCAGACTTGGGAGAGCTGCGTTGTTTCAGAAACATTTCAGACCAACACTTTGGGGGAGCTGGAGATGCCTATACTGCTCATGTAAAAATGATAAATTTTGAAGAACATCTATGGAAAAACTATTCAATATACTAACTTGAAACTTCGTCAACCTATACAGCGATTTAGTTTTAAAGTTATGATCGAGGGATATTAAGTTATCTGTTCTTAGGAATAATTTCTTTTTAAACAACCATTTTTTTTTTTTAAAAAAGTTATTTGATATTTTATTAAATTTCATACTAAATAATGGACTTATTACAATAAGCGTATGTTAAAATGTAATTTGGACATCAAGGAGTAAGACATAAACATTTTATCTGAATACCTGAGTACTTTTTGAGTAAATGTTTCTTAATTTTTTTTAAAAAATGTAAGTTACGGCAATGGCTTACAAAGTTCCCGCACTATATGATTGCGCGAATAAAAGCAATAACTCCATTCCTGTGACGAGTATAACACTAAATTAAAGTTTTCCTTAGAGAGAAAGGTTCAAACTAATTTTTGGTACCAATAAACGAAATTCGATTTTTTTTATTTTTTTTATTTGACCACCTTTGACTCCACTTAAGGATAATAAAATGTGCAATACAGGTACCAAAGTGCACGGCGGTCTGACGATTAGCATGTCTGTTCCTTAAACGCAATTGCATTACGGAGTAGTTTCTTGTGAGAAAGCATTAATATCTCAATATTTTCGATCTTGATTTGGAACGTTTAATGCATCAAACGGCTTTTGAGTAATAGTAGCTTGGTGAAATCTTTTCTCTATATTCAGATTATTCTATGGATGTTAATAATATCAAGGAAGGAACACGGATGGTAATTAGAACGAATGGAGAGAAATGTAACGTCGATACTAAAACCATTAACACTTCTATATATATATATATATATATATATATATGTAACCAGCGGCCTAAGTGGTGCCTGGGAAACCGATCTGGAGGTTCAGTTTCGAAATATTATCAGCCTTCGTGTTCATGCTGTAGTCTAAACACTGCTAATTATATCTGAATCTCACTGAGCAGTTGTGGGAACGTTTTGATTGATAGATCCTACTAAACTAGTGTCAAGAGTAATATGTGCAATGTGAGTGGAAAAATTAATGAGCTTTGATTTATACTTCATCATGAACGTGACAGCTTCGGAATTCTGCATAGGATAAGTGATTCCTTTCTTTTTTCTCCCCCACCCCTCCCTCTTTTTCTGATTCGGCCAAAAAGGACCACCAAGAATCACGGGGAGATACTGTCCAAAGTCTAATCATGTCTTTGAGGTCCGGCGTACCTAATCTATTGGAGACAAATCTAATCAGGTGTTTGAGGCCCAGCGTGCCTAATCTATTGGAGGAAAATCTAATCATGTCTTTGAGGCCCGGCGTACCTAATCTATTGGAAGCAAATCTTGTGTTACTATCTGTCTGCGAAATGTGTAACATTGTGTATTCTATATGATAAGTGTATTTTTTGTTTCTGAAATGTTTAGTTTTAAGCGGGAATTGGACACCGTCCCATCATTAGCCTAGTTGATGGCGGCCAAGGAGTTTGGTACACTGGGGCTGGCTTCGTTCCCGATCCAGCGCAATTATGGCGAGCCACACTGGAGAGTATATGTATATGTGTACTTCTGCTGGAAGATGGCTTTTGAAGTTACTGGTAAAAGCTGTAACATTAAAGTAATAATTATATTTTTTGGTAACTTTATGACTCGCTGATGTCATGGTCATTAGAGGTAGGAAAAGGAAGAGTGCAAGGAATGGAGGGAATTCGGCCACGGCCTTTTGAAGGAACCATTCCAGCATTCACTTGTAGTGATTTGGGGAAACCATGGAAATCCGAAATATGGTTGAGTGGACGGGGATACGAACCCTCTTTCTCCTAAATGGGAGGCCGGAGCTTTAACGCTCACTAAAAATAATTCTAATCGTTTTACGAACAGACGCAGCAAACAGTAAAACGAGAAACGTTTCCTGGCGTGTGTTGCACAGACTAAAATAAAAAGATTAAAATATAAAACATAAAACTCGATTTAATTTAAAAGAGATGTTAGATGTAACATAATTTAATTTTAAATTGGAATGGAGAGACAGCATGTTTTTGGTTGACTTAGGGAATAATGACAAAAAATCAATAGAAGCATTCTCGTAAAAGGCTCAAAATTCTTCTCGAAGTTAGATATATTAAATTCTGTGAGACTTTTAAGCAGTGTATAAAGGTTGTTTTGGCGGATTTAGAAGGCAGAGACAATGTTAAGTTCACCTACGTGGTTACAAATTAGGAAGATAAGTAATAATAATTATTTTATGTCCTTCTGAAAATGCAACAATTATTTTTATGTTTTCTCTGAAAACGCATTCTCACGAGCTACGCGGTTGGCTATAACTTTCGCTGAAAGGCAGCATCCAATTAGTCCCTAAACTGTTTATATACGGCAAACAGGAATTAAATTGTTTTTCTTAAACTGGTCCTTCAGTTACAGTAATTAAGAACTCAGTTTCTCATTTTGTTTCGCCGAATACTATGTATTTGTCCTTTCTGGAAATAATTTGACTAAAAACACGAGTTTTTGGTAGTTCTGTTTTTTGTTTTTTTTTTTTAATGTTGCGAGGATTATCTCTGATAGCTGTAGATATCCATAAGTCTATCACGTAGTAATGTGTCTATTCCTTACTCATCAAGTGCCAGGACAGTATACAGATAAATGTAATTTTATTTAAAAAATATTCTGTAAGCAAAATTGACAACTGCTGTCGTGAAACGAGCCTAGAATCTTAACATTACATTCGTCACATTTTGTATGTTATGAATAATTGTGGTAACTGCAGGTTAGTGATATGAAAATACAGAAGATAAATGAGTTGGATTCGGTGTTCAACATTGGATTCTGAGACCTAAATTTACACGACTGCGTTACGTCATCGCTCTAGCCTGTGGACTGCGAGGGTCGTGTGATATCTCCCGAGAAACACATTCACCCACCAGTCTTGTTAACAATTACACGAATCAATAGAAACGGCTTGCATTTTGATTTTTTCAGAATCATTCATAACATAAACGTAATTACCTTCGATTAGATTAAGATAATAGTGCAGAATTCCTATACGGAGATAATTACTGCAGAATGCAATGAGTTCAAGGAATATAATCGCGAAACTGCATGGATAAATAATAGTGGAAGATTAAGAGTTGTACATGGAAGAGAGCAGATGACTATAATAATAAGCTGTTACTTGAATTCAGAAGAAAGGAGTTGGGAAAATTTTCCTTGGTAGATAAGGGAGTTAGGGACTGGAATAGTTGCTAGCTAAAGCAGTAAGGGAGCCTATTTCCAGTGATGATGGGGTCAGGACTGTGCCTTTTTAAGGTTAGGAGCTGCTGGTGAAGAGATGGAAATAGATGATCAAAGTGAAACTGATTGTAGATCCACGATGGGAAAAATCACATATGTTGAAGATATAGGTAAAGTTGCTGAAACAATCACTGACTGGGGTAAAACCGGGAAAGAAGAGGTTAATGCTTAAAATATAAAGCCAGTAATAAGGGTGTTACTGGTCAACTGTAGAAGTATAATGAACAAATTAATCGAATTTGCAAACTCAATAGCTATACACGAATCACAAGTAATAATTGGGGTAGAGAGTTGTTTAAAAGAAGAAGTACTAGACAGTAAGGTTTTTCCCGATGGTTACAAAGTGTACCGCAGATATAGAGGAGCAATTGGTGGATGAATTTTTATACTATATATATATAAAAAAAAAAAAATACCACAGTTCACTGGTGTTCATAGATCAGGACCATGAGTTACTTGGGGTAGATTTCAGAAGTGAGAATAGAATGGTCGTTATTGGTGGGGATTTACCAGGTGTAAACTGGGTAGTAAATAAGATTAATAACACAAGGGAACAGAGATTTGCAAATACCCTAATAAGGGAAGGAGGATTTACACAAGTAGTAGAGCAGAACACTAGGGGACATAATATTTGGGATATATTCCTACTAAAGCCCGATGATAACCTTGTGGGGTGTCAAGTAAACGAAGGAATAAGTGATCATGAAGCAGTTCTGATGGATATTAGAGGATTCAGTAAACCAGTAGCCAAAATTGAAGGGAGAAATAGGTACAATTATAAAAAGGCACAAATTTCGAATTTGAAGAGATATTTCAGAGAACGTTTCAGCAAATGGAAGGAAGGCACAAGTACAGTAGAGTCAAGGTGAGAGGAGTTCAAGGAGATAATAAGAAAGATGGAAGAAAAATTTATTCCAAAACAGAAAGTAAAGTGAAGTAAAGAACCTGTGTACCATAAGAGGGAGATGAAGAGGTTAAAGAGGTTGGTAAGAAGAGAACTTAACAGAGTTAAGAGACAGCAGGGTAGTAAAGAATATTTAAAACAACTAAACAAGGACTTAATAATAGCTAAGAAGGTGGCTAAAGATGGGTTTATGAAGAGTATTGTCAGTGCAGGGGAACCATTGACTAATGCATGTAGAAAATTCTATTGCTATCTTAGAAAACTACGGGGAAGGGAGGGTGTTGACACGCTTATAGATAAGGATCGAGAAAATGTTACTAAAAATTTGAAAAAGGCAGAGATTTTAAGTAACTGGTTCAGTGAGAGCATTAGGGACAATGAATCAGAAACGGGAGGGTCTAACTCGCAGAACAAGCTTAACAACATAATTAGAAATGAACAGACCAAAATTTTGATATTTATCCTGAGGATATCATGAAGGAAATAAGAAATCTGAAAAAACATTAAGGGGCTGGTGTAGATAATATTACTACAGGTATCTTAAAGCTAGCCGGATGTGACATTGTACCTTATCTTGAAATAGTATTTAAATTGAGTCTGGATACTTACTGCTTATCACAGGACTGGAAAAGTGCGATAGTAGTGCCGTACATAAAGCAGGGGTGAGACATAGAGTCGAAAATTACAGGCCGATCAGTTTGACATCAGTGGTTGATAAATTAATGGAGAGATTGATATGCAACCACATTAGAAATATATGTGAGGAGCGAAAGTGTTTTTCAAGTAGGCAAAGGCAAGGATATTAATGCGAATCTCAGTTGGTGGGATATATGCAAGATATTTCAGATGAAATGGACAAGGGAGGCCAATTTGATAGTGTAGGACTAGATCTTTCAAAGGCTTTTGACAGAGTAAGCTATAAAATGGTATTAAATGAGGTAAAAACTACTGGAATGGATGAGAAAGAGATTTACTGGGTAGAAGAATTTTTAAAAGATAAAAAAAACAGAAATCTAGGTTAGGAAATGCAGTATCAAAAGAAGTGGAAGTGCCACAGGGTAGCGTATTGGGACCATTGCTATTCCTTATTCTAATGAATAATTGTGTTGATTGTTTACTGTTTGAAATTAGATTGTTTGCAGATGACATAATGCTATATAAAAGAATCAAAACGTTAGAGGATTGTAAACTGTTGCAGGGTGATCTGGACAGGATATCTGGATGGGATGGTAAACATGGGATGAAGAGTAATGCTAAGAAGAGTCAGCTTAATAGATACACAAATAAAAATCTAAAGGTTGATTACGATTATAATAAGGGAAACAATTACTTGTTGAAGACTAGATATGTAAATATCTTGGCATTATGTTTGATAACAAGGTTATCTGGTCAGTACACATTGGTCAGGTAGTAGGAAAAGGTTTCAAATTCTGCAGTTGTTGGAGAGAGTGATGAGAGGATGTACCAGAGAAGTAAAGGAATTGGGTTACAAAACTTTGGTGAGACCATTGCTTGAATATGGTAGTGTAGTATGAGACCCACATTTTGCGTATCAAAGGCAGGAGTTGGAGAGGATGCAAAAAAGCGCTGCTAGATTTGTTTCTGGAAATTACCGCAGAATGCAATCTGTAACAGATAAGATAAAAGAGATGGAATGGGATTCATTGGAAAACAGGAGGAGGGTGAAGAGGGTCATGAGAGTGTACAAGTCAGGGATTGGAATATGTTACCAAAAGAAAAAATGAATAATTTACCAATAACGTTGAAAGAATGTAA